>JBBPCZ010000023.1:6748803-6768597 GCA_037974445.1 Brycinus macrolepidotus | reverse complement strand
ATCAGTTATTAATTCGCTGACAAGAGCAGCTTTAGGAGTGAGCGATCTTATGTTTAACAGTCCCAACTTTAGCTTTAGATCTGAAGTGCTGAGCTTACTGGTAGTATGAGAGAGATTAATTCAATTATTCAAGCACACTTTTTGAAATTTCCTACACAGTCTTGATATTAAAGAACTTAGGGTGAAACCTAGGTGACGACTCAAGGCAGCTTTGGCTAAACCGACTGTCTGCCTCCTGGCCTCGGCGCTGGTTTGACAGCAGCGACTACCTGAGCTGCGCTGCCGGCTAGGTAACAGACTATGGGCTATGCTGCAAGAGATGAGAGCAGCACCTCCCGCGAGGGGTGGTTACCGTCCCGGGCTAAGAGACCAGGCTTGCCCTCGAACGTGGACGAATTGTCGATAAATCCCACATTGTTTTCTGAGCACCACCTCGACATCCAGCAATTCAGTGCCCAAAGCCTGCTGCAAGCCTCAGGGCCAAGCTGTATTGGGATGGGGCCAGAGCATATTACTGCATTGGACATAGTCTGTGCTAATTTTCACACCTCTTTAACACTAGCCTTAGTGATCTCTGACTGCCGCAGACGAATATCATTAACCCCTACATGAAACACTATCCTCTCATACCTATGACTAGCTAGCAGCTTCAAGTTCCCTGCAATGTCCGGCGCCCTGGCACCCGGTATACACCTAACAGTAGCTGGTGCTGGAGTCCCTAAAGGAGTAGCTAATTTCACGTGTCGAAGAACTGAATCACCTATAACTGGAGCACTTTCAACAGGCTTCTCAGCTGGCACTTCACTGAGCTGGGCAAACCTGTTTTACACGTGAACGGGGTGAGGAGAGTGGTGCTCGCGTGGGGAAGATTCCAGCTGTAGAGCCCCTGCAGCAGGGCAACTGGGACTATGCGACTATGACGCCGAATCGTCACCCAATTGCCCTGCCCTACATCTGACTCTCTTTTCCTATCCCTAGTTAAAATCCGGATGCGCTCCTCTAACTCTGAGACCTTCTCCATCAGATACGTAACTAACGTACACTTCACACAAGTAAACTTCATGCTAGTGCTAGTGGCGGAGAGAGGGACTGAACTAAACATGCCGCGCTCACCAAACTCCATACTGAAACTTACTGATACTTAAATGCAGAGAAAGAATTTCATGCTGTTCACACTGTGTGCTGTGGTGTGTTCATGTATGACAAATGCACACTTTACACTTCAGTGACTTCAGTGTAAATGGGCAGGGCTAAACTACTGTAGACTTAATAGGCAGAAATGCATAGGTTTTTGCGCCAGCACTTATGACTTGTAGGCTTTTTAGCAGCATAGTGCGTCTTTCTTCTTTGCAATATACCAAACAGTTTTATCACATTTAATGCTACAGCTTTTTTTAGTTCAGAACTGGAACTGCAAGCCTAATGTTGCTAACAAACATTAGACAATGCAATAGACAATGCTTTATGTGGGTTTATGTACCAAAAACAGCCTTCACATTGCCATTTTCCAAGCTCTCTTTATCCCTTATACATAAACACCCTGTCTATTTGTTACTGTGCCTTTAAGACTGATAATGCATTTAAATGATTTATGTTCTGATTTTCTGTCCTGTATTGTGTCTCATTCAAAAAGCTGTGTAGACTGAAACACTTCCTACAGCTTCAGCATGAATGAGCAAGGTTAAATTTTTGTATATATAGAATTTATATATGTGATATATGTATTAGTTGGTCTAAGGTACATGTCAGAGTTGAAATTTTTTAAATTATTCACATGGCCTTGGAAGAGAAGCTGCTCCAAAAAATGGGTGCAATAAAAGTAACTTGATAGATTTCCACGAGAAAATGCAAAGTGTGATTGTGTGGTTTCATAAAACCAGTGTTTGGAGACACCCAAACATTGGTTTTGTGGGCAAAAAGTTTGTACAAAAAAAAAAAAATTGCACACACTATGGATTCAAACTTGTGATCATCTGATACAGAGGCTTGAAAACTACTGCTGTACCACTGGGGGATAGCATAGCAGCATTGTGAACAGCCAAATGTGTAGCAGCATTCACAGACTGATTATTTTTAATTAAACCCTAACAAACAATGAAACACATTTTTTTATAACTGACTCTAACTTTAGTGTCTTGAAGTTCATTTATGAGTCTGCTGTGTTTTTCCTCTGCGTCTGTGTTTTTTCCGCTTTTTGTCCGTTTCCGGCCTCCTTACCTGTGACATCACAGACCGACATACATTTTAAAGGGGACTCACCCATCTTGTCTCTCTCTCCCCATATATTACAGAGGCAACTTGACCACAAAAATCGATTTTTAAACAATCAGCACTGGGCCCCTGATCATCTGATTGACTAGTCCTGTACAAGCACAATAGGGCGTGGTCTAAGGAACATGTCAGAGTTGAAATTTTTCCAATTACTTATGCCAGCTCTGAAGAGAAGCAGCTCCAAAAAACAGGTGGAATAAAAATAATAATAACTAGATGCATTTCTGCAAAAAAATGCAAAGTTTGATTGTGCGGTTGCTATGGTAACTGGGGTTGTTATTAGGTGGTTGTTACGGTGTTGCTAGGTGGTTACAAATGGTTGATGAGGTGCAGCAGACCCCTAAAAAACAAAAATCTGAAAATCTGTTCGGAAAATTTCTTTTTTACTGTAAAAATCCCCAAACATACATAATAAAGCATTTTGAAAACTTTAGCTTCCACACACACATTAGTATTATAACAAGATTTAATTAAAAAATCAAACGATGTACAAGTAAGTCTGTCTCAGTAACTGTCCCTCTCTCTCTCTCTTTCTCTCTCTCTCTCTCTCTTTCTCTCTCTCTCTCATACATGTGACTGGACTCCACATTTTTATGATCAGAAATAAAATTATATTTTGTTATTTTGACTTTTAAATGACACAATGTTTAAATCTTATAGATGTTATAACTCTTGAGGAAATAGTGCTTCATCGTAAACCATCTACATATTCCCTGGACATTTTACCTACACGCTTTTCAAAAAGTGATTTTAGTAGCTTAGTGCAGGACCTGTTGCCTATTGTGAATGGTTCACTGAACTCATTTTTCCAGCAAGAAAAGAGTTTTGTTGAAAACCGCAGTTATTAAAAGGGCCCCCGATAGTCACGCGTAAACACACCAAAAAGTGTGAACAATGTGAAATTCTTTCTTTGCATTTAACCCATTCACCAAGTGAAGCAGCGGGCAGCCACCAACAGGACTCCCAGGGAGCAGCGTGCGGGGACAGTACCTTGCTCAAGGGTACCTCATTAGTGCCACCAGTCCATGGATTCAGTCTTTCCTTTATGGGCAAGATAATCAGTAGTAGTTTTTAATCAAAAAAGTAGTTTTTAATCAAAACTACCTAGACACAAATGGGGCAGCTGATGGCCTAGTGGTTAGGGAGTTGCCACTGAGATCAGAAGGTTGTGGGTTCAAATCCAAGGACTACTAGTGGTACCACTGTGGCAAGGTACCATCCTTACACACTTTACACACTGCTCCCTGTGTGCCCCTCGTTGGTGGCAGCCCACTGCTTCACTTGGTGAATGGGTTAAATGCAGAAAAAGAATTTCACATTGTTCATACTGTGTGCTATGCTGTGGTGTGTTCATGCATCACTATATGGGGCCACTTTCTTTGATGACACTTTCTGTACTATGATATCATCAATATCATAGTACAGATACTGCTCTTGTTAAGGTACTAAATGATGTTCGCCTGAGTACAGATGCAGGTAAAATAACTGTACTGGTACTGTTAGATCTGAGTGCAACCTTTGACACTGTTGACCATAACATTCTGCTAGACAGACTTGAAAACTGGGTTGGGCTCTCATGTACGGCCCTTAGTTGGTTCAGATTGTACTTGGAAGGCAGGGATTATTTTGTCTCGATCGGCACAGGTGAAAACCGCAATACCATATGGAGTCCCTCAAGCATCTATTCTTGGGTCTGTCCTGTTCAACCTGTACATGTTTCCTCTGGGTCAAATTCTTAAAGAGAATTATGTCTCACCATAACTATGCAGATGACACTCAGATCTATCTACCTCTCTCACCAAGTGACTTTGGTCCAATAGATTCATTGTGTCGGTGCCACAATAAAGTACATAATTGTAGCATCAACACTTTCTCCAATTAAATAAAGACAAAATGGAGATTATCCTGTTTGAAAATAAAGAGGGAAGATCAATTCTCACTGCTCACCTGGAATCTAGAGCTCTTGCCCATGTAAAAATCTTGATGTGATCATGGATGGAAACCTTAGTTTAAGTGATCACATTAAAGCTGCAACAAAGTCAGCATTTTGTCACCTTGAAACATTGCTCAAGTTAGAGACTTTGTGTCCAAACAAGAAACTTATCCATGTATAGCCTGGCTCAGTCTACGAGTGAGTGACTGTTATTGTATGTATTTTTATATGACTGGATTAAGTCATAGCCTAAGCACACACTCTCTTTGAGAGCAGATGACACAAACTTGTTCTTTATGCACATTCTTCTTCTTCTTCTTTAGAGTTTTATGGCGGTTGGCAGCCCTCATAAAGATGCATTACCGCCACCAACGGTACTATAGTGTGACACGGGAGGAATTACAAGGAGGAGGAGGAGGAGGGAGAAAAAAAAACAAAAAACAAAAACTTCATATTCTTTCAGATAGTCCCAATTCTTTCAAGAATTTTACAATAAGGTGGTATATATTGCTCGACGTTTTCCTTAGCAGACCGGGCCCTCCTCAGCATTTGAATGAAACGTGTTCTTGCAGTGCCATATTCTTTACAGTGAAGCAGAACATGCTCCGCAGTCTCACGTTGGTCACAGAATGCATATATCCCAGTAGGGTGTTTGCCTATTCTATGGAGTGAATAGTAGAGCCTTGAGTGCCCTATCCTTAAACGGGTGATAATGCTGTCCTCTCTGCGGTTCCTACCCTCCATCCGTCCCATATGAACTTGTTTTTGAATTCTATATAAATGTCAACCTGTGTCCTTGCTGTCCCAATACTCCTGCCAGGTGGCTTTAGCATAAGTTTTCACAAAGACCTTAGCCTCCACCTTACTTATTGGGATTTGTAGGTCTATTACTTCATGCCTAAGAGTTTCTTTAGCTAGAATGTCCACCTGCTCATTTCCTTCCACCCCAACATGTGCAGGTATCCACAAAAAACAGATGATTTGTTCCTTGAACCCAATCTATGCAAACATGTGAATAACTCATTGATAAGATCTGCCCTAAATGACTTACCAGACAGAATACTTTGCAATGCCGAGTAGCTATCTAATGCTGTGACTATATAATGTATGCAGTTGTCCTATATCCATTCTAGAGCCATCAGTATAGCCACTAATTCTGCCGAGTATACTGACAAATGATTCGTCACTCTTTTCTTAACCTTCATTCCATTTGCTGGAATATACACTGCTGACCCAACACACCCTGTCCGTGGATCATTTGAACCATCAGTATATATCATCATGGAGTTTGAATAATACTTTTCCATATACATTTGGACCACGTCCCTTGCTGGCAAATCCTTGTATTTTATGTCCCTGTGAATTCCGGAATCTACGACTGGCAAAGGGAATAACCATGGTGGAATCGAAGATAAAGAAACAGTAGGGGAGTACCGAAGCTGATGTAAGCCTATGCTTTCTGCTTCGGCATTACCTATCCACCCTAAACTGGTGAAATTTGACTTAGAATGTTCCCAGCAATCTTCTAAAATCCTTTTAGCAGGATGACTATCAGCCTGCCACTGCAGACTGACCCAATACGTCATCATCACTTGTACCCTTCTAATCCTTAAGGGCATTTCCCCCATTTCCACCTGCATTGAAGACACTGGGGATGACTTAAATGACCCACTACTTATCCTCAAAGCTTGAGCTTGTAAAACATCCAACACTTTGACGTTTGATTCTGCTGCTGACATATAAGCTATACTCCCATAATCGAATATCATTCTCATAAGAGCCGAATACATGCTTCGCAAAGAGGACCTACTTGCCCCCCATTCTAATCCAGACAAACAGCGAAGGATGTTAAGGACCTTTTTACACTTAATTGCGATCTTCTCCAAATGAACCTTCCATGTCAACTTTTCATCCAAACCCCAAGGAATCTAATTGCTTTCACTTGTTCAAGAGGATGGGCATACAATTTTAAAGAAACAGTGGGAATTTTTGCCCTACTAGAAAAAAAAAACTTGCGTTTTTAAAACAGATAATTTAAATCCCCATGTATTTGCCCATTCTTTCTGTATTGCATCTTGCATTTTTGCCTCAACAAAAGAAATATTACACCCTCTAATCTACAGTGCTCCATAATCAGATTCTCCTCAGTGCTCCTCAGATTTCCCTACACGCTGCTCAACTTGCAAGAAAATGTCATTAGTCATAACATTAAATAACACTGGACTACAAACACTACCCAAGGAGTACCATTCTCTACCGCATGCACTTTTGAATAATCTGCTCCCACCCTCACTTGTATTTTCCAATAGAATAAAAACTCATGCACCCAATTATATGCCCTACCTCCTATCCCCAATAATTCCAATTTAATAAGCAGACCCTCTTTCCAGAGCATATCATAAGCCTTTCCTATATCAAAAAACACAGCAATCAGTACCTCTCTATTGGTCTGTGCCTTCCTGATGTCTGATTCCAAGCACACTACAGAATCCATTGTATTTCGACCCCTGCGAAACCCACTCTGATATGGGGAAAGAGACTGTTGCCTTCCAAAAGATACGTTAACCGTTCAGTAACTATGCGCTCCATGAGTTTACATAAATGAGATGTCAGTGCTATAGGCCTATAACTAGAAGGATCAGATGGGTTTTTCCCTGGTTTTAGAACAGGTACAATTATGGCATGCTTCCACACAGATGGAAGGGTACCAGCATCCCAGATTCTGTTAAACAAGCTTAACACTACATTTAATGCAGTATCAGTGATATGCTCCAACATTTTATAACATACCATGTCCTTCCCAGGAGTAGTCTCTCTAGCCGCAGCGACTGCTCTTTTCAATTCAAATATTCGCAAAGGCAAATCCACTGGGCAATCAGATTTCTCCTTTTTATCTAAGACTGATGGGTGTCGTTCTAAAACAGACTGTCTCATCACCCTAGCCTCCTCTGCAAGATTGTCGGCGCTATGTACTTTTCGAAATGATTGAGCCAAGAGTTCCACCTTTTCTAAATTGTTGACTGCTATTTTATTTTATTTTTCTTGTCAATCCCTGTCACTTCATTGTATGCCTGTCCATATATATCCACAGTGTTTTACATATATTTATATATATATATGTAAACATAAGTTTACATATACATATATATACATTTGTATTTTCAATACACTCATCCATATTTATTTTTCCAGATTGTTTGTATAGTGTGCTTTTTATAACACTGTACTGTTGGCATAGTTTTTATTTCTTTTGTTTTTAATTTTTGCTGCTCTTATCTTGTTCACTTTCTGCCATGACAATGCAAATTTCCCACTTGTGGGACTAATAAAGGATTATCTTATCTCTTATCTTATCTTATTCCCCTTATTTAGCACAGGTAATTCATAGGTTTTCCTGACCCCTCCCATTCCGCAAATTGTAGCCCATACCTCAGATAATTGCATAGTCCTCCTAATACTGTTGCAGTATGCCCTCCAAAACATGCGTTTTCTGGATCTCACTGTCTTCCTAACCAACGCTTGCGCTCTCTTATACTCAGTCAGCATGTGCTGAGAATGAACTTTCCTCAGTAGTCTAAATGCTTTGTTTCTAGCCTTTACTGCCTTACGACAGTTGTCATCCCACCATGGCACAGTCTTGGTAATCCTAAATGTTTTACTTCTAGGTATTGTTTCCTCAGCAGATCTTATGATTACATTTACCAAATCATCAGTAAACTTATCAATACCACCCCCATATATCTCTTCAAGTGCAGTGCATCTTTCCTTAGTAATTCCTCTAAAAACAGCCCAGTTTCCAAGCTCCAACTTCCACCTAGGAATCCTGCTGACCTTGTCGTAACCTATTTCCATCCCAACCTTAGACAATAATGAGTAATGGTCACTGCCTATTGTAGTCTGCCTATCTATACTCCATGTACTCACACCCGCTAATGTACTAGAGACAATTGTTAAATCAAGTGCCGTTTCTGTGTTGTTTATAGCATTATGTTGCGTACCCACCCCGTTATTAATACACACATCAATACATTTTTCAAGCACTAAACCCTTTGTATCTGTGTTATTGCTTCCCCATAATGAGTTGTGCAAGTTAAAATTTCCACACCATACCACACCACCAAGTGGTAACCCCATAAATTTATCTACAATACTCTCATTTAGTTTCCCACAGTGGTTATAATAATTAATTACATCCACTACACCTCTTTTTGTCCATACTCTGATTATAATGGATTCGTGAACAGTATTAACAAGTATAACTTTATATCTCATCCCACTCCTTACAAAAGTCCTTTCGCCCTGTCCCTATCTCGTACAACTGCTGTATAGCCATTAATTCTAAAATAAAATATTGGCTGCAACCAAGTCTCCTCCACAAATGGCACATGAGGTTTCACTTTGAAGTTATCAATATATTTCTTAAACTCTTGGCCATTTGCCAGTAAGCTTCTAGCATTCCATTGTAACACATCCAACACCATTAATTAGATCCAGTACATGTCTGTGAGAAATGTGCATCCTTATTTAATCTATCTCTAACAGTCTCCCATAACAGTCCCTTTAAACCTAGATATTTCTCAGCTGACCTCACTACAATTTTAATCCTTTCAGTTCGGCTCTGCATCTGGGCTGAACAATTGATAATCTGAGCTATAAAGAGAACAAAAGCACTTTCATGTACTACCAGAGATTCTACACCCATTACATTTCTTAGCATTATTAGTATCACCCACACCTTGCTCCCTTTCTGGCACAATTCTTGGGACCTTCTTTACCGCTTCTGAATAGTTAATGCCTTGAGTTACCCTTATTTTCTGCACCTCCCCTGCTCTCAGGCTGACCTCACAGCCACGGTAAGCAGCACTGTGCTCCCCTCCACATTTGCAACACTTAGGTTTCGTGTCTTTGTCACACTGATCATACGTATGCTTCTCACCACACTTACTACACCTCAGTTTACTTCTGCATACAGCCGCTATATATCCGAATCTTTGACATTTAAAGCATCTCACATTTAAAGTGGAGGTGGAATGTATACCTTAACATCATAAGACATATGCCCAATATAAACTTTGACTGGTAAATTTTCCTCATCGAAAGTCAACAAAACTGATAAACTATCACAAATTTTTCTGTTTATTTTCATCTTTAGCCATTTAGCCTAACTCACTTTAGCGTTTCTAATGTGTTTTTTCAATACGTCCATATTTCCATTTAACGGGATCCCTGTAATGACTCCCCTAACTCGTCCTTTATTAGGCAATGAGCATTGTACCTTCTTCCCGTTGAACTTATCCATTCTAACTATATCCTTCTGTTGTTCTTCATCCCAACAATTCACCAGTAATAACCCATTACCCACACACGCCTCCAAATTCTTTATTTAAACATGCTGTAAGCCGAACTGGAGTCCAGTCCTTAAACGAGGTTCCTTCCTGGGTGAGTTTCACAAACACCTTATACACTTCCATGACATTAGCATTTCCTCCCAAATGAAATCACGTGGAATCCATTCACAGTCCGACTTGTGTTTCTTCCTTTTCTTCTTAGACCATGTTAAATCCCAGCCTTCGCTTCTCCCGCCATACTCCAAGCCTCCCGAATCATTTCCTGAACCGTCACTTCCTTCCATCCTAGCGCCACCGAGCCTTTTCTCGCCACCTGCTCATCTCCTTCAAAGACTATTTTAGAACTCCTTCTTCTTCTTTCTTTCTTTTTCTTTCTTTTCTTTTCTTTCTTTCTGTCTTTCTTTCTTTTTCATCATCTTCTTTTTCTTCCTATTCTTTCAGCTGCTCTGTATGATAGACAACAAGTCCTTGTCAAAAAGGACTTAGCGCCTCATGCAGCAAGATGGATATGTGATTTGGCCTGGAATTACTGGGTGACTGCACCCATTAGAGCTCCAAGACTGAGCTTCTGGTCAAAAAAGAGGGGTCAGTGATAGTAACCGGTGGAAGAGGAAATATACAGACAAACACAGACAAAATGAACCAAATGAAAATCACTTAAAGCTGGAGTTTTTTTTTACAGGGAAGATGTACAGGATGGTAGTGAGACTATGTGGTTTGGTTGTGTGGTTTGGTGACAGTGGCGCTGATAAAAAGACAGGGAGCAGAGTTGGAGGTGGCAGAGTTGAAAGTGTTAAGAACTGCATTGGGAGTGACTAGGATGGACAGGGTCAGGAATGAGTTGAAGTACAATTGAACTACAAAACCCATAATTTTTGCCCGAGAGTGACGTCTGTTGCGCGACAGATTTTGCGTTCCGTTTTGTGGAAATGTGTATCGTTTTTGCGCCAGTCAGTGAACCATGTGGAAAACTGGCGCAATGAGAAACACACCTGAGTTATGGGGAGGCGCGGTGTGTTGTATTATACAGCCTGTTTAAAGAGGACTCTGTCGTGACGCACTTTCTCATACTGCTTTAGGGGCAAACAGCAGGAGGCGATCTTGTGTACTTCTCTTCTGGTCATTTATATTCACACAGTGTGAACAGTGCGAAATTCTTTCTCTGCATTTAACCCATTCACCAAGTGAAGCAGTGAACAGCCACCCAGGGAGCAGTGTGTGGGGACGGAACCTTGTTCAAGGGTACCTCAGTGGTGCTACTGACAATCCTGGGATTCAAACCCGCGACCTTCTGATCACAGGGGCAACTCCCTAAACACCAAGACACCAGCTGCCCCAGTGGTGAAAGTGAGTGATGAAGCAGAATGACTCACTTTCACTAATCTTCACATAATTCCGACCAGAGATGATTTTTCATTTGAGAACTGTTAAAATTATATGACGTGTAAAGGACACAAAGGACAGGTAGCAGATACAACATGAAATAACTTTTTATTTTTAAATTTGATAGCTCCAAAATCTATGCTCCTTTAAAAATTGCCCCTGGTTCTATAACGCCATGATCAGATCACGCATTTGTCCAATCAGATCCGAGAACGCTGCTTGCGTTGTGACGATTCGGCCGCCTATTGGCTGCGACTGCGTTCTGTTGCTGCGTCACACACGCCGTGTTGGTGTCGGTGTGGAGGCACAGGAGGCACTTCAGGCAGCTGAACTTCAGCACCTCTCCAGGTAGGGCACACAGGTTTACTTCTGCTCCAAACTCAAAAATACATGATTATCTGCGAACCACCATCAAACATGCTAAATTACTGCTTAATAATGTGGTTAGTACTGTGCAAATTACACTTAAATGTTTTTAAATTTCTGTTCATACCTTAGTTCTCCTACCAGCAGATCACTCACTCATGTCTGCAAATGAATATTAACAGTATTAGAGGTTAAAGTATTTGCATGCCAGCTTCTTTGAGCTTGTTACAAATGTTATGAATTGTTGTGAATTAATCTGTGAATCTTTTCTTTTTATTTTCCACACCTTAGCTCGAGCCATGGACCTTGTACTGAACTTTTCAGACTATTACTTCTTCACCCCCTATGTGTATCCCTCCTCTTGGCCTGAAGATGAGCCTCTGCGGCAGATCATTGGACTGATGGTAGTGACCAACCTGGGCGCTGCACTTCTATATCTTGGCCTGGGTGCTCTAAGCTACTATTTTGTTTTCGACCACAGTTTAATGAAACACCCTCAGTTTTTGGAGGTCAGGTCCTTGTCCCGTCCTTTCACATATAAAATAACATGCAAAATAAGACAGATTAAGCATGTAGCTATTAAAGTTACTGTAACAGCGGAAATTTTGCATGGGCAGTTCATTTGAGTCTTAGCATAATTATATGTGCATGTTTCTACGTTCAGGTCAAAACTTGTCTTTTTTTTTTCTTTTTGCTTGTCTTACTCTACACAGAACCAGGTGCAGCGTGAAATAAAGTATGCAATGACTTCTTTACCATGGATCAGCATTCCCACAGTTGCACTGTTTTTCGCTGAAGTCAGAGGCTATAGCAAGCTATATGACAATGTCAATGAATCTCCACTGGGTAAGGTTATGTTCTCGCCATTCAGAGTTCTTTTGTAAGTCAAGATACTCGACTGTTTAATTCCTTTAAGAATATTTTAAAGAAATTGACTTTCCTTATTATAAACTTAAACATGCTCATCTTTGACATTCTCTGAGTTTCCTTCCTTGGATTCTTGAGCTTTTGTCATGTTTTTCAGGTTGGTCAGGGATCATTTTCAGCATGTTCTCCTTCCTTTTTTTTACTGATATGTGCATCTACTGGATTCACAGGTTCCTTCATCACAAACTTATCTACAAGGTAATTTTCAATTGTAATAAGTGCAAATCCACAGACACAAAGAGACACAAAGAACACAAGAACAATATAAAATAATAATATATAGTCAAAATAAAACTTTCCAGAAAATATTCTGAAAAAACTCTGTACTAAATACACTATGCTATATACACGAAATGCCATGGTCAGTAAGAGAGGTGGGTATAAATACTATAGTTAAATAAATAAAAGTACTGCTGAAGTAATACAATGTTTACAGTAAATAGATTTCTTTGCTGAACATTTGCAGAAATGAACTGAGAAGGAACAGTGTAAAAAGGAAAGAATTAGTAAAAATAAATAAATAATATTGTGCAGACATCTAATCAACTACTTGTTGCTATGCTATTTGTAATACTATATGTTAACTGCTGTTTACAGACTCTCAGAATCGTGTGCCATGACATATGATAAATTGTCATTTGATATGTATTAATAGTTAATCTATGTGTACATTATTTGTGTAGCATTTCCATAAACCTCACCATGTCTGGAAGATCCCGACTCCCTTTGCCAGCCATGCTTTCCACCCAGTGGATGGTTTCCTTCAGGGGCTGCCCTACCACATCTACCCCTTCCTCTTCCCCTTGCACAAGGTGCTGTACTTGGGCCTCTATGTGTTTGTTAACATATGGACTATCTCCATTCACGACGGGGACTACAGGGTCCCCAGCCTGTTGGAAAAAATCATTAATGGCGCGGCACACCACACTGACCATCATCTCTTCTTTGACTACAATTACGGACAGTACTTCACCCTATGGGACCGCATCGGACGCTCCTATAGACACCCTTCAGCTCTAATGGGGAAAGGGCCACACGACTGCGTCAAGAAACTGCAAGCAGAGGGCAAACTCACCTCCAGTGGCACAACTGGCCGTATTAATGGGGATGCTGCTCATGTGAAAAAAGAATAGGCAGGTTACATCACAAAAGTTGATGTGATTAAAGAAATCTTCTTGTAATCCTGTACAAGTCAAGGATAAGGTTCCCTGCAATGTCCTTATGAAGAAGAAAATGAAAAGCAGATTAAATGTATAAATGCAAGTACAGTTCTATGAAACAGACACTCAAGTGGCAAATCCATTAAAAGTCTCTTTTTTCTATTATTGCCAAACATAAGCACTTTGATGGCACTTAGAAGAGGACTACATTCAGGACAGTGTAAAATGATTTAAGCGTAAAAGCTCATAGAACACAGGTATGGCTGTTAGCTTTAATTGCAGTTAGTACAATTTTTTTTTCCAGAGTGCATATTGTCACTGTCCAAAATGGTAACTTTACAGCAAGGGTAAAAATATTTTTTGCTTAATATATATGAATGTAAAAGAAATCCATTATTCCACACATTTTGAAGCGTTTCTAATGGTCCATTCATCATGAAAGTTTCACCCTATTTAAAGGGCAGCTGCTGTGTTCAAATGCCACAGAAACAGAAATTAAGATACAGTTTTTTGGAGCAGTGACAATATGCAACTAGCATTATTTGGTTGCCCTTTTCACTGCAAAACGACTGAAGTTGCTTTAGCAGCGCATTCTGACATGATTTTGCTGAAGTTTGTACATTTCTTAGCGGTAATAAATTCTAGAAGGTGAACATCTAATCTTGTTTGAAAAGCAAAAAAAGGTGAATGTGGATTATTCACATTATCTTACATTGTTTGCTTTAGCAGATGACCAGTCAGTTTACACATCAGTTTATGTATTTGGATTAAAAGGTGTTTTTTTAAATAAAGAATTAAAATATCAGGATTATGGTAAATATGGCATGATTTTCCAATAAAAATGTAGATCTTAATGCAATCATTGTTCTCAGTACATTCATTGTTACACCCTTGCATCATTCTAATCTACTGCTGGGGTATGTGTGGTAAAAGACACATCTGTACATTCGTTCCCTACAGGCTTCCCTTCTCTATTGTAACAATCATGTGTTCCAAGAAATGCACAGAAGAGGGTGCTGTTGAATCAAATATTTTCAGCCCTTATCATCAGTAGTGTTTGATTCAGTATGCAGAGATAAACATCCTCTCTTTCTGAGAGCCTTTTTTCTGCTCCTCAGTTTTCACACAATACATTCTCAGATCAGTAATGTGTTCAAACATGTTTATTTCATCCTGCTGTTTTATGTTTAACCTTTTTTTGACAGCTTATATTAATTATAAGAGATTTGGTAAAATCACATTGTCGTTTCAAATCTAATAAATCTAAGTCATTTTGCCTCAAAAGATAAACAAAGGAGCAAAGCCATTAATTCCACAAATAAAATCAAAAGCACAGAGTTTACGGCTTTGACAGGTGCTGTAATCCAAATGAAAACATCCTGGCCAGTTCATTTGTATCTATGGTAACAGGTCTTGACTTCCAACACTTCACTCCCTGAAGCTCCTCTGAACACATTTACATATAAAAAGCGGCTAAATCTCCACTTCCCTCCTGAGGATGCTCATACAGTCTGACAGGCCCTTGATTGTTGTGATACCAGTGTTGTAATTTGCAAAAGTCCATCACTTTATTGAAATGACCTCATCAGCATTTCAGCATTAGGTTGCACTTATGTATGAGTCTCTTATTCTTGAGCACATTCACCTGTGCCCAGCTTAGAGGACCAATTTAATTCAGCTCTTTTTAAGAGTTTTAAGGGGGTTTTAAGGGTCGTTCCTTATGTTGTGGGCTTCTGTTAGCAGTCTCAGTAGACAAAGGCTTACCAATAGCTCTAACAGAGCAGAGGCTCTTATACCCATGTGTTTATGATTCTTCAGCTCTGTGGTTGCAATATTTCTCAGCCTTTTTACTGTCAGTGTGAAATGATCTTTTTGGCGAAAGGTCATGACCAAGTTTCATGTATATGAGTGTTTTTAGTGGTGGAATGTATGCAAACAAAGCTGTGGATGGGATGTGAGCAGGAGGTGGTGAGTGTGTGTGTGTGTTTGTGTGACTATAGACTTTTTACAATTGTACTATTGTACACAAACATCCATATACGTCTGTGTGTGTATGTGTGTGTGTGTGTGTGTGTGTGTGTTTGTGTGTATGTATTTCACTCTAATTTTTCCTTTCCTATCATCTTTCTTTGACTCTGACTGGTCTGGTAACGAGGCTATGGGCTACAGATCAAGTGAAAGCAGGGCAAGGAGATAGATGAGAAAGCTTCTTTTAACTATTTGGAAGCTGTGATTCAGCATCCAAATTAGATGTGATTCAACATTGCAAGTCGTGCTGATATTGACACCACTCTGATACGGTACTCCAGCCTAGTGACACTGGGGGACACCGGGGGCCCAATTATATTTTGGGAGGGGGGATGAAATTTTTGCCACCCTTCCTAAAGTGACGCCCTGATCACCTATATGGAACACAGTTTGTACAATTCACTAGAAAACCATTCCTAATACAATGGCATGATCTGGAGACACTGCACATGATACTAAGTCACCATGGCCAATACCAAGTGTAGGCTAAAGGGATATAAAGCCCCTTAACTTTGGGCTCAAGAGCAGAGTTACTGCATTCTCAGGACTGATGGAGCACCATCCAGTACCTTTGAGATGAGTAGGAGTGGTGTTTGTGATCCAGAACTAATCAACCAACAACAGTACTTGACCTCATTAATGCGTTCATGGCTAAATGCAATCAAATCTTAACAGAAATCATCCAGCATCTAGTGTAACACCTACTAACCCTTGATTTCAGAAAAAAAAACATCAAATGAGCAGGTGCCTGCATAATTTTGCATGTTAATGTGTATGTAAGTTAATAAAGCTGAATATGTATGTATGTGAATGGGATAACTACGGCAATGATAACAGTGCATAATGAGGAATTATGCAATTTTACTGTTGAGTCAGATTTATCTAAGCATTAATTTAATTATTGATTTTTCACTTGCACAATAATTTGAGCAGTTTGTTCCATTTCAATATGGACCTGGCTTAGTTTTACGGCATATGTGTAAGTGTATGTGTGTGAAAGAGTGTATGTGTGTGTGTGAGAGAGAGAGTTTATGAACCCAATCACTGAACTTGAAAATGGTCTTTTATTTCATGCTGGGTGAAATGGGTTTATTATACGGTGGATGTGCATGATCGCGTGGGATGCTGTGTGACTCATTTGTATCCTGGCAGCTAGCTGAGGTAAAAGAATACATCATTTAAAAGTTCACTTGCTGGGTTAGAAATACTCCGACTCATGCCAGGGGGACAATTGCTTTGTGGACAACAATGCCCCATTTTCTCATGCATTATTGTGATCGTGAAAAAAACAAAAAACGAGGAAATTAATCATCAAATTCCTGTCTACCTGGAATTATCTGCACCCTTTATTTGGATCAGTGCTGTTGCATACTGAACAGAGCTGTCAGTGCTGCAACTATGGCCACTATCTTTCAATTACAGAGTAGACCAAGCTTCATTCTGTTTGGCTCCTAATGATATCTTCAGGCTGTTTACAAAGGTGCACTACACAGGACACATATTTCCACATAAATGATTAAGCAACACCTTTACAAAATTTGTTTTCCTCAATCATGATACCCATTTTTGGGAAACGTTCATCAGGCTTTATTAGAGGAAAACATTTGAGTTTGGGCTTTGGCTTCATGATTGCGCAGGGCTGGCAATATCACAGATAAAACACATCTATTTCTGATGGTGTATGTCCATTGATCTGGAAAGGCTTGAAAATGAAAAGTCGTGGTTGCATCAACTTTTTTAATGAATCTGCTCCCTTTGTAACATCACTCTGTGGCATCAGAGTGTAGGCCAGGAGCCGGCGCTGTTTACCCCAGCAACACCTCAGGCTTTACCCAGGCAATCATGTTTCTTCTCAGAAGTGGATTTTGAGCTGGGCTCAGAAGATTACCTGTGTTTTATTCCTACATTTATTTGGCTGAACCCGAGGCTTGAATAAATACACCAGCCACTCTGGTTGGTTTTGAATGAAATCTGCCCTGTGTGTCCTTCATCGCTGTCCCCATGCCGGACACACCGCTGCCCTGCTATTTGGCTGATTGATCACGAAATTATTACAGTAGTCTCAGGAAATTGTAACCTGTCTTGAGCAAAATGGAGTAAGTCTTGGAGATGCAAGGCATTAACAGTGTGTGATTGTTTTGCAGATGATCTTTTTGAATACAATTCTTTGTTGCACAATGAAAGCTGTTTGCGTTGGCGCTGTGTAAATGCAAAATGTCACAGCATGACATCTGCCCATTGGTGATAATGATCTTGTTGAGACTGCCGTTTGTTATGCCTTGGACTAACCTCATATTTAATTCCACTCTGATTGTGCAGCCTGATCTGTTTGTTTCGTGCGCTCTATGACAACAGCCTTAAGATAACAAATTCAAACACCTGAGATGAAGCCTCTATTTTTGAGCAAATGATAAGCAACCCAAGACAAAGGAGTCTGAGCCAGCATTCTTAACCCCAAGCACAGGTTCAGCAGGTCTGTTCATGATAGATTAAAAAAAAACAAAAAAACACCTTATTGACTTACAAGCATAATGCACAGGTGTCTGTTTTAATTTCAGACACCTGCACTGTCGTAATTTCTCATTGCTAGAACAGAAAATTTCTGATGAAACTGTAAAGATTTCTTAAAGGTTCTAGGACAAACTTTTAATTGTATGGAACCTTTATATGATATGAAGACTTGTTAACCCCTTAAATGGCCAGTACATGCTTTCATAACTGAATAATAAGCTTTAGAATGTTATCAGCCTTGAATTTTAAGGGTTAAACTTTTAAAGGGTTCTTCACACTTGCACATTCTCATTTACAAAAATGATTCTTTGAAGAATCATCCATTGTAATGTTCTTTAGGGAACCCATAGTGGTTGTTCTTTGGCATTGCTACAAAGAACCTTTTTAAATGAAAATTAATTTTATGCACATTTAAAAGCTTGTGCATAAGCAAATATACAAAAAGCAATGACATAATTTCTCATTCCTTTGTTACATCTTGCTGCCTTATGTTATGAGGAGCAAAAAGAAGACTTTAGATTACAAATTGATCGCTTCTGTGTAAGACCACAAATCGTCAAGGAAAAACAGCATACTCTCTTTGAACATAAACAAAACTTCAACACAACACTTTCTGTTCTAAAAGAATTACCAAATTAATTCCATCTATTATTACACCAAAGACCATCAAAGATATTGCGTTTCATTCTGTCTGCAATGACCATAGCAGTTTGAAATAAAAAAAGGCCTTCATGATCAAAAGTAAAGTAGAAGATAAAGCATATTAAATTAACAAAAACAGAATGCCACTGACTGACAAATGGCATCGACAGTAGTGGGCAACATATGCTGCAGTTCTGCCCACTTTGAACCCTCATTTATCACTGTATTGAAGCTTTTTTAGTGATGTTCCCTTAACTGGCACTCTTGTGCTGCCTTTGTACTACATTAGGCTGCTGATAAAAGAAACAAAAAACAGCTGGAGTTTTTTCTCATTCAATGATCATAAGACAGAGTGAGTTCTCAATTATGTTAAACAGCGTTTGTGCCCTGGAGTTTTCCAGTGCTTTTCAAGTACTGTGTATCCGGCTCTAATGCAAAGATTTTATCCTCATGAAAGGTGTCTTAATGAGCTGATGTGTTGAGTGCAGTGTGTTGTAAGAGTACTCTTTTTGTTATTATATTAGTGCCACACTTTGTGTCCTTCAGATCACAGCCAACTGGTCATAGGGGTTAAAATGCAGGCCATGAGCATTTTATTTATGTTTACACATATTAGATAGGCTATTTAGGGATTTTTGCATACTTCCACAAATCCAGTTCATCAGAGAATCATACAGTTGCAATTTACAATAGAGAAAATAAAAATAATTCTGGATCAGAGCCTCATCTCTTTTTTCACAAAAACTAAATGTTCTGCTTGGGTAAGTTGAACTTAAGTTATGTATTTTTAGGGAAAGAATTTTGATAGAATTGCAATTTTTATTATGTCATCAAATGATGGTACACTTATAGCTAACATAAATTTTCTGGTAAACTTTTATGGTACATTACCGTATACAGCTCTGGAAAAAAATGAGAGACCACTGCAAAAATGTTCAGTTTCTCAAGTTTGAAACTGACATAAGCAATTTCCTCCGGGATCAATAAAGTTTTCTGATTCTGATTCTGATTTTATCATTTATAGGTGCAAGTATTGAACTGAACATAACTTGACAAATTCAAAGAAAACAAATCTCTTGATCACTCTTAAACTAAATGGCAATAATTACCTTTGACGTACTTCTAGTAGTGTTTTACCATCCAACTAGTGACACTGCAAGAGGAGAGTGTTGATTACAGTAGTGTTTTTTTATACTTTTCCTCGTTAAATAAGATTTAATTCAGG
>JBBPCZ010000023.1:6731049-6743508 GCA_037974445.1 Brycinus macrolepidotus | reverse complement strand
GTTCAGTGGAAGAGGTTCTGGATATAACACGGGGAGCGGAATTTTGTACCAGCTGAAGCTTATGCGGGAGCCTGTGAGGGAGACCGGCTAATATAGAATTGCAGTAATTGATTCAGGATGTTACTAAAGCACGTACAAGGACAGCGCTACAATTGGGTGTGAGGTAAGTATGAAGACGATATATATGGTGAAGGCTGAAATAAGCCTTAATGTGTACTTTAAAGGACAGAGTTCTGTCAAGGATGACACCCAAGCTCCTAACCTGAGAAGAAGGAGAAATTATGGAACTGTCTGTTGTCAGGGGAAAACTGTCAACTTTTGCAAGAGTAGATTTTGTACCCACAAGGAGGATCTCTGTTTTATCACTATTAAGGTTGAGAAAATTAAAAGAAAACCAAGTTTTGATTTCAAGTCGGAAAGGACTATATATTACTATATAAGGACTATATATTACGATATAAAAAACGTATAATGAAGGAAGCGGGCAATAGATTGCATGGGAAAAGCAGGAGGGGTGAACAATTGAAGAATAGTAACTTAAATATGGTTATTTATTGGATTTAGAACAGTGCTCTAAATGTATCTGTTCCAGTACAGTTGTACATGTATGCATTTGGATATCCCTGGATAGATTAACCATTTAGATAACCTTTATTTATATTATTTATCATTATGAAAAATTTGGAGGTCAAAAGGTCTTTAATGTTCTCATGCCTAAATGCAAATGACAAATGATCACTTGTCATATTAATAATTTTTGCAATTTAATTCTGAAGTGCAGACTGAAATATTGTAAGCTACACACCAGGAGGTATTTCAAGACACACACACACACACACACACACACACACACACACACACACACACACACATATATATATGTCACATGTGTGAGATAGGATTATTACATTGCATTCTGGGTTTTATTAATTCCTAATGTTCTAAAATGTTTTTCTCACTCATCTTTATAGAATCATTAACAGCTCTGTTCATAATTCTGAACACTCAGCTTTTTTACAGATTCCTACAAAATAGTTCAAATCCATGAATGTCTAAAGTAGTATACATTGTTTTCATGATTCCATGATAACAAATAAAGTGATCCAATTATAAAAAATCTGCATAAGTATGCAGACCTATAAAATGATCATTTTCTTACAGTGGACAATTAGGGTCAGGAGGTTTGGTCATTTTGATAACAATTAAGTGTGAGTGTGAGTGCCCTAGTCCTACTGATAAAACATTAACCTGATTCTTTACTGTTAAAGTCTAGTCTTCACTACAGACTTGTGAGCACACGCCATGGCTCAGTCAAAGGAGACGTCAGATAAACAGCTGTTGATCATACTGGAAGAGGTTACAGAATAATTTCTTTTGATAGTTTAAACTTCACTTATCCACTACTAGGCAGACAGTGGAGAAACAGAAAAAAACTCAACACCATTTTTACCCTACCCTAGACTGGTCATCCAAAACAAATCACTTCAAGGGCAAGATGTGGAATTTTCTGGGAGGTCACAAAGAACCCCATGGGAAAAAAAACCCTGAGGTCTGCAGGCCTCTCATACACAGGCTGTTGTCAGTGTTCAAGAATCCATTATCAATCAAACACTGAACAAAAGTATTCATGGAATGATAGCAGGGAGGAGGCCTCTACTTTCCAAGAAGTCTGATCTACCGAAAATGGTGGAAACAGAAGAATTGTTGCATTTTGGCTGACTCAAAGTCCAGACTTTAATCCAACAGAAATGTTGCAGGACCTGAAGAAAGGATCATTCATGCAGGAAAGCCCACCAACACCACTGAGCTGAAGCAGTTCTATAAGGAGAAATGGGCCACAATTCTTCAGAATCAATCTGTGAGACTGATCAACAGCTACAGAAACGTTTGGTTGAAGTCATTGCTGCCAAAGGGGGTCACATCAGTAACATAAAGCACAGGTTCATACACTTTTGCCAACAAAGACATTATTACTGAATAACTTTGTTTAATAAATCAATGAAAAACTGTATTGTTCTGTACTAAGTTCTGTTTTTATTGGGCTCACTTTATACTTGTAAATAATAATTTAACTACCCCCAACAAGTCCCTTTCAGCAGCAATAAGGTTTCAGCATGTTTATCATCTTTGGTCCTACTGGCACAGCATCCTAGGTAGTTCCTTAAGAAAATTCCAAGAATTTCAAGGGAACTACTAAATCCTAGGACATACAACATCTTCTTAAAACAGCTTTTTTGTCTCAGCATAACCTCAAATGTATTATTTCATAGCTCTAGTGTCTTCAC
The DNA here is from genome assembly GCA_037974445.1 of Brycinus macrolepidotus. Taxonomy (NCBI): domain Eukaryota; kingdom Metazoa; phylum Chordata; class Actinopteri; order Characiformes; family Alestidae; genus Brycinus; species Brycinus macrolepidotus. The sequence continues at coordinate 6,741,223 of JBBPCZ010000023.1, read as the reverse complement.
TGTTATTTTAAAATACAGCACTCTTTCACACACTTTTTAATCTTTTGCATCCAGTATCAGGCCATTATGAGTACTTGGACAACCCATCTATGGTTGCTTCTTTAAAGCAAGTGTGGTATGGTATTTTCAGTCACAACGGCCAGCTAGACATAGAAGATAATCAAATGCACAAAATCATCAGCTATCATTATACTCATTATATCACTGGATCTGTGAACCTGTGAACATATGCACAGTCACAACAACTAGTAATTGCTGAACTGTTTAGAACTGCTCAATCTGTGTTCTTGTGATTGTACAATATAACCCACTGCATTGTCAAACACCTGGAATGGACATAGAGAAAAGTGCTATATCAATTAAACTTAGAATGTTTAATCCATGGTTGTTCTAAGCACCTGTAACTTATTCTCCTCATTCATGATACATGTGGCATTATTCTTGTATTAGTTGGCAAAATGAATGACAATATAATAGGTGAACATGTGCACATTTTGTTATGGACTGGGTACACTAAGCCATCTTAGTGTAGAGGCAATAATTAGGCCTTGATTTTAATCTCAATAGGAATTTAATTCCAAGATCTTTATCGTTGGATTGCTTTGGTTCTTTTTGTGCCCATGCAGGCCTGCTGCAGTTGGCCTGCCAGTGACACACCAGGCCTAAAGTAGGAACAGACAAGCCATTTCAAGCCCACAACTGAGGACATTCCATGAAGTCTTCTCTTTGCATGACAGCCTCCGTGGGCCTTTCTGAAGCTTTGCGACTTCCAAATGAGGACACAGTCTGGACGCCATCTAAGCCGGCAGATGAGAAGGTTTTCTTTGATTTGGCAGATCATCACACATGCTCAGAGGCACAAATTAGAGACTGTTGGCCTCAGTCCTTCAGATGTCTCATTTGATCTCTCACTGTCTGCCTTCTACAAGCTAATCCATACTCCATGCCTGCTCATACTCACCATTCTCATCTCGGCACTGCAGATTTCACTACTGCCCTGCTCTGGCCTATCTTCAGCTCCTGTTCTCTCAAATTTTCATCCCCCACTGTACCCAGGGCAAACAGTGTTGTAATTCTGCTGTCATCTGCAAAAGCACAGTTTTATCAAATTAATGTAGAAAACTGAACCCAGATATTTTCATCGAAAGCACCAAATCTCCATAAAAGGCCAACCATCACTAGCAGCTTCATATCCTCCCAATATTCACTTAAATAATGCATCACAAGAAAGAAAGAGCTGTGCCTCTGCAGAAGGCAGACACTTTGACTTGAGATTTTATCAAGTAAATGTGATCTGGTCACCTGGAACGGTGGATGGTCAATCATCAATCAACTTTAACATCATCCCCTTCAGTACTTGCTCCATTACATGCTTCCTTGATTCATATTTAATGCAAGTGAGGGTCAAAAAAAAGAAATCCAATTTCCCAATCTCTCTTTAGAAATTCTCTACCTCCCTAACTATGAATAAATATCAGAAATGATAGACACACTCCCCCAAAAGTCTCTATCATATTTTCTTAGGGAAAAAGACAATTCCTGCAACTTTAACTCTGTGACCTGAATGCAGTCCTTTCATATTACTGCTTACTGCCACATAATCTCATATTATACACATGTTGGAGAAAACGTATACATTCACACAGCTCTGTGTAGAATACATCTGGCTAATAATCACTGTATAACACTATAACGTAAAAAGGCATTACCACATGAGCTTGAAGCTGTCAGATCTTTTCTATACAGGCAAAGGAATAAAATATAAGCAGAGAAGCGTACATACCAACAGGCAATAAAACCTGCAGCAAAGGCAGTGAGACATCAAGTCTAGCACATCTCATGCCATCAACTGCTGGGAAAGAAATCAGGCTTTGTTATTACAAATACACAGTGCTTAGAGGAGAGGCAGTCAAATAGGACCTGTCTGCCTCTGAACAGCCACACAAGAGCTTCTCTGCTAAAGTGCACAGTCTTTCCAGCTCTACTGAGCATGCAAGCAATGACTATATAAGCCTATATCTGTATATTTATTTTTTCGGCTAGTCAAATGCACAAACTAGAAAACACTTACCTCAGTGGTCCAGTGTTAAAGAAGCAAACTTTTTGATGCCAAACATGTCGTGGCTGTTTGACTACTGATTTTTTCTTTACTTCAAATAAGCAATCACCTAAGATATATTTTGGTTATACCTGCATTTTGTAAATGGCACTGCAGACTTCTAAAGTAGCAAGGACCAAATATCAGACATCCAATATGTCTTGGCTAGGGTTGGTCCGTTCCAGCAATTTCAGAGTTGACTCCAGTTTCATGTAAAAGGATTCAATTGATTCCAATAGTCAATTTCAAACAATAATCTCAATTACAAAAACTAAGGCATATAGAGGGGGCCCTGACAAAAATAAAGATTACATTTTACCTTAGCAATGAGATTTGGAGAATTAAATTAGCTGACTGGCTAATTCTCCTCAGTCAACTCTTTCAGGTGGGTAGATGTATTGACACTTTGTGTAATGTAAACTACAGCAGGACTGACCTTTTTCAAACAGGCTATCTGGACAGGAACAGCAGAATATCTCATGCTCCATGTGCATACAAGTGAGGACAAACTTGCATGTCACTGTGTGTAGTCATGTCCAATGTGCATGTATTGAGCTAGAATAGACTGAATTCAGTATATCTGGTGTAAATACTTTATGGTAGGGCACTTGATCCTATAGGAGGTAAACTTTGAGAGGATGTCTCTTATGCATGCATAAGCATGTCCACTGGCTCTTGTACTTTTACCTCTTTGAACCAGGCAACCTGTTTGAGTGCCCCTTTCAACAAGACTGCTCTAATATCTCTTGACAAGGCAGAGAAGGTGATTCTAATTTGATCTTGCACATCTGAGAGCATGTTGGCCTTGTGCTGGGGAATGATTCAGCAGCATAGAAGATGCTAGCTTTGCTCTGGGACACTGAGCAGCCTTGCATTCAGCCATTCCCATAACAACACCTCTCCCGTACAACATGAAAAGGAGCAAGAAAGTGAGCAGTGTGAGAGCACACCCCTCCAACAGACCTGATAATTACTAAGAGCAGAGTGTGTAGGTATAGCCCTTTCCCTCACCTTGCTCAAATACTGTAAATGTCCTCCGGTGTTTACAAATGATCTGACCGAGCTACATGCACCAGGATGAAGTACTAAGAAGGATTCATTCCATCCCAAAGGAAAGAAGAACTAGTGAATGCTTGAGTTCCTTCTAGTTCACAAGTGAGGGTAAATAAAGCACCAGACATGTAAATCACATATAGAAAAAATACAAAACAGGAGACACAGACATCATATCCAAAGAACTGAATTATATGGTGGTAATCTATAAGAACAAACTGTCTCAATACTTTAATTAGATGACAGTATTGAGGTATTGAGGTTTTTTAAATGGTGTTCCCCATGACTGTGAGTTTCAAAGCTGGCACATCACCTATGTACACCTTTATATGCCCTGTTAGTGGTAATACAGCTCCATAATTATTGAATAAAATAATGTTTGTGATTATTGTCTTGAAATGTTTTCTTGCTCTGTTGTGTTGCTGCTCCTGTGTTTTTCTTGCACTCTCTCTCTTGCTTTCTTTGCACTTGTCCTGTCTGCACTTGTGTAGTCTTGTGGTGTTTCTGTTTTTGTTCTTTGTGTTGCTTTATGGTCCTGGAGGAATGTTGTTTAATTTCACTGTGAACTTTGTATATGGCTTCAATGAAAATAAACCCACTTGACTTGACTTGATGACTCTCCTCCTCAGTTCAGTCCTCAAGTCAATAGAGTTTAGGTCAGGGGATTGGTATGGTCATGTCAAAGGTGGTCTCTGAATTATTTTTGCATGGATTTGAATAAGTGGCTTGATGGAAGACCCAACCAGATTGAACTGGTTTTAGTTTTTGACAAAGGAATTTATTTAAAATCTAACAAGGTTACCAGGGCATTTCCAGGCAAGTTAAGCCCAAAACATCACATATCTTCCACCTTATTTAATAGTGGAGCAGAGGGTCTTTTCTGCATAGTGAGTTGTGCCAAACCTTACTCTATTTTTTCATTTGACCACAGAAACTGGTTCTGGTCAAAGTTCCAGTAGCGTCTAGTTATCCCTAACTATTTATGTTTGTGAGATGAAAGAAAAGGCTTTCTTCTAGCATATCTTCCAAACAAAAATCTTGTTTGCATAGGGGTGGCATCTAATTTTTTGGACGTCCCTAAAACATCTGGCATCTTCTGAATGAATGTTTGAATAAAAAAAAAAATGAAATCTAAGATTTGGTTTAAAGATACTCTTCATCAAATCACAAGAGCAGATGTGCCAAGACTTCCCCTTAGCATCACCTACCCAAGGAAACTCATTGCATTCATTTTCTACTTTAGAGAAACTCTCCGTAGCTCCAAATGTCCCTTTTCTTGAAAAAAGTGTTTTCAAATGGAAATTTTCTAAACTTATTTAAGATGATGCAAGATGAAGGAAATACCATAGCCCATTATTTTTTTAAGCCATAAGCTACACATGAACATGCAAGAGGTCATGGTGATTGATCGCTTCACAGTTGGAAAGTTAAGAAAATAAAATATAGCAGGCACCCTCTAAAGATAAGTGTATAAAAAAAGACTTGTCTCGTCATTTGCCGGAGGAATGAAGCTTAGGGAGTGGTGCAGTTGCATTTTTACTGCCTCTTAAAATGAGCTTTAAATAGGCAGGCACCCTGAGCGGCAGGGCTGAATGGATCCTCTCCTTGTTGACAGAGCTGTGACTATACTAAAAGAGTGCTGCCACACCTGGGAGCCAGCACACTGCACAGTCTGAGATTACCCAGCATTTAAGCGGCTCTGCCACCAGGGTCAGCGCATAACCACCGGCGCTGATGCAGCTGAGCCTGGGTGAGAGAGGCACAGTCACATGTGAAAATACTTCTCCCCACTTTGTCACTTATGAAGTGAAATGGGGAGTCTAGTTCTTATTTCAGACGTACAGGTGTTGGAGTGTGATAATGTTAGTCAATATACTGCCTGTTGGAGGGAATCAAAATGCACTCAATGCTGTGAGTCATTTGAGGATATTTTGAGGATATTTGCCTGAGTACCATCAGTAAATAGTATGTGAGATATCCTGTGTATACCTGCAATGATATCCTGACACCAGGTTTAATAGACCAAATTCACAGCTATGCATGAATGGTCGGATTATCGGTAATATAAAGAGGCTGGATTCATTCAAAGCCTTACATGAGCATATCAAAATATTAAATGTGACCATGAATATTAAATGGACAATGAAAATGGGCTATTGGTCATATCTTTATATATGATATAGTGAAATCCCAGCAATTGGATTCAGAAAAGGCATCTCAGCTCCTTGCTTTAAAATTTAATGCCGGAACATTTAGGTTGTGTGTAATCATGTGTTCATTTATAGGTTCACGTGAAAGTTCGTGCTCACTCATAATTAACAATGAACATTTGTTGCCATCTTCTAGTCTAACCTTGTTTTCACAGAAGCAATTTTTGACTATATTAACTCAAGCATCAAATATGGAGATGTGATACTGCTGCTAAATTGTTTCATGTGCCTGGATAGGCCTAATAAAGTAAAACTGTTAGGCAAAGCAGTGTCAGTATAGACTGAAGATAAAGATGGATTTTAAGACATGGATTAAATGCCGCAGGTGAGCTGTTTTAGCTGTCTTAACCACTAAAAGTGCACCATACTAAAGCATGTCCCCTGAGCTTAGCTTGTTTACGTTGCTGGAGTCACTGAAAGGCAATCAGAAAAATGAGCTACGAGCTCTTGATCCTTCAGGACGTCCATGGCAATATAACATTAAACAGAGCAGCGAGTAAAAAAGTGATAAGTCCCTCCTAATCATCAGGTCAATCAGCAGCTCTTCAAAAGTTAGTTGGAGAATCCTGGGCTGATGAAATACTTACTACTTGAAAAATTATAAATAATGAAATGTTTGAAGGGAGAATCAAACTCAGTGGAAGGGTTAAACCCAAAAACTAAATCCAGGTTAGCACAAGTGAAGGCTGGAGACAAATTCACTCAGTTGCAACACCCAACTGCAAGCTTGAATGTACCTGGAGATAACTGAAAAATAAAGAGCTTTAGGATGAAGAGGCTTGTTGTGTTTTTTAAAGACTTAGTGTTCCACTGACATCCATATATTTGAAAGAAATTAAGCTCTAATGGATGTCAGTTAAAATGCATTCTAAAATTGTTACGTTTTAAAACAAAGTCTCCAAGAAACTTTCTAAAATAAGTCAGTTCTTTGAAAACAAATATTGAGCATTGAATATTGCCCAAAAAACTGCCAATATTTGCAACCCTTAATTTGTTAAAGTTAACATTTATGCTGTGTCACTGGAGAAAGGCTTTTGTTGAAATCCAGCATTGTGAAAGCAGTATAAGGCTATTGTTGGTGGAACATTTGTGTAATGATGCTTTGAAACTTCCCTCTGTCACGCAATTGGCTGCCTGTCATGTAAATGGCTTGACTGTGGAGAGGCTGTCATCCAGCTTTGATTCTGCACTCTGTTTTTCCCTCTCAGTCTGTGACTGTCTGCAAACAGCAGATTCATCCTGGTGATATCCAAGCACCTGCTGTCATTATTTGAAATCAAGCATGACAAGATGTGGTAATAGTGGAATTCAGTCACCCGTGCGCATGCTTCTCCTTCACTTGACATTAAACAAGTGGTCCCCCTTACTCCCCCCTTACGTCTCTGATGTTAACACACTTCTGCAGCCATGTACTCCTGTCATGTGTTGATGCATGCACTGAATATTCTCCTTTCCCGATCCTGGGAGATTTGTTCTTTGTGTAATGAAGAAAATAACCCTGTACAACAATCCTGTAAACAATAATTTGATATTTGTTTGTGTAAGAGCACTGAGATCTCCCTTTCAAACAGAAAAAGTATCACTTGCTAAACATGCTCCATTATTCCCATTGTTTGTCACTTTTAATTTAGCTACTTACATCTCCAGGGTTATAGGATCCTATGGCTTATTATTCAGTAACTGCATGGAAAGCAACTTCCAACTGGAAGTTGCTTTCCATGCAGTTATTTTTAAGTTACAGGAGTGTGAGATAGAAACCTGGACCCACCATCCTGGACGTTAAAGGGGAATTCCAAAAAAATGTACAAGTCAGTGGTTGAAGTATTATAAAGTCATTCAGAGTGGTTAATGTCCAAATAGAGCCTTCTACAAAAATGAACCAGGAACCTCTCAAAACTATCCTAAACATTGTCTCAGACTTCAGGCAGCATGTTCATAACCATTTCACATAGTAACCTGCCAGAATGTAAACACAGATGTCTGGTTCTTGTCACTACCACTGTGAACAATTCTGACCTCATACATTTATCTCGAACAGAGCATTTCATATCTAACCTCTATGTATGACTTTATTTACATCTTAACCATTTTCGTATGCGGAAAATGTACAGAATCAATGGCATTCCCCTATAACTGTGATAATCAGGGGGAAAATAATGCAGCATGTACGTTTTAAATTTATTCAGTGTTTTTGAGGCTTAGCAAAAAACAAGAAAACACACACTTTGATCTTCTTCTGAGTTGTCAGTTACTTACTTTGTTCTGCTCTATCCTCTAAATCCCAGTGTTTCTCCAATTACTATGTCATTCTGTCTGCTTGCCTGTAATACAGCAAATCTCTGTATGTGAAGAATGCAAATTTTAGGTGTGCAGGTAGACTGTCACTTAATGTAATACACCAGCACATTCCCACTCACCTGCTTCTGTAAAGCCAAAGATAGACAGCGTATTTATTCATTCACATTTCTATGTGGTTACTCATCAGGCCAAGCTCTGGCTCATTTGATGCACGATCACAAAACTGCAGTGCCATTCTAAACTGAGCAGGCTAAGCTAGCAAGCATTCAGAGCTTGAAAATTTGTATTCTGGTCACATTCCTTCGTAGAGCTTTCATGCAAATGATTAAACACAAACAAATATAAATACAGTTGCATTCTGCATTTTATGCCAGAGGGAACCTAATGTTGAAGGGCACGCTGTCATGATGCAATCGGTTCCTTTCTCTCCCTGGCTCCACTCCATGTATGTTATCAGAGGTGGACACAAAAATGTGAGGGACAATAGTGGCATTCACTGAATGGTCCACTAACTGGGCAGCCAGATTTGTTAGCTCTACAAACATGAGCATTGAAGTTTTTTTCACTCCAGCCACAAGGCCCTCCTGTTTGTGCCAACGAGCAGATAATAAGATGGGCACTCTTTTTCCTGCGGACACTTCTGTCAATATTGTTCTTTGCACAGAGCAGGCTGCTGCTTGCTATTAGAGATATGCTGTTGAGGGAATGTGTTTGAGCTGGCTCGAAGACTGACACATGTCTAGCCACATATGAGTGTGGGTAGGTGGATGGACTCTACCATTTCAGCCCCTTTAAAAAAGGAGAGAGGAATAGATTGAGAACAAATCCTGAAAAAAGGGGACTTTATGTGCAATCTCTGCTGCTACTAGCTGTGAAGTTTAAATGGAGTACTATCTTTTATTTTGAGACCCTAGGGAAAAAAGGCAGAAAAAAACCCATCATTTATTTAGACTTTATACTTTATATTGTTCTTTTCTTTGTGATTCTGTGTGTCTGTGCAGTCATAACATACACAATTTCCTCTGGGATCAATAAAGCTTTCTGATTCTGATGCTGATTCTGATTCTGACAAATATGGGTTCCGTAAGGCAGATGCAAGTTTGAAGTTGTCTGTGAGAAAGCTGGAAGACATCTGGAGTACTTTATTGTCTAAAAGGACTTACAGTGACACCATGCGGTAATGACACTATTAAATGCTTACTGTGGTCATAATAACGATTCATGTTAAATATAATCCTGTTTTAATAGAATTCTGTTAAATGTAATACAGTTCTGTGAACAGAGGTGGCTAGTATGGAAGTGATCTGTGTTCTGTGACAATTTAAACATTAACATTAACCTTTTAAAAATTTTAATTTAATTATATATTTGGCAATATCTGTCATACTTCATGATTTTGAAGTTTATCCTTTTATTTTAGACCAAGAATGAATCAAATAGAAAATAGCACTGTTTAACAAAATTGCATTTTTATTCTGATAGATGCTGGGTGTACTAAGTTAGAAGTGTGGTTCTGCACGTTACTTTTGTTACTTTTTGTTTTTTTGAAAGATACTTCAACTTGAGTATTTAGAGCACCTCAAAGTTACAGTTCAGTTGAAGTTGTGTTTAGATAGCAAATATATAGGGTTAATTTTTATAGAGCAGGTGAATCTCATTTTTATGTTTAATCATTTGTCAGTTAGATTTAGTGATTCTTTAATTCACTGTTTGGGATTAAATCCACAGAGATCCTCTCAAAAACTTCATCAGACAGCAAGTATGGTGTTATTTATAATCATCCTGTTACATCATGAGATCTGTTGAAATTTTTGATAAGATCTCTGGATATTCAATTTCTTTGTTTTACTGTTTGAAATTAAATCCCCAGATATCATCTTAGCAATTTCAGCATATCTCTAAATGTATTGTGGTATTGGTGTGTGTGTGTGTGTGTGTCTGTGTGTGTGTGTGCGTGTGAGAGAGAGAGAGAGAGAGAGAGAGAGAGAGAGAGAGAGATAAAGAGATAAAGAGAGAATTACTCCAAAGAGGTGTCTTCAGAGTAGTCAATTAGTTCATACCTTTGCATTTTTACAACACATTTTAGGTTTCATTTCTTCTCTCTGTCTTCTCTGGCACCAAGACATTAGCAGTAGATCCCTCAAGTCATGTAAGTTGTGAGGTGGGGCTTCCTTGGTTTAAACTAGTATATCAAAGTAACATCCATATGAATGCCAGGACTTAAGGTCTCCCAGCACAACATCGTACTGCCTCCATGTGTATTTCGTCTTGCATCCTTGCATTGTGGTGCCCTCTCTTCCCTAGGTAAGTGACACAAATGTACAAAGTGTCCACAAGATGTAAGAAAAAACAGGATTTATCAGATCAGAACTGTCACGGTTCCAGCCCGCGGCCGCTAGAGGCCGCAAGAGACTTTATTTAACCAGGCGCAGCTGCCATCGTTTCTGTTTATTATAGCCCCTTTGTTCTCTGGTTCTGTTTCACCCCTGGTCCTTTATTTAAGCCCTTCTGCTGC
>JBBPCZ010000023.1:6696910-6714749 GCA_037974445.1 Brycinus macrolepidotus | reverse complement strand
GAGAGAGAGAGAGAGAGGGAGAGAGAGAGAGAGAGAGGGAGAGAGAGGAGGAGAGAGAAAGAGAGAGAGAGAGAGAGAGAGAGACTAGCTGTGAGGAGAGTGTGAGGTAGCTAGAACAAGAGCTATATCACACTTCACAATTACACACAGGTCCCAGTGCTCCAAACTACTGTAAATGTAATGCCTGGGTGCCTGTAGAGCTGGGACACTACAAATGTTCTGATGCTGCGACTCAGGCAATTATAAGCTCTGAATGACCTGAACCAACCATGAGTGTCTAGATGGATGCATTTATAGCTGCTAGTAACCACTGTGGGAGGAATCAGCAAGAATATGCTGGGATACATTAATGACAACCAAACTATTTACTTACTATGGGCTACACAATAAAATTCCTCTGGCAGAGACTTATTTCTCACTTTTCGCTTTCAGTTAAAAAAAAATTTGAATAACGATAATTTTATTAGATACTCACTAGATGCATTAGGGGTTTTCTGGAGTGCCTCAAAAGCATATTTGGTTCCCTAAGGAAACTTTCAATGGACATTTCTTTAAAGACCCATTTTTGGTTGGGGGAATAAGATGTGTGAGAAGAACTTTATATTATGCAAAGCTTCTAATTTTTTTAATTGTTCAAGCTATTTAGAATCATTTGAGTCATTCCATGAGATCACAGCGAAATAGATGTTATTTGAAATTGTTCATATCAAGAAATTAATATGTTTGTCCTCCAGTTACATGTTGCGGTTACCAAAAACATATTTCCTAATTCAGCAACAATTTTCAGTTTTTCTGGTCAGTTAATATAGTTAAAATTAAAGTTGTAACAGAAGAGAGCATGATGGAGTGGAATATTTCAGACAACCATGTAAGCTGATATGGCTACCACGATCCCTGTAACACTCAAGGTGTGAGCTTTATATGCAGTGATATGAAACAAATATTTATACATTTGTTTTTAGTTAGTGTACCTCCAGGGCTTTTATTCGCTCTAAAATGACACACATAATGTCTGTATAATCTCAGTGTCGTTGTGTTTGACAAAAAAGTGTGTAGTCATTAGTATAAATATATAGGGTTAAAGAATTCACCTCTAATGAACACATTAATAACATGCTTTGTTTGGTAAGGCAATGTTGAGAATTACAGCTTTAAGATCTCAAAAACATTTTTGATCAATTTTTGTCCATTCTTTTTGGCAAACTGTCGTCAGTTCCTTCTGATGGTCTCTCACAATTTCAAAATCGTTTATACAGTTTCAGTATGATCCATGTCAGCAGACCCTCTTAAGAAACCGGTCTTGAGTATGAGGCTAGGGTCATTGTTCTGCTGAAACATCTATCTTCTGTCCAGATTATTATTTTTGGGGGTTGATGAGATGAGATTCTCCTCTAATATGTCCTGGTACATTGCTCCATTCATGTGCTTTGACAATGCAGAATGTTCCAGTTCCACTTGCGGAGAGGTGGCCCCATATTATGGTCCTACTGTTAGTCTAAAAGAAGTATTGCAGGAAGGACCTGTCTGAAGACAAATTAGTTGTGGCTCCATCTGCTTTCCGCTTGCATGTTATCAAACCAATTACATTGAAGGACAAGATTTAGATCTCTGCAATGGCTCTGTAGCTTTTTCCATTCTAGTGTCATTGAATAATGCTATCCGTGAGAACACTGGGAAGCTCTTTCAGCTTTGGCATGATGGACACGGATTGCATGAAATCTTCCCAACCAACGGCAGCATTTTTTATAATGACACCAGGTACAATTTGCATACTTTTTCAGCATTGATATCTAGACCTTTACTTTTACCTGTATACATATATACCTTTAACGGAAATAGAAGTGGCAAAATACTTTGTGTCACCTCACTGCATGGATCTTAAAATGGATCTGCAGTAACTACCTATGCAAAGGCTCTTCCAGTCTGCTCCCGATGATGTTCACCTCAGAACTAAGTCCCTCCATTAGATTAAGATTAAGACATACTACATTAGAAATTTGGCAAACCAAATGGCCAAATGAAAATTAAATTGTGTTGGGCTACCTTTCTCTCAACTTGTCTAGAGTCTAATAAATCAGGCATATGCCTAAATTTGCAGTGCCAGCAGTCATCTTTTAATCACATTTTCATGGGTTGGAGTAAAGTATGCAGAGAAAAATGAATGGACCATATGTGCAAGTAGTGGGCACAAATAGTAGAAGATTGTAACTCTTACTATCAATCTAAAGAAGAAGGGCTTTATATTCCTGAACTTGCTAATACAGGAAGATTAAAAAAAGTTGACAAAATGAATTCGTGGGAGCAATGCCATAGAAGAGCCGCTTTAACAGGCATAAAGAACCTTCCAATGGATTTTTGTAAATGGAAGGTTAGAAGCATGTAAAACTGTTTGAGAAGGTCAAAGAACCATACACCAGAAATCTTTATTTTTAAGAATATATGATAAAATCCAACTTTATATAAACCATCAGATTTAATATTTGTCAGTTTTCTTTCATTGTGACTCCATGTGCCAAAGGTAGGTTCACTATTGGGGTTTTGGAAGTTTTTCAATGGTCCTATTGGCCCCCTTCACTGATCTCAGATTATTGATCGTGTCTGTGGATGTGGTATGGTAGTGATGGAAAAGCACTGCTGCTCTGCAGGCTGCCTGCCAGGCTGCTGCTGTCACTGATGCCAGAAAAAGCCGAGATGCGATGACAGGCCAGCTGAAAGCCATCAAAGCCCCAAATAAGGCTCACATAGAGTTACATGCTGTTGGAAGCTTTTACTGCCTGTGACATGCAAACATTCCAATGGCATTTCAGTGTGATACCAGCTGGGCCCTGTGTGCTTTAGGATATTATACAAACAAAAACGATGGATAATCTACATTGCAAAGATATTCTTTAAAGAAAGAAACATTTCACTCTGCATCATACGTGAGGGCACTGTGGAGAGCATGAGTCATAGCTATGTTACTACCTTATACTATAAGCTACTGTACCATGTGGTTTGTAGAATAGCTCTGTGTATGTCTTTTTGGACAAAATAGGGTGCAGAATTGAGCCACTCCATGAGTTTGAATGGGCACAAATGACAAAACTGACCTCAATAATGGTAAGAAAATGAGGCTATTGTCTTGGAAAAGAAGGAATTATTGCTAATCTTTCAATCAGTGACTCAAACTTTCATATGACTCCAAAATACCGAAAATGACTCAATCTCCTCATTTCATATGAAGCAGTACTCAGGGACAAACTCCCATATTGAGTTTAATACACTATTCCACCATCTCTATACCTGAAAATCTGTAGCAATTTCAGGAATCAGTATCCTTTTCACCTGTTGACCCCAAATGCACTGAGTAGAGGGCCAACACCATTAAGTCCAACTATTGTTGAAGTGAATGGAATGATTTCCCCTTTCTTCTCACCAGCCATCAGAAAGTCCATTTAGATCCTTTGATGGTTAGTTTTGTGTCTATACATAGCAATAATGGAATTCATACAGTTATAACATGGCAATTTGTAGTGGGTGGGTGATTGAGGTGGGATCATGCACTATTTTGGGTAATCCTGGCAACAAAATTATGTTCTACTGAACTAAAAAAAAATCTTACACAAGCAATATTTCTGATTAATAAACATTTTATTTGTGAATTACACATGCATATTATGAAAACTGCCAATCAAAAATCTTAAGACACCTAATTTTATTATTTTTTTAATAAACGACTCTGTTTTCTTTTTAAACTAACATTATACAGAAAGCTGTTTAGATCTTTACAACCACCATTTGAACTCCAGCTGCATTGCTGTTTGATTCACTCTGTGCAGCAACCACACACTAATATGCCACTACTATGTCAGTGTCTCTACTCAGAATGATCCACCACCCAAATACCTGCTCATTGGTGTTCCTGTGGGGGTCCTGAATAAGGTAAAGGGAGCTAATAAATGACAGAAAAATAGATGGGTTACAGCCTGTCAGTACAAACTACAATTTGCCCCTACATGGTAAGAGAAACTGATAAAATTGACACTGATACAATAAAGGCAGATACAAGGCTGGTGTATGTAATGAAGTGGCTCATCAGTGTATACACAGATCAGCCACAACACTAAAACCACTTGTCTAATATTGTGCAGCTCCCCCTCATAATGCCAAAACAGCACTAACCTGTCAGGGCATGAACTTTGAAGATGTGCTGAGTTACCTATATCCAAGATGTTAGTAGCATATCCTTCAGGTCCTATAAGTTATGAGGTGGGATCTCCATAGATCATACTAGTTTGTCCAGCACATCCCACAGACGCTCAACTGGACTGAGTTCTGGAAATTTAAAGGCCAAATCAATACGTTGAACCCTTTATCACATTCCTCAAACCATTCCTGAATACTTTTTGCAGTGTGACAGGGTGAATGATCTTACTGAAAGAGGCCACAGCCATTAGGGAAATCTGTTGCCATGAAAGGGGTATACTTGGTCTGCAGCAATGATGCACACATGATGAAAAAAGAAAATGTGAATTATCAGACAAAGCCACTTTCTTCCATTGCCCCATGGTCCAGTTTGGAAGCTCATGTGTCCATTATAGATGCCTTTGGTGGTGGACAGGGGTCAGCATGGGCACTTTGACTGGTCTGGGGCTTTGCAGCCCCATCTGCAACAAGCGTATACAGTAGCTCTACAGCAGGTATAGTAGCTCTTCTTTGTGGTCAAGCCAGACAGGTTAGAATTCTGCATCAGTGAGCCTTGGGGGCCCATAATCTCGTCACTAGTTCTCCTTACTTGGGCCACTTTTGGTAGGTACTGACCACAGCCTACCAGGATCCAGTTATCTAGCCATCACTATTTGGTCCTTGTCAAAGTTGATTAGTTTTTAATGCATGGCCATTTTTCCTGCTTCCAATGCATGAACTGGCTGGTCACTTGCCACCCCTTGAAAGGTGATATTGTGCCAAGATAATCAGTTTTGTCGACTTCACCTGTCAGTGGTTTTAACATTATGGCTGTTTGGTGACAAATTATATGAAAACCGTTATATCTTCTGGAAGACCTGGTGTGACACACCACCTTTCTAAAACACTTTACATAAGGTTTTCTTTTAATTTGTCACCAGTCTATATGTATGTACAAACCCTCCTGGCCTTCCTGCAGGGACTCAGGCAGAGGACACAGTGAAGTGTATGATGTGCTCCCTTTTTTCCACAGGATCGCTCTCTCTATGGACAGGAGATGATGCCAGATGACATCTGTGCAGTTCTCTGGCAACACCTTGAGAATCATTCCATCCAGGTAGAAGGTGACTTTGAGCTTTGGCAGTGTGACAACCCTGGTGCTGTGCACTTGCAAAGGCAACCAAAACCAGGCATCATACAAACGAGAGGGGAAAAAGTAGGCTAAAACTCATGGTCAGCATCTATAGAGCATATTGCCAGAACTACCAGTGAAGCACAAGGTTAGAGTGTAGATGTGAGGACCCTTGAGAGAAGAGCAGTGGGAAATATGTTAGAGGGGTTCTACATTCTGAAGACTGCCACACTTGACATTGGCCTAGAAAAGAGCAATATGGAACCACAGCAAAGACCCTAATGAAAAAAAAGAAAGTACAAGTTCACACTTCAGTACACACTTCAGATGTTGTTTACACTTGTACTGTTTATTTGAATATAGGCTTAGTTTTAGCCTTTACACTTTCTCTTTAATTTAATTTATTGTAACCATGTTGCAAAATCTCAAGGACGTTTCAGGGGCATATTTCATGCATTGCATAACTGTGTATACCACAAATAAAGAATTTTGAAAAGTGAGAGCTGAAACTGTTACAGGTAAACTGAGTGTTTTAAGTAACGTTCACTGGCACTGCTGAATTAAGGTTGTAAAAACTCTTAAATTTATTCAAATCTATTCTACTAACAAAATATAATATAACTGGTGGTTGCTAAGTGTTGTTCAAGCACTGGATTAGGTAAAAAAATTCCAGTAGGTTTTCTAGTGAACTCTTAAAAGAACAAAAATCAAAAATCATATATCGTATCATATATATTATGGTATTTATCTAATACTATGTGGTGCTTGAAGCTATGCTCACAAGCATCCAACCCTTTAATTTACATGAAGGTCCTCTTCACATTCATCTTGAAAATGTTGACAACATCACTATGATAAACTCTTAACAAAAAGGGTATGTTGGACCATGGTTCAATGACTTAACCATCACAGAACCCTTTTGGTACGTTACAGAAACATTAAAAAAAAAAATTAAGCTCATTATACATCAAGTTATCCATCATTTGGGCACCCAAACAGTTCTAATTCATCCAAAGATGAACTTTCTAAATACAGTCATTGCCATTACTACAAAACCCTTTAAGAATCCTCTCCTTAACAAGGGTTCTGGGAGTGATGCAATAGAAGAATCATTTCAGTCCCATCAAGAACCATTTTTATAGATTATACTTGTATTTATAGAATAATTTAAAGAAATAAAATGTTCACAAAATAAAAAAGGTTATTCACACACAAACACACACACACACACACACACTTACACATACATACACACACACACACACACACACACACACACACACACACACACACACACACACACACATATATCTCATTAACAAATATGATTCTTTTCAGAATCGACCATTGAAATTGAATATTTATTATATTCATAAGATTTTAATACTTCAACCAAAGTCTTTCAATGATTATGGTATATTATGCACTTATTTTTATAAATAAAAGTATAAAATACTATTAAACATATATGGAACACAGTGTATTCACCATAAAATCTATATTTCTGTGATAAGCAAAACCTGAAATCACAATGAAAGTCAGTCTTGCAATGACATGAAAAAACCCACCACCACACACAATCAGTATTTTGAACATTAATATCGTTTCTTTTTTTATTAAGACAAGAACTCTCCATTTTTGTAAAAATGTCTAATATGAACCAATACAAAATGTGTATGGGAATGTGGATATCTTTTTACTTCATTAATACACAGTAACATTGCCAAAGTACAGCAGAAAGACAAAAAAAACAAACTAAAACAATGGGTGAAACAGACCAAAAAGTTTTGTTCGATCCAACCCATCTGGAGCCAGACTGGTAAATACATTGAGTTTTAAACTGACCGTTGTGATTCTGTCATTTTCATACATCTGTCAGCAAATCTTTCTTTGTGGATTAGGTCTAGAAATAATACTCAACATATCTTATACAGTGCACTGAATAGTAAAGAACTACATAAAATGTGTGCAGTCCAAATGCAAAATTGACCATTTCTGTCTGGACTTGATTTTCTTGATTCTCCTATACTTCATTCTTGAGGGAAGGGCTTCAAATTTGCAATCTACCTGAGATGCAAACATAGCATTCATTGTACATAAACCTGAGGCAGGGCAAAAACAAATGAAAATCTAGATCAAATAAAAGGAAATGAAAATACATCATTAACACTGTTGAACTATCAAACGAGGGGCATTAAAATAATTGTAAACAACGAACATAGCAGTAGAAAAGAAGACAAGACTCAGCTCAAATCCAAATTCACACCTCATCACAGGCAGTTGTACTTTTTTATGGTTTCAATTGGATCTTTTATTTTGTTGTTTTTTTTTTTTTTTTTTTTTTTCTTTTTTTTTTTTTTTGATTGGCTGTACAAGTGACAGACAAAAACGGAGGTGCTTAAAACAACAATTTAGCACAATGCTGCATTTCCATAAAGTCCTATTTTGGATCATTCAAGTCCTTAAAAGACCACAACCAACACATTTAAAATAGGTCTAACATATCAAGTTTAACAGAATGTACACCGGCCCAGTCTAAACAACCACTGAATCAGTGAACTGGTAACATACAGAAGGTGGAGTATGGACTTGGAGGTCTTGTGTAAATGGAAGCCACCAGACTTTTGACCAAAGCTAAACGATGCTCACTAAGAACAAGCCACACAACCTTACATCTCAACTTAAACCTTGTAGCTGTAAAACATTCCTCGTGTACTGTGATATAAAAAAATTGAGAAAAAAATCTGCATTTTATGGTAAAGTACATCCAGAGAAATCTCTTACTGGATGTTTTAAATAACAAAATAAAGCAAATATGACAGTGATTTCTCCTCCTCAACCTCATTCGTCCTATTTACACACAGAGGTCAGCAGGGCACAAATCATGGCGACTGCACAATATTACAAGGTAAACCTCAACTTCACAAGAAGTGATCAGAAACGTTAAGGATATCAGATCTCGCCCTTAGTTGTAGACAGACTGCAATCTTTACATGAAGAAAGACTATTACAATGTAATGTTTCTCAGTATAGTTTTGGTGGCTGAAGTGTTGGTTATATGTTGAAGCGAGCTAAGCGCTTTACACAGAATTGATCATTTTTGTCCAGAGTGTAAGATACACACTGGAAAAAAGGCCCTGCTTCCTCCGTTTTTTTTTTCCAGCCAGATTTCAGAAAACATTGGAGAATTCACAGATGTGTGCAATCTTTGAAATGCTAGAAAATGGCTGCAATGTAGAATATTTGTCTCTTCTCTTTGCTCCAGGCATAAAGTGTGTTATGTGGAAGGTGTTGGTTGGTCACTACTTGTCAGTGATGAACTTATATACATCTGATTTGTAATATTTTTGCTCCAAACCATTTCGGAATGTTATTCAAATATATTTAGCTTTCAGTCCTAAAGGAGCTGCACGTAAGGTTAAATGAGCAATGCTGCCTTTGCATGAGTACGCCATTGTGATTCATCACACAAGCTGCACTACTTGTCAATTTCCAGTGATACAATCTAAATGTCCATCTGGCCCTGTTGTTTTTATTTATCCCCTTTGGAGTGAACTGGACATGGTAGTCAAAGCCAGCTTATGAAGCTCTTACAATAATTTATGTATTTTAAATATAAAACTCTTCCTTATAGCTCCTCTAAATGAAAAGGCTTTTGCAAACACCTCAGCCATTTTCTCAATACGTACTCATGCAAGTTCAAGCAGGAATATGTTACACTCGTAAATTAGGGGATGATGTGCTTATGTTCAGTCTGGATAATAATCAGCACTGCAGTCAGTCGCTTCGTTTGTTCAGTAGAAACCTCTATGTTAGGGTTGGTTTCAAAGCAGTATAACTGATTTTGGCCAGACTGTCATGAGCCTTTAGCATCTCTACTAAGATATTAGCTGAACTGCTAATGAAGCTAGAGGTAATTAATGAAGTCATATGTACCACACTCACGTACCATGTCACAGTTGGGGCTTGTGTACATTTGAGTTATGTCGTTGTTGACACATGACCACAGCGTATACATGAAGAACATCTTTTGGCTGTTAAAGATGTCTTAAGGTAGTATAGTTAATAATTGGATTAATAATCTTAGAACATCCCTCTGAGCCCAAAAAAAACAGGCATTTGCAGTTGCATCCTACACTGTTTGCCCATATATACTGAAACCAGAGTCTAAAACCTACTGACAGTTTGCTTTGACACAATTTTAGGTAGTCAGATAAGCATATGCTACCATCATCACCAGCTCAGGAAAGCTAGAGCATCTAAGCTGAAAGACAAAGAGCATTTTGATCTTTTTTTGGTTCATGGCAACTCATGCCATTATGGCCTAAAAAATCTGTGGATTAAAAAAAACCCAATACATCATTATACCAAAACAATAAATACCTAAAGGGCTTTCAGCTCCATCTAACTGTGTGGAGCTAAACACTATGCGTCTGTAAGGGCAGCATGTCAAGTCAAGAATAATTTGTCTGCACCTATGTAGCGATGTACTGGCATATATAGTTTGAAAACTTGATCAAGGAAAACAAAGGAAACAATAAAAACATTCTATAGCAGACAGGCCTGTTATAACAGAAACAAGCCCAATGTTCAGGGTCAGCACTCTTCATCTATTGTCTTAACATAGGGATGACTTGCACTGTTACTGGCAGTTCTTAATGGATCATGCTTTTGCTTTTCCCTGTTCATTTTTTTTGAGTGCACAATGTGTAGAACGTCAGATGCACACATTCTGGAATGACCAATAAGGTGTTAAAAATGGTACCATGTGACCTGGCCTGCTCACAGTATAAAGGATAGGATTTGGAGAAGAATTTGATGTCTTTACAGTGCAGGGGTGTCTTGAGGCTCTGTGTTTATGTAACCCTCACAGGAAAGCAGACAGCAACACTGGTGATGAGAGGAAATATAGTTGTGAGTTCAAAAACAAAAAAACATGACTACGAAAAGAACTTCAGAACAAGGCACAGAAGTTTCTGCAAATGGTAGGAACTGAACAAAAGAAGTACCAGCAGTTTGGGAGGTGTTGAATGGCGAAGCTTTCTACAGTGATATCTGGCAACATCTGGCAACCAAAGCCCACCCCTTGCCCTCCCGAAATCACCCACCCCTGCCTTACTCAAACATGGTTTCCTATGTCTTCTCATTTGTCCAGGTAGCATTCTACATCATTTAATCCCTAGGAAGAAAAACAACAAAAGATTCTTTTCCCTTCCATGCCCCATCCCTCCCACCCATCGAAAAAAAAACCCAAAACAAAAGAAAAGCAAAAAAAACCAAAACAAAAAAACAATAACAACAACACCAGAGGCTTGCACAATCAGATATAGTACTCCTTCTTCTCGTCCGAGTTGTTGTGTCCGCCCTCAGCATTGATGATGGCCGTGTCAGCGTCAGCTGCGTCATCTGCCCCTTTTGCTTCGTGGGTGAAGTAGGTGCCTGTGGAAAGTTTCAAAGAAAGGCTTGCTGATAAAAGTAATATCCCAGGCACCTTGGGGCTTGTGATTGATGCAACTGGTGGGTCTTAACAGAGATTAAAGACTGTCTGGAGTAGCTTCTTTAATTTAGAATGAGGGTTGATCCCACAGATTTTAAAATGCAAGTGATACGTCTGCAAGTAAGGTCTTCATTGCTCTTTATGCTGTAGAGCTATGCTGTTTTTCTGTGCAAATGGTAGCAGGGCTTCACAAACCAATTTCAAATGATAAAACATGGGAGACAGTTTGATTACAGAATACATTTCTGCGGCTCTAATCTGCAGCAACAAATGAGCACCATTAAAAGCAACAAATCATTACAAAATGGGCATGACACATGTTCTGAGGAACTAGACTGTTGATCATTTTGCTTGAAGTCACCATTAATTCATGAAAATCTATTCCACAATTTCCATGAAAACCTCTCCAAAGCAGAAGTGCTGGGAGGTTTTCATTTGGTTTGACTTGCGCTTCAGGATTAACCTTGAAAGTGTAACAAGGTGGCGAGAATAACCAATCCACTTCAAACTTCATTTCCGAGTGGTATTATTCCTGTCCCCACAGTCTGCTCCTTGATAATGAAGGCAATAGCACCAATGAAAAGTGGACCCACTTTATAATACAAAAAAGAAAGAAACTCCACCAACACAGAAGGACAGAAATGTCAGCCATGGGCCAGTTCTAAAAAGTCACAGCACTTCTACACGGACTGCTCCTCCACAGTCCTTGCAAACTAAAAAAAATGTACCTCAAATAATTAGTAGGTCTCTTGACCTCATCTTTGAGAGTGTGTCCAATCTGTTTGAGAAATTAGCTGTCTACGTACCTTTGTGTCTGGCAAAGTATCGTCCCAAAATGATAAGCAGACAAAGCATGGCGAAGACCACCACAGCCACCACTCCCCCGATAACGGCATGATCCACTGCTCTTTGGGCTCCTGCTCCTGCTCTGGAGTCTACTGGGGCAAGAATGTAAAGATTTCACATTATACTAGATGGCTTAAAAAAGGAAGGAACAAGACCATTCTAATGCAGAACTCTTAAAAAGATTGTCATGTAGCAAGATTTAAAAAATTCTCAGAGGGTTTCATTCTGCAAGGTGTGTTAAAAAGCAATTTACAAGTGTCATAAGCAATTTCTGTGTAAACAAAGTGAACATGTTTGTTTTTGAAAAACATAATTTTAGGAAAGTTAAAGCTCCAATCAAAAACTGCTCAGTAATTACTCCAAGACTATTATAGAGCCCTAACTTTATCTTCTGACCTCGCATTATGGTTTTTGCTCATTTTGTACCCTGCACATCTGGCAACAGTGAACAATCTGACACTACACAGTGGGAGCTCCATGGAAATTTGTGTTAAAATTAAATAATTGTGAAATGAACCCTGATAACAATCTAAACCCAAAGGAAAGTCTAAATCCAGTGCAATCAGTGCAAAATATTCTCTGGAACACAAAATGTGCTCTGGAAATACACAGCTCCACAAGATAGTGTGGTGCCGGGTCAAATACTCCGCAGCAGCCGTAATCAAGTGCTCCGCAGCCTGCGCTGTCCAAGGTGCTGAAGCAGACACGAGCAGCCATTGTCAAAACACCGACCGCGGCGCACCCCTTCAGCACTTTTGTTTTGGACCGCCAAAACGCAAGTGCCAGAGGGAGAAGCGCCCACACAGGACGAGAATGGGGCGCCTTATATAAAGGACCGCCAGAGAAAGGGAAGAGAGAACCGGAACTCCCGAGAGCTTGGACTCTGTCTCACGAGCCTCCACTCCTTCTTGGCACATGAGTTCCAGCCCCGAAGATTCTCCCCGCTCCTGAACAGGATACCAGTGACCTCTGGGGCCATCACCAAGGCACAACCCCACACCTTCCCAAGCACTTACCAGCACTTCCCTGACCCGCACTGACCCTACCCCTGTACTTTTCTTCAATAAATCTGCACCACCTCCTTGACAGGGTGGTTGTCGAAGTTCTTTTGTCTCTGTGCCTGTGTCTGAACCTGCTAGGTGGTGCTACAATAGTAAATCGTGTATTTCTTATTGAGCAGAATTAGCTTGAAGTAGTTTGTTTAACTATCACATCAATTAAGTCAGTCTTTTAGTGATTTTAGCTAACAAAATGCAAATTATGTCTTGCAAGCCCCTCAGTGATGGTTTATCAGAATCAGAAAACTTTACTGATCCTGGAGGAAATTGCTTAAATTGATTCCATTAAAAACAGTATGGAGTTGTTTCATTAATGTTTTTGTTGTCTCTTTCCATCTCTGCGAAATCATGTAAATTAAAAAAATTCAATAAACAAAGCTGCAAAAGGTTTGCCTGTAATCGATTTAAAAGGTGCCATAAGCTGTCAGGTGATACTCTTACTCGGTTTGTCATTAACATGCAATAAGCATTAAACAGGAAGAGACTTAGGGTGTTTTCACACATAGTCCTCTTTAAAGAAACCGAACTCAGTCCTCTAGAAGTGGTCCAAAAAGTGGACTAACAGTAAGGGAACTCAGCTCTTTTTTTTGGTCACAGTGTGAGTTCATTTGAAATCTATGCTACTATTTTTCTTCACTGAAACTGATGGAGAGCAAGAATGCTTTGAGGCTATGCAACTTGGTAGAGAAACTTGATCATGACAAGAATCTCTAATTCCCATTTATTTATTTATGTATGCATATATGTATGTATTTATTTATTTATTTAATGTATGTATGTATGTATGTATGTATTTATTTATTTATTTATCTGTTTATCTATCTATCTATCTATCTATCTATTTATTTATTAATTGATTGATTGATTGATTGATTGATTGATTGTCTGTCATCTCATTTTTGCTTGTTGGAAGTATAATTGAAATTGTAATGGAGTTGTACCATGGCATGTTTGTATGTCTATTACAGTTCAATAAAAAAAAAAAATTTCATTTCCCAGGGCTGTACCACGTGATCTAACTACGGCAAGGCTAGAGGGTGAAAATTGCCAAAGCGAACCCGGAGCGCTTTGTGTTGAGAATGCGCAAGTTAAACGAACCGTGCTGCGGACTTAAAGTGAACCGGACTGAGACCACCTCCCGTTGTGGTCTCAGTTCGGTTCGCTTCAAAGCGGTCTGAGTTCATTTGGCATGTTCACGTATATGCAAAAAATGCTGACTAATCGATCTGAGTTCGCTTTAAAGGATGAAACGGACCAAGTGTGAAAACACCCTTAGACTAATACTTGAGGAAGTGCTTTTCTGTTCTACCAGCTGTTAAAGTGGATTCCACCATATGACTACACTGTAGGCATCTACAGAAAAACAGCTTCTATACTTATATCTTATATTTTGTTACAGGCTCTGGTTTAGTCTGTTATTTTGTTCTGCTTTTTGGTCACTCAGCTTCTCTAAGTGATTCCCAATTCTGTGACACACCACTGTGCTTAGTTAGTTATAAATTATAAGTAAAGTGACTGGCTGAAAAGATGTTAATCACCACTCTCTCCTATTTACAGTCTACTGCTCCCAGCCTTTAGGACAGAGCATGCATCACTGCACCTGCATGCAAACTTCAAGTACCCCTTTCAGACATGTTCTCATTCTTTTGTCACAAAAACAGCAAATGTGTTGGTCATTGTGATTGTCTAATAAGGCCCTAAGAGGTTATGAACAAACATTTAAGCTATTGTTTCTAATGGGTGTGTCCTTGTAACCCTTTGCATTGTGAAAATTTCATATAACTTGATTGCTTAAAACTACAACCATAATGATTGAACAATAAAAAACAGAGACTAGTTTCTTGGAATATTGTTGCTTATTTGTGACAAATAAGGAACAAAAAGAAACAAATAAGGAAGAACAACTCCATACTGTTTTTTTAATGCTTAATATACTGATTATTTTCTGGGAGCCAGTTAGCTTAGCCATAGTTGCACTTATTAGCTACACTGTTTGAACCATAGCTATTAGCTGATCATGTCACTATATACACAGTTGGTACACCATATTGGTACTGCCTCTCTGTGCTGTAAAACAATCAAAATTATGTCCAACTTCATTTTTTCTACAATAATTTACTGGTTGTGGCAACGAATTTCATAGGTATCCATCTGGTTTAATGATAATTTATGATATGCATCTTCATATATTAGAGAGCTTATTTATTTGTAGTATTTGTGTTTGTAAAATTATTTGTAATCTAAGCCATCCAATCCATCATTTCACAAATTGTATGAATATGAACTACATTATCTGAAACTTTATTTAGCATACCCTATGTGAGAATGTGACTCCTTCAGTATTATTCAGAGTTAGGCTTTACACTAAAATATTTACTAAAAAATTATATTTAGGTCATATGTAACATGTACAATTTACAAGTGTCAATTGTCCTTCTTTAAGTAGAACTCCCATAAGTATTAAATCTAGTGTGGAAAATGTACATCACCATTAGCTTAGTGCTCACATACTGTTGCAGTAGTGGCAATCAGATAAAGACTTACAGTATAATACATTGGGCTGAGGAAAAAAAGTCCTGTGCATAAAAAAGTCAGCAGTCAACATTTGTGTCCCTGTTAATGTAGCATGAAACACACTGATATACATTATGTACTGAACAAAATCCTGCCCATGTCATCACCTTCTAGAGGATATGTTTGTTTCTTTTGGCTAAAATAAAAAGTAATGGCTTTATTAGTAGATTTAGCATATAACCATAAACGCTACACAGAACATACTGACTTTAGCCATTTTTCTCAGATTAGAAATTCTGTAGCCAGTTGGAGCTATTCTTGGAAAGATTCCCACGTACGGTCTGTCCAGTATGAACACACCAGCAAAACTGGTGCTTAGAAAAGCAGTCACAAAGGCAGATAATCAGCTAGCAATTCATTTTTATAAAGAAATGTAGCCTGGCTTGAAACTTCAATGAAAGCTTAGTATTATGACTCAAATGAATCTGGCACTGAAATACACTTTGCCCTCAAGACTGAAAATGTGAATCATTGGCAATTTTTAAGAAAGATTTAAACCACTTCTGCCTGAGAACAAGGCAGGCTTCTGAAGCGGCACACCATAATGATATGTGAAGTTTATTGATCAAGTGTAGGGATCCATGACAACCCAAAGTTAATGCCGGTTTGTGGACTTGATTGGTTCTTCACGGTGCAAAGCAGTAGCAAAATTTTTCATCAATATCTCACACTCTGTTCGGAAATTAAAGAGTTTGGTGGGAGATAGGGAGAGAAAATGGAGAGGAGACAGCACTTCACCGCTAACACACTCAAGACAGTACAAGACTGTGCAACCTCTGTCTCATGTCGCAGTTCAACTTCTCAGAAAGACAGAAAAACTAATCCTGAGATATTTGGTGCATTTGGAACACTGCATTTACTAGTTTGTCATTCCTAACAAAAAAATTTCTCTTGATAAACAAAGTAATGGGAATATAAGACAGCTGAGACAGGGTCTGTGCAGCTGAGCAAATCCAGCATTGGTTATCCAGTCATGAGGAGCTGATCAGACCTCCATGTTTACTCACGGCAATCTTCCACACTCATCTCTGGCCTAAATCTGAGAGCTAGGGGATTTCCTGAGGGAGTTCAAAACAAAAACGGCAGGCCACAACTTATTAGAGGATAACAAAAACCGCGGAAACACACAGTGGTGTGGTTGTACAACATCCTACCCAATCTCACCACATAAACAAGCTGTGAGTTAGATCTGGGAGCAAGGCGAAGGGTGAAATAATGCGGCAGTGCCAGCTGCCAAAGGCAACCAAACAGTACTTGATAAACCTAATAGGTTATTTTGACTTCAAATTTCCCCTTTTTTCCAGGCAGAGGGCAGATTCAATTAAAGTCATTGGGAATCTGCCTGACACCTAATTCATTCTTGTCAAAGAGGAGGTAAAGATGTGGTTTAACACACTTTCCTATTAAGATGTTAATGTGGACTGGGCTCCAGCAGTCCGGAGGGGGGACAGAGGGATAAACAGACTATGGAAATGTCAGATCTCACCTCTTGAACCACTCCCCTGAATCTCTTCATTCCTCACTGCCCTGTCAGCCTGACCAGGGCCTCTGCTAAACCAGAGATTGGGTGCAGTGCCTGTTCAGGTTGTTCACATTGACTGAGTGGACTTAATCATAATTAACATAACTTAACAAATAGAATGAATGCAGTGGAGAGAACTGTCTGTTCCTGTCCAGCAGAGAGCGAATACACCACTATCCCTCTGTCTGTTTCTCTCTCTTTCTCTCTGCCCCCTGCTCCCCACCCCCCATCTGCAGATAAATGTGTGGAGTACAGCTGCAACAATAAGGGATAAGATTGAAGCTCATGATCGTGCCGCATGTGTGCAGAGCAACACTAAACACAATGGTGGAATTGTAATTCAATAAGGGTCCACCTTGAGCCAACAGTTTGGGTAATGTGTAATTTGAGAGCCAGATGGTGTAGAAGTGAGTAATTCTCAAACAACCACATCTAATCTCATCCAGCCAGTTTGCCTCCAGAATATTCAATAATTCCAAGAAACTGGCATCTTAATGAAACCCCTGAAATTTGCTCTCATCTCAATTGACTAGAAAGAGTCATTTAATTACATGTATTGCATGCTGCTTATAGATGAATCATTACCACAAACAGTGCTCCTGTTTAACATTTATGACTGTGAGGTAAGAGGCTGGAATACCCAATCACTCATCCTGATTGGATTAGGGGAAAGAGTGAGGGGAGGTAGAGCCTGCTTATTGAATGCTACGGCTTTAAAGCTGGACGTACAGTCACTGACTGGTGAACTGGCATTCCAGAAGTGAAAGCACTGTGTTAACAGGTACACTAAAGCTCCTCTTTCAATAAGAGAAGTTTTGCAGTTTGCTCTTAAAAATAAAGGTTCCTAAACAGCATAAACATGTGACCAAATTAAACACACTTAAATTGGTATAACATGTACATTATATGGTGGTTCTTTTAAGGTTCTTCACATTCTCATATTTCATTTACAAAAAAATGGGACATTAGAGTGTCACGTCTGGTCCGTCTCGGTCACGCCCCCAAAGGAGCCCGTCATCCGAATATTGACAGCTCAGCCCTGGACG
>JBBPCZ010000023.1:6681295-6696189 GCA_037974445.1 Brycinus macrolepidotus | reverse complement strand
TTTGTACAGCTCATGTTTCTGTATGCTTATGCCTATGTGTTTGTTTCAGTCAGCTGAAGCCCACTGAGATCTCTGGATCACCCTCACTGAGGACTGTTTCCCTAGTGGCAGTAGGGGAGCCTTCCTACGAGCTGCTTCAGCTCGGGACTGGTAACATACTCTCTGTGCTTCGCTCTAAAGTTTGTCACGCCTGAGTGTCCTTTCCCAGCCAGCAGACGCTCACGACAACTGCTGGTGCTTCTGCTAAGCACGAATGCTCCTAGTGGCAGTAGGAACGCGTTCAAGCCCAGGACCTCTCTTCTCAAGCATTCAAAGTGCACCTCCGTCCTCCGTGCCTCGAGTTTACGGACTATGGACTTTCACCGATTCACTATGGTATTTTAATGGAAGTTAAAGAACTTGTGAGAATCTTCAAAAGGTTTCCTGCAGTCTGTCCGTTCTGTGCACGCCCGCCATGACATAGAGAACCATACAATGAAGGATCTTTAGAGAATTCAATAGTTTTCTTCTAAGGCATGACTCCAAACAACCCATGTTGGCACCATTATTTTTAAGAGTAACAGTTGAGGTAAAGTTTTTGGTAATAGAAGAAAAAATGTACAAAAAATCGCAGGAGAAGTTTACTCTGCAAGAAATTTGCACTGTCCAATACCAAATCAGTAATGTACTACTATGTCCTTGTTTTAAACCCTTTGCTACTGCCTACTGATCATGCTAACTCACCTTAATTTACAGTTTATTTTAGATATACCTGGTAGAATAATATAAAACCTCAAAAAGTATTTGACTGACAGACTAAAAAATATGGTTTCAACCACCCAACATGTAGTTTACTATTACATGAATTCAACAATAATGCAAGCAAACTAAGTTTTAACATGCAATGTGGACAAATTACATTGGCTCACTGTAGCTCTACTCAGCTTCAGGCCAGTGGGTGGTTTCTGAAATCTCTCTCTGGTGGTGGGGTAGGATTGCTGTGGACTCCTGGTGTCTACACCTAAGGCTATTGGCTACAGTGTAGAGGAAAATGAAAGACAACCTCAGTACACATGCACATTCTGAGCTCAGCCAGAGGGGGTATCTTCAGCCAAGCCCAGTCCAGGCCTGTACTGGCTCAAGGGTAAGTGAAGGAGCCCTGTGGCTAGATGAAAGGGTCTGTGTAAAACCAGTTGGAGTTGTGTACTACTAGACACATGAACTTCAGTGGGCACACAAAAAAGCATGTGTGCACAATCAGTGAGCATGGACATATTTTAAAGCAATTCAACTAAAAGTACCAAGCTGGCACTGTACTCTGCATCCACACGCCTTTATGTAACATCTCACATTCTTACTTGTCCATTTCCTTGTTTATGGTTTGCAGTGTTGCCCATACTGAGTTCACAGCATTAGCTTTTAGATTGAGTGGAAAATATGATTACTATCACTGGCCTCTTTGGAGCATCTTTGTAAGATGATTCACTTTTAGCTCACATACACTGTAAATTCAAAGAGAATGTCAAAACCATGCTGTGGCATCACATCAGTTGCAAAAGCTTCAAACTAAAGCCGTTGGGAGGAAAATATGAAAGAAGAGTGATGTAATGGACAGAACTAACAGCCTCACAATCCTGTACAAGTTCCATCTCACACCACGACAAAGGCGGGAGGAAACCTGAAGCTGACATTTAATTCCAGTGCTCAAAGTTCAAATGCAGAAAACTGGTGGGGGGGTAGAGTAAAAGAGTGAGCAAACAAAGTTGGCCATGATGCTGGGACCTGAAGGTGTGGGCAAAATACCAGCACAAAAGCAATCTGGCCAACAGCAGAGGAGCATGCTTTTCTCACTGAGAGTCTTGGGAGGGGACTGCCATGCTGGTTCACCCCGAAGCTGGTGTCTCATGATGGAGTTCATGTTTGTCAGCTAGAAGACATCAACCAAGACAATAATGTTGAAGAAAGGATGAATTGTGGTTGGGGAACTGGCTAGAAAGGGTCATCAAATAAATGCAGTGGTGCCTTTGTAGAGCACAGCAGACTCGGCAAGGAAAGAAAAGGTGTGACCTCGTCTGTGGTTACAGTCACATCATCACTTTTCTCTTTAAAACATGGAATGTAGCAGACACTAAGAATGCGCTGGACCATCATGTATTGATCCATCCATTCTTGTTCTTTATCAGGGCTGACGCTGGAGTACTTCGGATCATAAGGTGTGCCCCCAAAGTGCAGTGTCTCTGTCTTGACTTCTCTTCTGAATATCTTTGGCTTCTCAAAACTACACAAACACATCTTGAGATAAGATACAAAATGACAGTTCAACAAAAGAGCAGACTGCAAGTCTAGACTAAGATCTTATTGACCATCACCAAACGTTACAGAGTCACCCACACATCTTCAAAGTAACTTAGGTGATAAAGACTTTGGACTCTTTTGTAACTGTTTCCAGTGCAGAGTGAAAAAAAGAAAATGATCTGATATGCACAGCTATCCTCACATGAGCTAAGCGTCGGGTTACACTTGATCTTGTTCTCACAGGTAATTACTTCACCTCCTCAGGATAAGATGACTGTTGTTTTATCACTCTGGATTCAGGGGGTCATTGCTGGCCTCTAATAACTTTCTCAATCGAAGCACAACTAACAACTGTTATCCTGAAGCGAACAACTGAGATGGTCTTTACTCTAGGGATCATGGTATTTTCCTGTTTGTGTCCAAGTTTGAAAATGACTCATTTTATTCAGTATTTTATGTATTTTTATTTTATATTTGCGTCTGAAATTGCCAATTTATTCTGACTAAAGCAAATATATTAGTGTGATTTGTGTTCTTCTTAGGTTTTATTTCTTGTCAAAGCCCATACTGAATTTCCATTGCCAAAATGTATGGGAAGAGAGAGAGGATGGTCAAGTTGCCTTTAAAATGTGTGTCGGAGAGAGAGAGGCTGGAAAGGTGAAAAAAGTTGAGAAACACTAATACAGACAAACCAAACATGGAGCAAAATACACAGCTAACTGACTAACGAACTAAGGTTAGTTACAAAAAAAAGTGTCTCGCTGTTTGTTGTGGTTTAACAAACAATGTTAACCCCCCCTAAAAAAAAAAAAAAAAACACTGATGATACAGTGGTAGACCACTGGCCTCTGAATCACAAGTTTGAATCCGTGGTGCGAGGATTTTTTTTTTAAACCTAAACTTTTTTGCCCATAAATCCAAACTTTGTGTGTCTCCAAACACTGATTTAATAGCAACCACACAATCACACGTTGCATTTTCTTGCTGAAATGCATCTAGTTTATATTAGTTTTTGTTTATCCACCCTAAAAAAATTGTCAGAAATATACTGTGAACTTTGAGCTCTACATAGCAAGAGGAATACATGTTTAAAACTAGTCTCACAGGGTCAGGTGCAATCATGTAGCAAGAATGTCAAGGGACAACCATGAGAAATGTGGTAAATGTGGGTGGGAACTGATTTTAGGTTGGGAACAAACAAAGTGTCTAACTGTCTAAACCATTCCTCTGCCTTGTGAAGGTGAAGCTAAAGGAAGGGGGCGTTTGCACGCTCGTCAGAACTGTCAAATGGATGTGTCCATTGCTATCCCTGAGATGTATCCCAACTGGTTTCAGCAGATGATGTGGCCCTAATTATACAGCTCAATTTCACTTTGGACTGTGAAGCATAGTGAAGTGCACTCACTTATCCATTGTGAATATCACCTCCAGTGGGGCTTTGCAGTCAGTGATCTGCCAGTGCTATTTCAGTTCAGCTTCAAAATCGAAACTACTATATCCAAATAATGATGATAAAATAATACACAATCAGAGATTTAATTTTGTGTATCGTCAATTACAACGTCTAAACCTGTTTGTGATTGCATTGCTAATGTACTGACTCATGCAAACATGGTTTTCTTTTATTGCAATTAAGCCCTTTAATCAGATTTCTCATTAAATTTAACACTGTTTAACACAAAATCCCACATCAAAACTCTCCTCCAGTGGATGTACAAAAGCCATTGTAGCATTTAGCAGCTATATAAGCATTCGCTGAAAAGATAAGCAAACAAGGAACACCTAAAAACACTCTACAGATTAAACACTAGTGCTGTAAAAAGCAGCTTTGCCTCTGTCATCATGTTTTGACTTTAAAAGACAGCAGAATAGCTGTGACACTTTACTTATTTGTTCTCTACCTGTATGCCATTTCCATGATGGAAAGAAATAGAGGTTCCCCATGTGGAGTGAAGCTCCACAGCAGTCCACTGCTTATTACTTACACCTTTACTTAAAGTGTATTGCTGTTAAAGTGTATTGCTGCAAATTTCCCACTTGTGGGACTAATAAAGGTTTATCTTATCTTATCTCTTTAAGTGATGAGTAACACCAAAGGAGGTTGTGAAAGGAACAGTAGATTTCAGTTCATGAACAAAAGAGCTAAAAGGCATGTAAGCCGGACTGATGCTGTACTTTCTGCTGAACGGCACTCCAGGACTGGTTTTATAAATGCACATTCCTTTTCTACTGAGAAACCCAAATCTCTTCTGAAAGAATGGCCAGGCCAATGCATGCCCACAGGCTAGCAGAACCCATTGCACTCACTCAGGTGCAATCAAATTGACAAGAAGGAAATGTCGACCCTCAGGGCAACAAAAGTGTCTCATTTCAAAGGACATGTTGATCTCCAAGACAGGAGATCTTCTAATTGGATCCTCTAATCTTCTAATTAAGCAATAGTGATTGCCGTTGTGAGAGTGTGAGCAGACTGTAATGAAAGAGCTCTGCTCTTGGGCCTATGGGCAGATGGATGACAGATGTGTTATTACAAAGCCTGTCTGCATTTACCTGTGTCCCTCCAGCCCAGAAGCAGTGCTGTGCCTTTGCGGGAATGTAATTAAAAATCTCATTGACCCAATCTTTAGCTGTCACTTAAATGGGAGGCTTGTGTATAATGTTTTATTCCACTGTATCCACTTAAAGGTAATTGGTATACATTTGTTCTACAGTGTAAATCGCGACTTGAATGCATCTTTACAATGAGAGATTTAACTAGAAAAGGAAGTTGTATGCAACTATGGGAAAGGAGGTTGAATATGAAGCAGTATACCAATAGTTTCTAGCCACTGCAGCCTGCAGAAACGTTCATGTGGTAAATGATATTCAGTGGAGACCTTCACATAAGGTAATAAATCGACACGCATGTAACGTTAAGCCTGGATAATGTTCCAGACAGATTTCAGGTAGCCCTCACTACACAATATTTCTGTGTTGTCTCCCAAAATGGCATATACTTGTGAAAATTAAAGGTACTTGTGACCTGAACCCAACAACAAGAAGGTTCCCTTGAGAAAGTGCTTTAAGAACAAGAGCCACTATCTCAGTTTTTTGTTCAGGCACATTGTGATAATAATTAGTGATTATGCTAAAGCATGGCCCATTGCTGATGAAAAACGCTGGTTAGATTCAATTCCATTTCCACTCAGTTCCCTCCACCGAAATCTCAGGAGTTATTCTGAAAGGTTGCCGTTTAAACAAATTAAAAATCTAATTACCTCAGAAATAATGAAATCTGATGAGGCCTCTTTGAAAAAACAAAAACAAAACAAAAATAAAAATGATCCTTTTTAATTTCCAAAACCACAATTCCTACTTTATTTAGACATGATACCATGGCCACAGCAGGACGAGTGGTCAAAGCAGTATTATAGGAAGGAACCCATTACCAATATGTGCTGTATCTCACACTTTCAAAGGACCAGAACCTATCTTTTATATCTCAGTAACAAAATCCTACAGAGAAGCAGGGGAGAAATGGTGGAACTGTAACTGACTTAGCTTCCAAGCTGCCCTTTCTTTCCTCAGTGTGTGTTCATCCTCCCCTTTAGGATGACCACCCGTCTCCATCACTTGAAACCTGGAGCTTTGTCATTACTGCCAGACATGGCAGCCCCCACAAAGCCATATTTACAGTGCACAGGGTCAGACAGAACTGGGCCGGGGGAGTGACGGGAGGCAGGAGAGCAGAATGAGGACAACCTTTACAAGATGCCTGGATTTGTAGCTTGACAGGTAAGTCTTGACAGAGAACTTCTTGAAATACACAAGCAAGCTTCCCGTTTGCAACACATTTTGCTACCATGCACCTAATTGTTTCTGTGTTTGGAAATCTCTATAAATGATATGTAAATCTAGCCCAGGTTTTTTTTATAACCCTGTCTGCCCTTCAGATGACAGAAAACCCTTGGATCACTGGAGTAGCTTTGTAGAGTAACTCATATCCATAAAAATCCAGCATTATGCAAATCTGAGAACAACACATTCAACACAAGGGACTGCAGTTGCACTGCTCTGCAAGAAGCAGGAGAAGTGGGGTTTGTAGGAGCTAATCTAGGATAAGATGTCCCTTCCAGGAAGCCGTACAAATCTAAGCACAGGCAAGGCCTATTCCTCAGACGCATCCTTCATTTCCCTTGAGCCATGGGATCAGTGCTAATTCTCCTGCCCAGTCACTGGGAAACTGTTCGACCTGCTCAAGGCGGCCAATTGCAGTGTGCACAGAGCAGCCATGAACTCATGCTCGACAGCCTGAGCTGTGATGCGAAGCAGTGAGATGCCCTCGAAATCTTCCTGCTTTTACCAGCACGGCAGAGTAAATGGCTCCGAATTCCACAATGAGCTTTACAACAGCAGGCAGAAAGAGATGAATAAAGTGTCACCATGTGCCTGGCAAGAGGACATTGCTAGAACGATGCCTGGAAACTCAATTTTGTGGCGTTTGCTGAAATTTGTGCTGCTTTTAGGGGAGGTGGGGGGTGGTGATTGGCGGGGGTTGCTGGTATAGCTTGATCACAGTGGGCATGCCACTTTCTGGTAGAGCAAATGAAAACCTTTGGCTGGCTGAGTAGGGTGAAGTCTGAGTGGTTGCGTCTTTAATACAGTCCTCACATCAAAGGCATGTCCATGGTAGAGCCCAGGCTATAGAGAGAAAAGTTTCCCCATCCTCAGCATGGGCTTTTTTGGACACTTAAGGTTGCTGTGACATTAAAGCAGAAACGTTCATTCAAACATTTTCAGCTCCTAACCAGACTGATTTTTGAACTATTATGAGACATTTAACTAACAGCATGGAACATTTATGTAACTGACAGAGAAAACAACGACAATCTATCTGGCAATTATCAACTGTACATAGCAATGCCTCGAATACCAAAGCCAGGGTATCCCATGGGGCCCCCTGCTCTACCCCAGGTACCTCCTACCAATTATGTTTACCTGTATGTAGTTTGGACTTTATATGAACCTTTGGAGTCGTGTTTCAGTTTAGGAATCTCTACCCTTTTGCTTTTTGTCTTTTACTATGTTACTATATGGATATGCCTGTTTTGTATCCTTGCAAGGACTGACTGAGTCCTGAGGAGGCCATTCCCATACTGAAAATGCATTATTTGGATGCTGCTAGTAAACATCCAATCACATCTTTAATGTAATTAGTGCTGCAATAAAGTGTGAGTGTGTACGCATGGCTAGGTGTTCTACCCTATAATTTGGGAGGCTACTGCCGAAGTGTACACATTGTTGGTGAGGAGACTGAAAAACTGCATTAGATAGATTCCTGATTAGAATGGTTATCTGGGTAGATCGGTGTCTGCTGGGGAATCAGCTTAGTCATAGGCCCAAGTTTGTTCTCTTTATTTTCAGGTTGAGCACACCATGGTGGCCATCTATGTTCTGTTCACCATTCAGTTATGAGGAACGAAGAGCAGTGAGGAAGGTGTGTGTGTTTGTGCGCAGAAGCCTTCCCAGTTCACGCTCTCAAACTAATTACTGCAGCATATGTGCATCACTTGCGAGGGGCCTACAGGCGGTCCTGAAGGCGTCCTCCCAGCACTGTGTCTACTGATCTTGCTCCAACCTTGCTCGGTGGACACACCACACAACAGTGCAAAGCACTCCTGACAGCAACACAAAAGTCTATGAAACCATGAAGCTACGCTCATGAAAGGGAAGAAATAAAGAGAAAACATGGAGCATGGAGAAAGTCTGTGAGCAAGCTATCCTTGAAGATATGGAAGAACTTGTTCCCGTTGACTGATGAAAGCCCTGGCTGTAATGGTGTCCACATGTGACAATTTGAGGATATTAAAGGCGAAAACTCTTCTGCTTCACCTGCTGCTGTCTAGCTGAGAGCAAAGTGGTCATTATCCCGCTGCATTCTGCTATGGCGGTCCCTGTGGTTCAGAGTCTGCTCAATTATCTCCTCCACGTGTGCCCAGCCTGACAGGCATGTTGGCAGGTGTGTCCTTTCCATCGTGTTCACCTCTCCGGATACAGGATTAGAATGTAGACCGCTCCGCAGCTCCAGAGCTGTAACTCACCTGCTCTTTCTCAGCCAGCGGATGGCAGGGAATAAAAGAGCAAAAACAGACCATGACCTATGCAGCATGTTCTTCGTCTCGAATAACCCAGACATAACCCTGGTGAAGAAGGGAGACTAACCAACCACTGGCATAAATTTGGTGTAGTGCTGGAGCAAAGCAACTAGAATGTAATCACTTCCAATCTCAGGCCTGCCATGCCCTGAGAGTTATGTCCGTTACTACTGGAAAAACAAAGGGCAGTCTTTTTACATATTACCAGTACTGCTATTTATAAGGAACAAGCAATTGTACACAATGCCACGGGGTCCTCAGCATTCTGCCACCACAGATATACAGCCTTGGTGCATCAAAAAACACATTTAATTTTTGCCGTCTTTGAAGGGAATTTAAACTTGAGCCTCTGAGCCATTCAATAACACAGACTTTATTCTAACACAAGGGCAGGGCGGGGGCATCGTCATGGTGACAGTTATAAGAGGATGAGGGAGAGACAGTTAACATTGTCACTTTCAGCATGTAAAACAGCTCTGCATCAGTGCCAGCTAAGTTCATGTCAAACAGGGGCTTAGATTTATGGGTGAGGGGAGAAAGAGAGAGAGGGAGAGAAAGTGAGAGAGTGTGTGTGTATGAGTGTGGTGTGGGGGGGCTCCAATAAGCTCTAGCTTAATTTTGGCTTTGCACACTGCTTGCTTTCTATTCACATATTTCTAGGGCCCGCTATTCATTTGACAGGCTTTGTTTCATTAAAGATGACCGTTTCTTCAGTATTCAGAAGACAAAATTTTAGACATAATTCATGAATTGGTATTATCAAAATTGAAGCAGATATTTGGTTAAAGTACATGGAAAATAAAAATAATTTTTCATCCCTTATCAAAGGGAAAGAATAAATACAACTGAAGCTAAGTGAGGAAGAGAACTTTAGTTAAACAACCTTGCTTCTCAGTTGGCTAGCACATAGTAATTTCTTATCTGATGGGATCTGACACACCACAAAGACCAGTTCCTCAGAACCTGGCTTACTACTAATGCGCTCACAAAGAACATCACTGAGTGGATGGTGGAGATACACAGGTCCTGTGTTTGTTGAGACTCAGTTTACCATGCTGTGGGGAACAAATGATGATGAAATAACAAAATGAAGCAAAGTGCGTTCAATCTTCCTGTTTGAAAATTAGGAGGAGAGTGAAGAGTATGCTAGGATGGAGCGATACAAGAGAGACAGAGAGAGAGAGAGAGAGAGAGAGAGAGAGAGAGAGAGAGAGAGATGGAAAGAAAGAGAGGCATGAGACCATATGAACTGGCTCTCTCCATCAGCATTCACCTGGGACCTCTCTGGTTTAATGGAAAGGAGTGGTACTGGATGAAAGGTCCTCTCCATTTACTGCTATGAAAACACAGTGACAGGGTATTGATAAATCAGGCAGGGGTCACAGAGCCTGGTAGGGATAGCAGTAAATACTGTACATCAGTTCAGATGAGAGAGGAGCGATTAATAGAAGGTGCAGATGTCAGGGCTATAGAGCAGGTGGATGACAGGGACTCTAACGCACTGATAAAGATTTGATTTATCTGACCCAGAGAGCCATGTTTTTCCTGAGGTGCAGCATGATCTATATTCTGGCTGTAGCTGCGCCCAACAGCGCATCACACCAAACCTGACAATGTGGGCATTATGGTTGGAATTTTTCAAAAACAGCAGAGGCTAAGAGCATGACCCCCCCAGCCACACACACACACTTACCCATTGTTTTTTTTTCCTGGTGATGGACGAGACAGCTAGCATAACAGGCAATACAACCAAAAATACTCAAATGGGACTACTTTCTCTGGTAATGTGCTAGCTACTCTTCACTGCTTTCTGTTCCACTGAGGAATCTTGCCCAGCCTGTCACCCCCCCCACCCGACATCAGCTGAAAACCTCACTTATTCCTTGAACAGCTTGTTGCTAGGCTACACCAGAGAGAGTAAAAAAGACTGTTATCAGAGAAGGGAGAAATCTCTCAAATGGTGAAAGTAGTGCACCCAAGAAAATAAGATGGTAAACAGAGTATGTGCTCAAGCTACAAAAGAAAACCACATAAAAATGGTCACTTGCAAATGAGCGATGTTTCAGAGAGTGCCTTGTGCATGCTTTTCTCTCTGCATGCATGCACTCCTTTCCTGTGTGCGAAGCTCGATTTGATAAACAACGTATCTTTGTTCCTGACAGCCATGATATCATACGCCTGCTAAATGTACTTCTGAAATATTTTCTTTTGTGTGAATTTTATCGCTAGATCAATGTGTCTCTCTTGCCAAAGAAAGAGGTGTGAAATTGTATTTCCAGCACAAACAAGGCTCTTAACATTACCAGAAATTCATGTTTTCAACAGGTCAGGACATCAATTCCACAGTCAGATTAAAGGAAAGCATAGCTGCCATTTTACAAACAAGGCATTTTACGTCTATTCAGATAATCAGGACAGAAAGTAGTACAACATGCATGTAACTAAAAACACCCCCCTCTTCATACTTACACAAACTCTATAAAGCAATGACTCGCCTTCACAGACATATGAACCAGTGCACTTAAAACCACTTTGCACTGCATGATAAAATCTCATCTCACCTTATGTTCCTTTGAATACAAAAGCGCTTTGTGAGGACTTGCAAATTGCAGATTTTTCTGTGGTTCCCAGCAATACATCAGTGCCAAGCTGATCTAACTGCACAAGGTTAACACTGTTCTTGTGACATGGTATTGAGTAAGGCAGTGAACTGTACCATGGTTCAATTATAGCCTGGCTCCATGCACTTGCATATTTACTGTGCAAAAACTTCACTTTTGCATTTTGCTTGTCCATATGAACATCACTCACTTTGTATTAATGTTTATTGTTTGTTTTTTAACCAAGCACATACAAATATCGACATAAAAAAAGAAAAAAATGCAGCTCCCCATACTGAACAATTTTAGCATCAGAATCAGGAGGAGCATCTGTGTGTACAGGGTGTGGAAAGAAAGAGATGCAACATGAAATATGACTGTGTTAATTAAATTACCTGAGGCATGTCATCAAGCGGAAAGAAGTGATTGCAGACTATTATTGAATCCTTTTGTACTAAATTTTACACGTTTACACAAGCATTTATCACTGCAAGTTAAATAGAGCTGTGATTAAATGAAAAAGATTCTGCCGGTATTGTACAACATTACAAAGCCTGTTAGCTATGCAAATGAAATCCCTTTATTTTGTCATTTGTGACTGGTGTCAGAATTCTGAGGTGGGGTGCTATCTGCGTTCAGGCTAGCAAAAGGAGATACTCCTTCAGTTTTCTCGGCAACAAGCAGCCATTTGGGCATCATCTAAATTCATGAAAAATGATGGCAGGAAGATTAAGAGAGTATGATAGAGAGCATGAGGACTCGTGAGGCATGTTGTCAACAAGGACTTAGCGCCTCATGCAGCAAGATGGATATGTGATTTGGCCTGGAATTACTGGGTGACTGCACCCATTAGAGCTCCAAGACTGAGCTTCTGGTCAAAAAAGAGGGGTCAGTGATAGTAACCGGTGGAAGAGGAAATATACAGACAAACACAGACAAAATGAACCGAGGTGGGACAAACACAGGAAAGACAAATGAACAGACAGTCACATGACACGGAATTTTTTGTCACGTTAAACATTTCAACTGAGTGTGAGCACTGAAGAAGTAATGCTCTGAATAGACTTGATTCAGATGTGTTTTTTCACAAAAATAAAATATATCAACACTGTTTGGACAATTTAATCAATTATTTTGTTTATATATAAATGATGTAGATTGAATTAATCAAAAGTGGGACACATTTTCATGGACCAGGGGCTCCATTTGTGAAACTGATTATGCTGGGCCAATGAGCACAAATGCTGAATGATAAGCACCCCTACGATAATCATTTATGACAATTACATTTGACTGGTTCCTGTCACTCAAAGAGCAATGCAGTATGAAGCTTATTCATCCCACTTTCTCTGGTGTCCCACTTTTGCTGAACTCAACCTACACTTCTGCATCAAGTTCAGGGCATTTAGTTTTCCCCCCAGTGCATCTCCTGCCTGCACTAAGCAGAGCTTGGAAATCAGCAGGCATGCAGGGCCAGGCATGCTGGGCTTTACTAGAAGAGAAGAAGGAGGGAGAGGGGGTACCAACCGTGAGCAGCAGGTTCAGTGCTGGGCGCAGCGTCTGAGTGTACGAGGAGAGGTGTGGCAGGCGGAGGAGCAGTGGTGGGAGGAGGAGGGAAAGAGGAGGTATGGCATGCAAAATAAATAAATAAATAAATTAATGAAAAGGGGAAAAATGAATACAATAAACAAGCATTTAAAGACAATTACACATAAATAATACCTTGCAAAAAGCCCAAGGATAAAAAACAAACAAACAGAGCACCAACAGGAATACAGATAAAACTCATCATACATCAAAGTAAATAGAGCATCACCACACCACAGGCAGCACAACAAGGACACCCTTTGAAATGGACACACTTTTGCATGATGGTGCAGTATGGACTCCATACTGCTGGATAAATGCGTCATTAATATGAACTGTCAGTACATAAAGGCTTCATTACCAGACCTTTTAACCATACAAGACATTTACAACAAAAACCCCATTTTTTAATATTTCTGTAACCACAACACAAAGAATTCTCGAGCAAAACTTTTTCTTAACACCTTAACCCAAGGGCTGAGATGTGGAACAATTCCTTTCCTAGAACTATATATGTTATATATATGCCCCTGCCATAGTTTTGCATACTATTTGAAATTATGAATAAAACCGTACATTAATTATATTAATTTGCATTAAAGAATGGTTTTCCCCTTTCTTCTATAAAATGGATATGAGGTTGCAACAGTAATGATAGTTTCATAGTTCTTATTATTGTAGGTATTAACCATACAAACAAGTGCAAAAGTTTGCACACCCCTGGTTTTGCTGGGAATGGAAGCGACTCTCACACCCAAACCAGCCAACCATTCCTGTTTCTGAAAGATCCTGATTTCTAGATCAAGTTCACCTGAGTAATAGCTTCACTCCCAATATAAACAGACCCTTGTTTCTTGTGTACCCTTGCAAAATATTGACTGATGTTGCTACTAGCATACCAAGTGCTCTTGCTTTACTGCCTGATTGTATACTGACCCTTGCTCTATA
The DNA here is from genome assembly GCA_037974445.1 of Brycinus macrolepidotus. Classification (NCBI taxonomy): domain Eukaryota; kingdom Metazoa; phylum Chordata; class Actinopteri; order Characiformes; family Alestidae; genus Brycinus; species Brycinus macrolepidotus. The sequence continues at coordinate 6,682,646 of JBBPCZ010000023.1, read as the reverse complement.
TTTCTGGATTTGTTTTTTTGTTATTTTGTTATTTGGATCTGTTTGCATCTGCTTGTTGCACAGTTACACATTATCTTACCTGTTCATTAGATTACTCTTTTGACTGTTGTGATTTTACTGTGAACGCCTCACTGATGGTTTTTGCCTGTTATGGACTCTTCCTGTTTTTCCACAGTTTGTGCTCGTGAATTTATGAATTATATATATATATATATAATATAATATATATATATATAATAAATATATATATATATATAATGTTTAATTTGGTTAATAAACAGTAACCACTAAAATATGTAGAAGTATGTTCTCTGCAGAGGATGTGTACTTATGTGCGCTTATCAACAAAAGATGTTAGTTTACCAGGTGTACGCAAACTTTTTCCAGTAAGTCTGAACAATAAGCCTGGAGTTTAATTAGGTTAAGTGTGGTATTATGTTATTAATCTACTATGGCCACTGACTTTTCACACATTTGGTTGATTTACAGTCAATTTTTCATAGTTTTTATTCATTACTTTAAGAACTGTCCCTTTCAGCCTGCCTCTGAGTGCTGCTTCTCTCCTCGCAATGTGTTAATGATGTACTCTGAAATGTGGAGGCATCTAAGAGAGCAGGAGCCCTCATCCCAGTGAATTACCTTAGGGCACAGCACACTTCAAACAGACCAGGAGAGCTACTCTGCAATGCAGAGGTGCTTGTTATGGGGTAGAAAAACATTATAGATGTCAATCGTTTTCAGAGCATCAGATACACTTTGGCCTTGAAGCATAACAGAACATTCCCCGCTGCCTCTCCAGTAAGATTAGACTGAATCTGTTCATAATCCACTTGCTGGCTTTGATGGTGCAGGTGTGGTTTACCGCTTTCCTCACTATTTATGAGAGCTGGCAAGGAAAAAGGTGGATGGTTAGTATCCATAGCACACCTTGCTGGAGGGATATGAGGGTGGTGCGTTCCGTGCATCAGGAGATGAAAGGCAGCCTACGGATCTGGCTGCTTGTGGAAGACACATTTTTCAGGGACTAGCCCGTCTGCCAGTCAAAGCAGTCTGGTATGCGACATGGCTCCTCATGCTTTATCAAAGCATGTGTCATTGAGCGGGAGAAAGCAAAAGCTGTGTGCACATGATGTGATACAGCTGTGCTAAGAATGAGGGGACAAATAAATGTTGTGTTCTGATGGTAGTCATAAACTAGTGAATTTATGAATTTGTCATAGTGAAGTTGCATGCAATACAAGTAGTAAACAGTAAAAAGTTATCTGAGTGTCATGTCTGGTCCGTCTCGGTCACGCCCCCAAAGGAGCCCGTCATCCGAATATTGACAGCTCGGCCCTGGACGCGAAGTAAT
>JBBPCZ010000023.1:6649417-6660829 GCA_037974445.1 Brycinus macrolepidotus | reverse complement strand
CGCTCATTGTGTTTGCGCACATTTGCCCACATTGACATTTCATTTCACGATTTTTTTTCAGTTAGAGGCTATAGATGCCACAATGTGTGAGGAAATGTTTGATAGTGTGGCTGCTTCATGCCACCGAGGCAACGCAGACCAACAAACACAGTCTGTGATGGATGACATCATTTGGCTTGCACTTGCCTCTTCAATATGCACATGCAAATCACTCTTAGGCTCAGAGCTTCAGCTCCCAAGGACTGATTACCATACAGTTACCAGACACCAACAATAACATATGCATACTACTTCATCCTGATTTTTCTATCGTTGTATTTGCAGCGCTGGATAAATATATCCAGAAATTATATATCAGTTCCCTTCGCCATTGATATTGGAATGCCAGTGTTAAAAAGGAGATGTTGCCTTTTTAACATTGACCAAGCATTAGCTTCACATAATATTCAACATTATTTACTATGCATTAAGTATTAACCACAGTAAAAAAAACTCTCAGACTTGGGCTAATAGGACATTTGATTTCTATTTCACTAGAATCAGCAGAGAAGGTAGACTAATGAAAAAATAAAGTATATCTCACTGTGGTTTGCCTTTGGCCTTGCATGTCAGCTCCAGGTTCTCACCCTCTCTGGTCAGGCCCTGTGGAAACCCCACCACGATCTTCACCTCTGGTTTGTCTGCCAAAGAGAAATGATAATAAATACTAATGATAATGAGCTTCATTTATATAGCATCTTTCATAGAAACAAGGTCACTTAACAAAGCAATCATAAAAATGATATAAAATAGAAATCTAAAAGTTTAAAGTATGAAATAGAAGTTGAAATGAAAAAAAAAAACAAATGAAAGAATCAGCGTTCTGTCCCTACTGGCAACATCAAACTTTTAACAGCCCTTGCAACACTTATAAGGTTCTTTGTATCCTTTATTAAGACTCTTATCAGATGTTCTTTGGTGTTTGATTCTTCTTGTCACCATTACCATTCTCAGGAGAAAATTGGATGGCAGGATTTTATTCACCTCTCTGGGCTGTTTACACCTGATTGCAAGGCCTGATTGGTTGTCATGGTGAATATGAACAGCAGCACTGGAGATGCAATTCTGGTAGCTTGGAATATATCCATATTCACTTCTGTCACCGGCTCGTTTCCCCTTGTGTGCTCAGTGCTGACCTTTATGCTCCATCACTACTGTCCTCTCCCTCATCTATTAAAATGACTGGCCATTGCTAGCACCCTGTCCTCCAGCGGCTGGCAGCAGGTAGCCTTGCATCAGCTATGCTTCGCCGTCATGGTCGCTACATTCGGCATGAAATGCACATCTCTGCCTGGCCTGGCTCACTTCTTTCCAAGTGAACCATGATTAGACTTCCTGCTGTCTTTGTACAGGGGCACTGACATTCAAAATGACGTCTGAGACATGCTGACACACTCGCACACATCCAACGCTGAGTGTCTCAGACACAATGACATTATGGATATGAGGCCATAAATATGGCCAGCATATATAGTTACACAAGATGGTCATTCACTCTGTAAGACTATCCCCCTCTTTCCTATGATGTTTCCTATGTTTGAATTTTGCCTGTCAAAAAAGGACATTTTAGCCTGCTTAATCCACTATAAACATGGAAGAACCAATCAGTAACTGACAGTGTTGGGTAAATTACTTAAGAAATGTGGTAATGGTAATTACAAATGACAAAATATAAAATGTAATGTCAGTAATGTAATCCTCAAGATTACTCAAAAGATGTGACCTAATATGATTACTTTTGGATTATGTTTGGCTTCTTCTGATCTAAATGGTTTGAATGCTTTCATAATCTCTTAATTGGTTCCATCAGTTCAAATAATCTAAAGATACAAAAGCCTTACATCCTCTCCTTCCCTCATTGTAACAGAACTATTGCAATTTCTAAGCACATATGAATAGGCTGACATTATTGACGCTGTCTAAGCAAAAATGCAATGTCTAAAATAAAAAAAAAAATCGTCAGAAAAGTAAATGTAATCTGATGTCTATTTTCAAAGGTATCCTCCTCTAATTTAAAAAGCTGTTCAGGAAAAAAAAGACTAATGTCCAGTTTTTCAAGACGTGTTTGGTGTCCAAATTTTTCCTCCTGCAGGGCTTACATTGGTAACAAAGACTGGAAGTAAGTAGTCCAAATCTTTATGTTAAATACATCTCCAAAATTTTTCCCAACCCATTCATACCTTGCTCTTTGTCTTTAGGAAGTGCAGACTTGTCAGTGTGATTTACTGTGATATGTAAAAATGAACAAACAGAACACTGCTACAGACAGCCATTTCAGACAACACCAGTGCTTGAGAAGATTGATCAGATTCTTCCACATTTATAAGAGTAATTTTTCCAAAAACTGATCCTAGATTCTGTCAGTCATTCCTGAGTACAGACCCAGAACACAGCAGCCTGCTATCCACTGATGTTTTGTTCAGTTTTATAGTTCAGAGCAAGTCATTCTGAGTTATGAACCACATTGACAAGTTACTGCCACCTTTATGCAAGTTAGAGAGAAATTTTTGCATGGGTGACTATTGACTTCCAGTGTTTGATAGCAACATCAACCTAAATTCAACCAAAATTTAGGCTCCAAATTTGATCCACTACACCTGACATGTGTAAATGCCAAACCAGTCCTTTATGTGTATTTTTGCAATTAGAACACACTGATTTGACTTAGACATTAAGTTACTACCATACACTGGTGACTGTTCTGGGCAGAAAAAACAAACCCAAACTGGTAATGCTAGAAGGCTTACAAAAGATGCTAATGAAGGCATTCATGGCCTTTGACAGAGCAGACAAGTGTGGGGCCACTGCCTGTAAATGTGCTTTATGGTAGGCAAACACTAATAAGCCCCCCTCTGATCTATTTGGCAGGTAATGCTTATGGGGAGGACATGAGGTGGTGAAAGGGAAAAAAGCAACCTCTGTGTTACACAGAGTGCTAATGAGAGCAGAGGGAGAGAGAACATAAGGAAAAAGAGTGAGAGACAAGAAAGTGTTCCTGGCCTTTCATTAAGCAGCCAAAGACTCAGGGAACAGTGGTTAGCCTGGCACAGAGGAAATGCTCCCCAGCTGGGCGCTGGAGTTTAGAATAATAATAATAATAAGAAGAAACATATTTGTACCAGAGCTACTGTATCACGTTCACAGGAGGAAAAATAATAACTACTATCATAAATCTTTTGATATTTATCCACGATGAATTAGTACTGCATGTAACCAGATCAAACTTTACTGTTGTTCCAGCCTTGCATAGGTGAGCTCTGCACACTAAGAAACACCCTGATGTCTTTGTAGGTATTCAGGCTGATTGTAATGTCTGATCTGTGCTGCATTCCAAAGCTGGGCCAGCGTTCAGCACTGAGGTTTCCCCAAGGGCTCCAAATCTAATATTCTCTCCATAATGGAGCTTGAAGTGGCATGCTACAGATGCCTGTGCCACGGTGCGGTGTGTGCCCAGCTGCATGCACAGAGGCAGGGGGAGATTACAGCTCAGCCATTGTGAAACCATAATGACATCAATTATGTGGCATTTCATATGTGCTAAGTGGTGCGTTCCTCAGCACCAGTGCTGATATTTGTAACAGCAGGTTTATAATGTAAATTGTCTCGATTTCTCAGTGTGCATCAAGAATTAGCCTGAAATTGTGGAGTCTTCTATTTTTTATGCTAGCTACACTCAGAGGGACAGGATGTAGTGACAAATTCACAGGCTGAGAAACTTTTCCAGATTATACAGAATTCACATTTAGTTGTCAGTTTATTAAGACACCTCAGTGCCACTTCTGGGTTGAGAACAGTCCACCAAAAATATCTAGCCAATATATTTGTGACCACTGATGAAGGGCAAGAGCATTGCGCATGGAAAAAGATGTGGTCTGTTAACTGTACACGTACATGCTGTATCAGTGTGATTAAAAAGTCCACAGAGTTTGAAATTCCAGCAGTGCTGCTGTGCCTGACACACCCATACCAGCAAAACACCCACTATCATGCCACAACCATTTTACTATCGCTGCCATGCTCAGTGCTGACCTTTATGCTCCATCACTACTGTTCTCTTTCCATCTCTCAAAGATAATAGCTTTATGTACTATTTATCTGATGGTGACAGTTTGGGTGGTCTTGTTAGGAGCCCCATCTTTTCCAATCTTTTAATTATTTTCTGATGATTCATTTTCAACTCCAGTTCTGGAAGCTATTTTTGTTTTTTCCACTTATTTTCCTTTGACTTTCTTCTTATGCAAGTGAAGTATCTTACTTCTTTAGAAATATCTCTTTTAGCTATTTTAGATGTAAATGAGAAAGAAATGTGCTGGGCAGTTAAGGTGTGTTTGCGTAGTTGCATAATGTTAGGTAGAACAGTTTTTGTTTTGAAGACACACCTGTAACTGGTTGGTGTTAAGACTGGAAGAATGGAAGAGTAAGAGTGTCAGTAGGGGGCACAAAAGTGAAAAGCGGAGAAATTCATAATACTGGCTTTGACAGTGTTAGAAGCTTTTGTGTAATTCTCTGCTAAATGTATGCTCACTGTTTTTTCCTAACACTGAAAAATAAATGTACTTAATGGCTGCTTTGACTGCATATTAAATAAACAAAATAGCGGTCTCTGACTTTTGCACAGAACTTTATGTGGCCAAAGTACCTTAAAATGGCCAAGAAGGTACAAGGTAGGCACAAGGCAAGCATTTCCACTCAACCCACAACCCACTGTAGATGCTATGGCTACTTCAAAACTCAGTCACCAACACTGGTAAGAATTAGCATTTTTTAACATTATCATGCTTAACCGAGGCTATTAATGCGGCCAAGTATGTGGTTACTCCACACTGTCTTAGTGATTTAAAAGTCCCTTGGAATCTAAGCATGAACTGAAAGGGGTCCGAACACCGTAAGCAGATTTATTGTGTTATTTTGAGTGTGACGTGTAAACGGCGCTCTTACCCATCACTAAATATGTCAAGTCTTCTGCCCACCTGACACTTCCCTGTTTGACCTTCCCGGTCAACAAAAAAGTGATCTGTTGTTGGCTGTCCATCTGTCCAAATTACACGCTGTCAGTGTTGATGTTCCTCTCTCTGTGATGGACAGCCGGGGCCGTGGAGAGCCGTCTGCTGTGAAGCGGCGGTTACAGAGGAAAGATCCACCTGTTTGTCTCAGGCAGCACAGAAATGCTGCCCATTTCTCCCTCCTCTTATCTTCAAGCCCTTAGCATGAAAGGCTCTGAGCGAATGCTTCCTGCTTTGAAGGCACCCCTGCATCACTTCCTCTCTGAAGCTTCCTCTCCTGGGTGCTCAGGTACCGAGACTTTCCGCTGTTAGCTTGTGGCTGGGCTCACTGCACTGTGGCTGGAGGGCACCGAACTAAAGGGTTGCTCTCATTTTAATAACAGAACCATTTGCTGTGGTGCTCTCTAGCACCAGTGACTCCAAGCACAATTTCCCTTGAGCTGCAGAATCCATGACCCGGAGGTAGAGAAAGGTGCCGCTGAGCAGCAAAGCCAAACTGTTTGCATGGCATGGCCATCAATATTTCTGGGTTTATTTAATATCCACACCACTGTTTTTCTATTCTCTAAATGAACTCCATTAATGTTGGCCCTCGCTCGATGATTTTTCCCATTGATTGTTTCGCCAGCTGCACCAACGGGTGAGTTTCAAGGGAGAGAGAGAGAGAGACAGAGACAGAAAGTGAGAGAGAGAGACAGAGAGAGAAAGAAAGAGAGAGATGGTCTCTCCAACTCCAGCTGCTTAAACGCCATGGATGGAATGAGTTGATATATTTTTTGTGCTTTAAGCCCAGACGAGTCTAAAGGGCAGGAGGCCTCATGATGAGCTGATCTGGGCTGTCTGTGGTAGGGAAAGGTCAGGTGGAAACATGGTTTTTCAGTCAATGCTCCATGGGTAAATGTAGCAGTCAGGGATTGGTTTGGCTTGGCACGCAATGAAGGCATAAACAAAATGAAGGGAAAAAAAAAAACTTTAAAACTTTCAGCAGCATGGAAGAACAGGGCCACTGTTCAAGGCCCACCGTCCAAGGCCCTCTGACCACCAGAAGCTGGAAGAGCAGGCAACATAATATACAGTGACGGTGCTGAGTTACTGAGGCATGGAAGCCTGCTTAATCTTTCAGAATCAGTTCAACGAAACACTACAAGCCAACAGCATAGAAGCAAGTTTCACAATTGATATATCTTACAATTAGCTCAGTTTTCCAACAACCAATACAGTAAACATATGTTTAATGATATCTAATTTACCCAAAGTCCTTTTTTAAATATTCCATTAGTTTGCAGAAATGTATGTTTGTAAAAGATGACGGGCTAGTTGAAACATTTGCTAAAACATTTGCTAAATTTGCTATGAAGCAAACACAATTAATGTAAAAAAATTCTATTTTCATTAATTTATTTATTAGCAATTTTTTTATTTGAATGCAAACCGGAAGAGCTATAGAAAAAGAGCTACTTTAACTGCATCCATGTTTCATTGTACCTTACGTTAGCTTGTGCCCCACCCCACCCTTCGTGGGACCATCCTTCACACTGTTTTGAAAATAGTCCCTTACATTGACCAGTTTTAATTAATTTCATATATCAGGTGGATACACTCGAGTTGCAATAAAACTGTGCAGGATCATGACCAAAGGCAAAGCAAAGAATCATATAGCCATACACCACTGCCACAGATATCCTATAAACCCTTTTGACCTCTTAAAGTCCACGGGTTTGTATATGGACCCACACTTCAGTTTCTCACTCTCACAATTATATAACTAACATTCATTTCATTAAAGCTATTAAATAATTGTTCAACTATTTGATTCAATAATAATAACTAAGTAAATAAGAATATTAGGTCTAGTTAAATGAATAAAGGATTTTATAAACATATAACTGTTTGTTATATCTTGAAAAAATGAATTTCAATAATAAAATTACATTTCTGTTCTCTACTTACACTGTACTTCCAGGTATTTCTGGGCCTGGAAATCCTTGACTGCTGGATGGTCCACGATGCAAACCACAGGAACTCCATCATCTTCCTTTGTAACAGTGAACCTTAATAAGCTGGTCACAGTGTACATTCTGTCATATGTGACCTCCACTTTAGACTTCCCTGGGAGAGAAACAGGGAAAGAAATGTGCATTAGAAAACTGTTACAGAGTCTTTGCACCCAGTTCTGTGTTCTCTCTCTTTCCAGCCTATTAACGACATATTCTTTCACCTTTTTGAAGTAGCAGGCAGCTGTTGTTGCTGGATCTCCCCTGAACTCAATATAAGTTCATTCAGTCAGGTTAACAGCAGAATAAAGAATGCAAATGGCTTGTTCACACAGACACTAAATGTGCCTCTCAAGGATACGTCGCACACTGTAGTTAGGCATATCAACAACATGTCGAGTTAATAGCCCTCTGCAGTGGGACATGAAGCACAACCTTGGGAGTAGGCTGAGGAAAGAATATCCTCCACATTGGTCAGCAGGGCTTAATCAACTCAAATTGCTTGCTGTCAGGGGTTGTTAGTTGTACTCTTTGGCTGCACATAATGTGTTTTATGAAATGATAGCGCTGCTGCTTTGATCTGCAGGCCCTGACTACAAAAAAGCACTAAATCTGGAGTACACAAAGCACAGATCCAAACAACACAGTTTTACAGTATAACACAGCCTTGCAAAGAGTGAGGGGAGTGAGAGGAGAGAGTAAGAGAGGGCAGGAGAAAAATGCATGCAATAGATCATCTCGTGACTTTACAGACGTTCTGCAAAAATAACAAAAGGAATTTTGTGATTTGTAAGTATGTGAGAAAGAGGAAAAGACAAAAAACTAAGATGGAAAAAACAGGAAAGAAAAAAAACACTAAAAGGAAAAAAAAAGGGGAGGGATGAAAGGAAGGAAGGAGGAAAATAAACGCTGACAACAATTAAGAAGTAAAAGTAAATTAATAAAAAGAAAGAAAGAAAGACGAGAGAAAGGAGGGGTGCTCAGAGATGCTGACGTCACTGTTCAGTAATCAGTGCTACAGGTTGTGCTCTTTGAGAGGCTGACAGCTGGCACACTGAGAGGAGGATCAGCACACAGGTGCTTCTGCAAATCACTGCAAACATCATGACCAAAAATCCATATCAATAACTGTTCATGATGAGCCTTTGACATAGTGTTAGCAAACAACTCTAGACAGCAGTGAAACACTACAGCATTAAAAAAAATACTTCTACTCGTTTGCCAGCCTAACATTTCAGCTCCATCTAACTATAAGTTTTACTCGTACAAATGAAAAGATTATCAAAGGGGGAGAAATGTTCCAGATTGTGATCATCTTAATAGAGCTGGTGTTTTTCTCATTGCAACATCAACCTTCCCACAACGCCCCAATCACAGAGGATAAAGGCATAATCACAGGTCAATCACTGTCATTCACACTTTCTTCATTTCAATAACATCACCGTGTTTTTGAAATGCAAAAGTGGGCTCTGATTAGGCCTGCTACAGTAGGCTGAAAATTGAAGGAAATCCTGCCCCTATTGATTTTGGCACTTAACCCGCTTGGATCCTGTTCTCTGTCACTGTGCAGCCTTCATCTTCTATCCTCCCTCACATTCCATTGTAATTTCGCCTCGTTAGGGGGAATGAGCTGAGGATTTACAGGTGAACTTGGGGCACAGAGGAAACTTTTTTTGGAGGTGCCACACACCTCCAAAAAACACATTTTTTATCCATTTAGAGTGTTTTAGCTGAGCTTGGTGGGCTAATTGAAATGGTAGGTTATATTTTTGGGTGTAGACAGTAGGCTAATGACTGTCTAGGCCTCTAGTGGCCATCACCCACCCCCTCCACCTCTTGTCTGGCACTTTTAACTCCATTGTTCCTTGACTTTCATTTAACTTGTCATCCTTGCGCTGGCATATCAGCACAGAGGCCCAGTGTAAAAGAGAAATATTAAACACAGCACAAAACAAGGAAGGGGAATATTCTAAATGTGAGGTGTGTGTGTCTGTGTGTGTGTGTGTGTGTGTGTGTGTGTGTGTGTGTGTGTGTGTGTGTGTGTGTGTGTGTGTATCTGCACGTACAGCTCCCATCCCTGTGTCCTTTTAATGATTAACCTGTCAGGTTCTGCAAACCAGTTACTATTTAACAAGACAAGTGTACATAAGGGAAAGCCTGATGAAATATGAGGTATGTGTGTTTGTGCACGTGTGTGTGTGTGTGTGTGTGTGTGTGTGTGTGTGTGTGTGTACACACTTGTCAACTAAAACAAATTCACTAATATTTTACAATGGTAATAAAGGGAGAGGGACTGAGCTGACTTGTGTCGTGTTGTGATATAGTCACATATATTATGTGATTAATGTGATATTATTGGGCATCGTTTTCATAATGAGTTCTGACACATTACTGCAAATAGTTTCCAAGACACAAATGTAATGATAGTGACTATGAGGAACAACAACAATAAAACAAAATCAACATCATCATCAACAACAACAACAACAACAACTCACAGCCCAGACAGGAGAGGTAAAGCCGAGAACTGCAGCCTTCATGCCTTCCGACACAAAGGGCATGATGTTTTCCCCTAACCGTGTGTCCCGATACAAAGCCCTGAGGATGTTCAGTGCATGGACCTGCAGACACATACAAACACACTCCCATTTATGCATTTTGTAGAGGATATATGTTTAAAATAATTATACTATGATGCTAGTGCCTTACACAGGTGGCTGTGGCAACTGTAAAAAGTACATGTGCCAGGAATTATGAACACAGCTGTAGATGATTTCATAATAAATGAGAAAGCTGTATAACATTAAGATAAAAAAATCTACAATGTCTAAAATTTGAAAAGAAATCAAATCTTGAGGTGAATAACCTAGTATGAAATGACTCAAATAACATTATTAATGTATATTTATCCTAAAATCTTTACGGTGGTTTTAAAAACTTTGTATTAAATCATTTTAAATACATACTTGTGTCTAGTTTATATCAACTTTTAACTATACTGCTTAAAAGTGGTATTACTGAGCGAAACACGGGACACACACACAGGACACACACACAGGACACACAAAAACGCGCCTAAGTACTGTATGTGCATGTGTAAACCTGTGGCACAGTGCTGTGTTCAGTAGCTCCATCATGATTCGGCATGGCCAGGGCAGTCAGCTCCCTCATGCTCATTTTCAGCAAGCTACAACTGGACGATTTTGGTTCAGAGGACAGCAAAGCCTACAAAAAGAAGCACAACAATGTTACAGAACATTTTCATGGCTTTATAGTTCTGCTGTGTCTGTGGTATACAGCAGATTATTCCCAGCACCAACACAGCGTTAGATATACTGCTATGGAGAGATTCATACCGGTGTACTGTAACTAAGTTGAGAACATATGTATCTGTGGAGACACTGACAGTATGAATGGAACTTAAGTGTCCTCATTTTCTCCCATCTCCACTCCCTCTTGGCCCTCAGGGGAAGCCCCTTTAAAGACCACACCTCATGTTTTGAGTGCAGATGCAGTTCATTACTACGGGGAGGGTGGTGGACACTGACATGTCTTCAAATTCTAATTCCATGGAGAATGTTGCTCAGTGTTCTTGAGTCCAGTTATGGAGCTAAAAAGTCATTCTCGTGAGCCTCTCTAAGGGGACAGAGGGAGTGGAGAAAGCACAAATGCATTCGGCCTTGTGTGAGCTCAGGATCATTCCACTGTTTCCCACTGCACGGCAAGCCGCAGGGTGTGACCTCACCACGCCAGCCTGCCTTTTCCAGAACATACCGCAGGAATGCACGCTCCTGCCAAGGTGTTGAGTTTATTCGTCCTCTCTCGCGCTCTCTCTGCCTCCCCTGAATTTTAAATCTTCCCCTCTCTCACTCATCCAAACATTTATTAGTTTTTACAGTGATCAATTATTCCCATTTCTCAATGGGCCTTCCACCAGGGAGAATTCAATAACAAAAGCTAAACGCAATCAGTGACTGATATCCAGGCCTCTTCATAATAGAAGCAGCACTAGGTCAGAGGATTATGGGAACTGGAGTCATCGGTAAAGAATTGTAGGAGAGTACCTCTGAACACAACAGAAAATCACTTTTTATTAATACTGAAACTTAACAGGCTGATAGTGATATCCAGCATTTTACCCCCTTAAAAACTACTAAGCTTTAAAGGGACCTTTCTTTAATTAATCCTAAAAGTACACTCTAACATCGTATAAGCCCTTTTAAGTTAAAAGAAGAGTCATTTTTTGTATAATATTGAGCTAGCCACTCATTGTTCTCAAGTTAACACCAAGTTAGAATTAAATTTGACATTTTGAGCTCCAATATCAGATCCAGAGTATTTGGTCAAGACCTTATTTGCATGAGATGGCCCACAAA
>JBBPCZ010000023.1:6636407-6649407 GCA_037974445.1 Brycinus macrolepidotus | reverse complement strand
CCCAGAGCCCCCCCCCCCCCCCCAAAAAACGCACGCGCACACACACACACACACACACACACACACACACACACACACAAAGAGCTGGAGGAGCTATAGTGACCTGGATGTAGAAGGGGATTCCAGCACTGCGGCGTGTGGCACAGAGTTTTGATGAGGGGTCGCTGCATTTCACCTCGTCTAGAACCTCCTTTAACCACTGGGCTGGCAGCTGCTGTAGAGTGGCACTTCCACTCCTAACACACATACACACAAAGTGGGCACAAGTTAATCAGGTGTAACAGGAAAACTGAAGTTAAGCACTTCAACCATTACTGCACCAGTGAAGCATACAAAACCAACTCTTTCCCACCCTAAAGAAAAGCTACTGAACATCAAAGTGGATCCAATATGTTCTCCTTCAAGAGCATTAATCTCAAATGAACTGCACCCAGTTTCTACAGACATGCATGATCAGGAAAAATCCACACTATAAAGTGAGGTCAAATGAGGAAAAAAAAAAAAAAAAAAAATTCTGCCAGCGGCGCACACACACACGCACACACACACACACTAAGAAACACAATTCGACTTCACAGAGGCCTACAGACACCAAGCCTATTGTTGTCCCAAGCCTAAGAGTTTAATCCAACATGCTGGGGCGCTAAGCCACTTTCAGACATAATAGAGAGGTAGTTAGAACAAGGCTCATGCCCTAATAAGCACAGGACATTAAAGTGATGGAGCAATATAAGCTAAAGAGAGCCACTTTCTACACTTCCTCAGTGATGTGAGGTGTAGAACAGGTGTGGACGCACAGCGGTTATTTAGGGCCATTCAAGAGTAAGAAAATAAACTGATAAAAGACTTCATCTAGACCTTTATATTCATTGTCAAGCTTTAAAGGGACCATATTTTACATTTCCCTTGAAGAGTATTATCTTGTATATTGCATTACAGGTCTTCTTGTAACATTTGTGTGGTTTTATGCACTGAAAATCTAACTTTTTTACATGGCATTTTTGTTATCATGCCTTTAAGATTTAAGTAAGGTTTATGTAAATTCCCTCTGTTCTGACTGACTCACACAAAAATAAACCTCAGTCATTCCTTTCAGGTGTCAAGATGCTTTTGCACTGATGCCTTTGTTTCCCTGCAACCGGGAACAGGACAACATTTAATCATGTTCAGCACTGAACAAGAGGTCACATATAATTATACAACAGTTTGTTTTGAAGGCAGAGTCTGATTGGTTAAGAGGCATTCTACCTCTGCTGTTATTTGCGCAGCTCGTTTTTTCCACCATAAATATAATACTGTTGAGCAACAGTTGCCAAATAACAAACATTACTACACTGCAGCTAACTACTTCCTGATTTTTACACACACACAAACAAAATGAATATGTTAGAGAACTTACATCAGAGAATAGGATCAGAGATCATATTTGAGCTCCAGTTTATTTTGTCACAGTGTGACAGCAGGTCTACAACCTCAAATCTGTCGATGCCTGTAAGTGAGCTTTCTGGTCAGCAACTGCAACAGTGAAACAACTAAACAGAATACTATTCAGTAAACAAGACATGCTGTGAAATGTTTTAGAGACTTCCTGGAACAAAGTGACATTTAGGTTAAACAGGCAAATGTAAATAAAGCTGAGCTTAACCTGACATTGGAAGACTTTTACGGCTCTGTCTGTAATGCAAAAGGCAGAAAGAGCTGCCAATATTAAAATACATTTGACACGATATGTAAAAACGATTTACAAATAAGTAGGGCATTTGTCATGCATTTTTCTCTGTACTTGTGTCATTAATGGACTTACGGAACAACATCAGTCACGGCTAAAGGCGTACAAGGCGGTTAGCAACACAGTAGCTATCTCACGCCATACATGCCTTTTCGTTCAAACCCCCACCCACTTTGGGGGGTTCTGGGTGTGAGGGATCGTGCTAGCACAGGGAGTGGCCGTGGCTTAACACACAGACAATGATATTTTTATTATATTTCATTGTATTTTTAAGACAAGATGGCTGCATAAACTATTTGATTTTTTATTACTTAATAACTAATTTTCTGAAAATCATGACTCATGCCTATTACATGGCATTACCTTATTTGCAATAAATCCCTTCTTGTGGTGCACTTCAGTTCAGTTTAAAACATACATGCATAAAATCACTCTCTTGAAAACAATGAGACACACTCCCACACCCACACACCGCAGCTGCCCAAGCGTGTGTGCACAGCCCTTGCGCGGGCAGAGAGAGCAGTGAGGAATGCAGGCCTCCTGTTATGAAAAAGTGTGGCTGTTACACAAGGACCACTGGACCAAACAGTCCAGATCAAACAATCCACACAAACCACCAAGCATGCGCGCGCACACACTTAGACATATACGGACACACACATGCGGACCTCACTCTGGAACATACCACCCCAAACACAAAGGCAACCTTCAAAAAGCAGCAGTTAAACACCCCACAATCAACACCTCATAAGGCACTTGGGGCACGCCAGTCGGCGTGTGTGTTCACACACGGACGCGCTCACTTTGCACACACAGCCAGCAACACCTCTTAGTCGCCATTCAAGCTATCCCCCACCGCCACAAACGCGCAGGCCATGCGGCATACCAGACACCACGCCAAACACACACACACACACAAACCTTTCACTCCAGGATTACACACCCTGACTGCATGATAACCTCACCGACTAAAAGCTGCATGTGTATATGTGTCTCCTCATTGGGCATGTGCAAATGGGAACCTTTCTTTTTCAAAAATGCTCGAGTCACAGGAAACATAACTGGCCGCACTTTCTTGGGGAAGGAACGAGAACCATCTATTCCTGTGCTGCCATAAAAGAAACACATTAGGTTTTTTCAAGCAGTGGTTCTCAAACTGGAGGGATATTTTTTTCAAAAGCTGTATCTCTATTAGGTCACTTTTAATTTGGTTACCTTGTTTGGTCGTATGTAAAACAGCGGTACCTGTCAGTACATGGTTCTTTACCTTATCTGTAATGTGACAGAACAGCAGCACGTGTCTTATGAGAGAATGAAAGTGATAAATTTGAAGAAAGCTATCAAAATAAAGAACTTGACAGTACATGGTTCTTTAAGGATTCACTTTTGTGACAGATGTGTCAGTGTAAAGAACCATTTTAAACTCTAAAGAACATAATGAAAAGGTTTTATAGCAATTAGAGTCATACATCCAAACAGTTTCGGAAGCCTTTTTTTTTTTTTTTAGGAGTGTGTGCAATATTGTTTCATAAGAGTGAATAATTAATAAATAAATAAGGGAAGTGTGTAGAGAAGAGGAAATGACAAAGTGTTGGAGGCATGCTCTTCTCCAGAGACAGCGGCAACCATTCCAGTGTTCCATTCGTATCACATTAGCAGCAGCAAGAAAGCTAATTTCCTTGACCTTCGCACAGAGCCACATTCCAGGGGCCATTAAAGCTCAGCTCTCCAGATGTGGATGCTTTTCAAACTTCCTGATCTTTGGGAGAGCGGCTACTTCATGGCCAGAACTGCCTTCCAGGCTAGCTGCCGTTAGGGTGTGCGGGGGAGAGCCTGAATGTTTCAGGTATGCATGTGGCTGCCAAAGACAACATCATGAGTTCTGCCGAAGCATTCCTTATCGAGCTAGCTGACACAGAGAGCCCACTAGGATCAGTGCAGCTTCATACTGAAGACTGCAGGTTAATCATTACTGCACTGGGTGGGAGACGATACAGGAAAAGCTCTTGGAGGCGGGTAATTTTTGGTTCAGTCAACCTTAGCTTTCTTTACACTTGCATAATGCAGCACCAGACTCACCTGCACAGCATGTCCGTCAGCCTCACGAAGCCCACATAGGCCAATTCAAAAGCCCCCCTATGGCGAGACTGAAGAAGCTGCTCCCTAAAGTACCACCCCACACCTTCCACCTTCAAACAGAGAAAGAAATCAGGAGACACATAAAATGCAAATTACTGTTGAAATAACATAACTTCACTGTGTATTAAGCCAAAACCAATAAATCACTGTTTCAGAATAAACTAAGTGTATTGACCAACAAAGTCTCAGATGACTCATTCAACTCCACCTAAATGAAACGGCCTAGAGTTACATTCAAATAAGCTCATCTCCAAATGGCTTGCACTCAGAGGTAAAGCTGTAGAAATGATAAATGATTGCAGTGCTACAGGGAACAAGGAGTACAGAAGTTGATTTATATGCAGGAAAAGGACCAGGGTTTCATCAACATGGCAGCTCAAAGTGACACTTCTACTCTCCCTTTGCTGGGAGTGAAACAGAGGGAATGTATCCCAGAACGATCTCAGACAGCCACGTTTCAACGAATCAATCAATATATGTTTTATTTGCACAAATCAGTCCATGGTTTCTAATGGGAGGAGGCTGTTCCGGATTTTGCATGTTAGTGAAATGTGGTAGAAGCATGCCTCAGGTTCGCTCCTGCCTGGCCCACCTCGTACAGATCACCCAGGAGAGAAGCCCCTCCCCATAAGCAGGCAGGCAGGCAGATCGTGGTTAAAGCCTATGGTCTGAGTCGGCTCTGGAAAGGCTATTTACGTCGCGCTCCAAACAACCGTTAAAGCGCTTCAGCTCCAATGGGACTTTATTTAGTCTGACGCTTCCTGTTTGCTGGTTCTGCCGTTTTTCTTTTTCTGTCTTCCCCTCCTTTGCTCCACGTGCACAGAGAAATTTCCCAACTTTTTCCGCAGCTGGCAAATTACACGGTCGGGGTCAGTGACCTAAATAGCGGCTTTTCCTGCGCGACTGGCCGCTAAGAGACTTAGCGCCTGAGCAGCTAATGCTGTTGTTTGCTCGTTGTTTTTATTCCATTGACTCAGACCTAAGGGGATTATGCAATGCTAGCTAAATAGAGATTGAGAGAAGAGGGAGAAATGCAAGCGCCATAGAGTCTACTATCTCCAAACACTTGGAGGAAGCCAGTACAGTGAGAATATAAATCTGTGTCAGAGCGACACATATACACACAAACATACCCCAAGCGTCATACAAAACCCGCGAGCCCAAAACCTCACAAAAGAGTTAAAGGCGAAACTGTCAAGTCACCTCAACAATGGTGCAAAAACAAGCTAGGGACAAACATATACAGTTGGCAACATAGAAGTGGCTTCACAGAGATTATTTGTAGGTTGAGGTTTGGTCTGAGGTTGACTGGGGTCAGTGAGTCAAAGCCAGAGTTTTCAGTTTAGAGATGCAACCAAGCCCTGTGGGCCCAGTACTTCCAGGAACTGAGCATCCATCTTTAGTCACATCAGTTGCGTGCTCCCAAAGCTACCAGTGTCAGCCAAAATTAACAAAGCCAACTGTCCCTAAACAGAGTGACACGCCTCAAAGCCAGTTTGAAAGGATTGAAAGTCTATGAGCGCCCCCTAGTTTAGACAACAGTGGCTAAAACCTTTAGCTTTTGTCAAAGAAGAATTGAGGGAGACCCTGACTTAGACAAAGTCCCAGCAAAGCCAGACAGATCCTTCTTTCTTAGCTCCAGCACTGTTAAGTTATCCAAGGCAAACATGCACAGGGCAACGCTGTGGACCCAAAGAGCATAAGGAAGTCAGGATCACATAAGCTGCCTCACTGGAGGTCTACTAAAAGAAAGACAAGGCGTACAACGTGTCATGCCTCATGGAACCAAGATGGTGGTGGAGTATCGCAGATGTAGTGGAGGGTCAGGTTATTCTCTCCTTCTGTCTCCAGCAAGGGCGATGAAAAATGAGGAATGATACACAGTCACGATGTGACTAAACTAATGCGACTGTGTTTGCAGTTGCCATGGTGTCTCGGCGGCACGGAAACATCTGCTGCGTTGCCGCAGTGACAGCACACCATAACAGGACGCGGGAGACTGACGGCACACACACAACCTTCCGAAGAGGACCTTCACTGTCATAAACACATGTGCACTTTATTGACCTTTCAACTAAGGGCAGCCTGGCAAAAAAGCAACACTGGTCAAGGCGGTGTAGAGTAGAGCTCAGCTGCCATCGCCGCAAACACAAACACACTCGAGCCATTTGGATTCTGTCGACATCATTAGATCACCCTTTACGTAACATGTAGAAATACTGCAGTAACCACAGTGGTGACATCACTGAATAATTCCGCTACATCTGTTGAAGCGATGAGGTCATTCGCCAAGTCCAAGCGGTCTATTACAACACAAGCAATCCCAATGTTATATTGAATGATACACCATAGATTTTTGTAGGCTGATCCAAACTCCCACTGTAAATCTTACACACAAATATCAAATAACAGTTCTGATGACTTGCTTCGTCCTGCCAAGACATCCTACAAGACTAATCTGAGGATCAGGGAAAAAAAGAAGTGGAAACTCAAGCTATCCGTCAGAATAATAAAGGAAAGGATGACATTCAAACGAGGAACCAAGACGAGGAGGTCGTCAGTTGCATAAATCGGATAGCAATCGTGTAGACCTTGGACCATTTGTACACAGACAGCAGTAAAACAACTCCAACACCAGTCAATCTAGTATGAAATAAGACTGAAGCAGAGCTACAGTAGGATGACAAGGAAATGCCAGCCTATTCACTTGCTGGAAGTAATTGGTCCAGTCATCATTTTAGAAACTCACTCTTTACTGAGTAGCCAGTGAAAAACACTACAAGCTAAAGCTGTCTTATATTAAGACAATAACATGTAAATGTGAATTTTCTTTACTTATTTGGAATAAAAGAGACACAGTGTTTATGCAGTATGTATGTAAACATTGAAAAAGTTTTTAAACATAAAATTCACTCAACCAATACAGTACATATATTAAAACTGCAAAAAAGTTATAAGACGTCTTTCATCCCTGACTGTATTTTGAATGAGGCACAATACAGTGCAGCCAGTCAGAACAGAGGTACTTTGTTTTGCCCATCACTATTATGGGGCAAAAAAAAAAAAAAAAAAGGATGAGAAGCTGTGAACTTGTAAAATTAAATTGACTGTTTTTGATACATAAACCCCCCACAAAACATATATCTGAACCACAGAGAATAAAAATAAAACAACAGTGTAGTTTCAGACTACAGAAAAACAATGTAACAATTAATGAAACCTAAAATAAAGCGGAAATCAGTAAGCTGCCAATTAAAAAGTAGATTCCTTTATATTTCAGTCAATGACAAACTCTGAATACAATGTAAACAGATGCTCTCACAATCCGACTGTAGTGTGAATATCTTCACACAGGCAATTCCTGGGAGACCAAACGTACCCGACATTATGTCGTTACACTCATGCCTTGTGTGTAATGACATAATGTAGGGTACATTTAGTCTCCCAGGAATTGCCTGTGTGTATGTGCTACAGAGAAGGGTTCTGGTGGTGTCACAAGGATGACTGAGGTGAGTTTGCCACTGTCACAGGGGTAAGAGCTGATGAATACATCATGTTTAAGAAGTGACTGGCCTATGGGGGCAGGGACAGCCATTTGGAAAAAATGCAGGAGTGGGAAGGCAGTTGGGGTCGTTAAACAGTGGGGTGGGTTCAAATCAAAGCCCTGCATTAACGAGGGCGGATGCTAATTGAAGGTGGACGCAGCATGGAGTCCCACAGTTTCACACCATCACAGACAGTAAACACACCACTCTGTACACTGACGGCTGGTATTCAGCCCCTGTATTTATCAGGCCTGTATTTATCAAACATCTCAGAATGAGGGTTCTCATGTTTTTATGACTTCATGACTGCAGTTTCACTAGCAGAGGATTATCTGGGCAGGTATTTGTCAAACTTCTTAGAGTAAGAATGCTGGGATTAGTCTGAATTTTAATATAACACAGAGTAGAACAGCAAGAACTGATGAGACCTGATCCTAGATCTCTGCTCTCTGGGATGCTTAATAAAAATGGGCTCTGATCTCATCCTCCATCAATCTAAGTCTAAGAAAGTATAAAAGAAAGGGAGTACGCGTGCAGTTGTTCATGACTGTTTAAAAGTTGGGATTCAATGTTTTCAACAAAATGAAACCAATTTGGTTCCAGATATGAATAAACTGATGCTAATTTTCTAGTCCTGTACAACTTTATAGGGTCCCAATAATTAGAAGGACATTTAGAAGCCATAAAAAAAGGAACTGACACATTTTAGATGCAATTAACTGAACTGCACATTCAAAAATGACTGAGAAATGACTGTCTGGCATTAAGAATGAAGTCTACAAAATGAATATCCCGGCTGCTTTGTACTTCAAATGTGGCAAATAAGGCAGATTACTTTTGTAAATAAATATTACAGTACTTTATTTATCATTTAATGATTTCTTGTTCTTACCAAAATACCTGAAATATTAAATACGGTTGTGTAATTAAGTAGGTGTAGTATCACTGGCAAGTTAGCAGGTTGAATTCTGAATCGTTGCAACTGAACCTCTGACAATCCCTTCATTGTTTCTCCCGAGACAGTCATTTGCTTACCCTGAACTCTGGATATGCCATTACCAAGCAGCTCCATTTTACTCCAACAACCTCCAAAAGATCAGGTTACTGGAAAATTTCTCTAGTTGAGGTATGAGGTACTATTCCCCAATATACTGTATCTCATATAATTATATAACAATGATCTAGTCTTTGGGGTTGATCCAACATTACAGCTCTCTAACCATTTGAAGTGATGTGTGTTTTGTGTGTTTGACGTTTTACTGACCTGTTCCTCAGTGATGAGGCCTTGATGGGAGTTTGTGTGTAAGGGCATGCACTGACACAACTCTCCCAGAAGCATGGACACCTCTTTCATACTCCTCCAGCAACACACCAGGACCATCTGCGCGGTGACCCGATAGGCCTCGGCTCCAGATCCTACATGTGTATGTGCAGACACACACACACGAAAACACTAATTAGGCATTTATCCATATCATACCTTAAAAGGTCAATTTTATTTTTAACATTTTCTCTGAGCTCCACTTATAACATTCATATGGGGTAACGTACCAAAAACAGTCATAAATCATATTTATACAACCATTTCCAAACCCTTCCAATTAAACAGGTAGTTTTTATTCTTAAACATTTAAGACAGACATATATGTAAATTACCCATCTTCTGAATGGCTTCCCCGTATTTTGCTTCATTCTAAAAGTGATCCAGGCTGAAACTCTAACTTGTGGATGAATAGGCAGGGCTACACTGCTGGAGGCTTAAAAACTGAATATATGCAAATGTATTGATTTTTGTGACATTTAACAATGTTTACACATTACACTATCAACCTTTCTGAATGTTTCCATGATATGGAACCTTTAAAATCTTAGCCCAAACTATCACTGTAAATCTGGAGTGATCAAATAATGACCTCTAATGGACAAAACAAGGACTACAGGTTATCTTGTAATTGAGGCAGATAACTCTTACAACTCATAAGCCAAACAACTCATAAGTTAAACATTTGAGAACTGTTACTGGGCTTGGTTTTGACATCCTGATTGGGATTTGGAGTTTAAAGATGCAGAGCAGAATGTGACTGTTCAATCTGAAACTGAAGATGTGTAAGATCAGCGAGGGAAATGGGAAGGGTGTTGGCTTTTACCAGCACTGTTAGTCTGAGGTGTGCATTTCTGCTCCTCAGAGCTTGCGTCTAGTTCTCGGGCACTGGTGAAGAAGTCATTGGTGTCACGAGGCTGGATCTCCTGAAGAATCTTCTGGAGGTCAGCGGATGTTTCTGTGTAGGGCAAGACGACAGCACAGAAAAATTAAGAAAACTGGTGACTAAGATCAATTTATACCACAGACATCACAAATGTACTATATAAATATAACAAACAAGACTCCTTTAACCTACAATGACACTGACAGCAACAAGAGCACCTCAAAAGTTGCTTACCAGAATCAGTATCCATAGGGATGAGACCTTCAGGGGAGGAACTCTGAACGACAGGTGACACCACATCAGACATTCGGTAGCATAGTGCAATTAGTTTTGACACGACATCCCTCCACTCAGTGTGCAACTGAAGAGACCTATGTAAAATTTGTTCAGAATAAGAATAATTAATGTATGTATGTGTTTTTGCATCATTTGCGAGTCTGCATGAGTATTTATGTTACTATACCCAGTAATGAGCTGCTGCAGGGCTGCAGTAATACAGTGAGCTCTGCCATAAAGAGGACTGGAGGCAGCAGCCTGCAGCAGAGATGTCTCAGCCTGCACAACCTCAGCCTTCAGACACGTCATCAAGAACAGGATCACTGGAAATACGATTGATCAGAAAAACTCAGCCAACTGATAACCACATGCCATGAACACACACTCTAATCATTTATTTAACACAATAAGCTGCTCAAATGTCTAAAGTTCAAGGTACATTTAGAAATATAAAATCTTTGTTGTGAATGTAAAAAAAAGACAAAGACCATGCTAGTAGTTCACAAGGTTTCAAATAATTCATAGAAGAAATCTGAATACAATAAAATTAAGTGCTACATTTTAAACAAATAAAATTATTGTAAACAGAGTGAAAAATGTATTAATCATTTAATAACTTGGCTATTCTTCAAATTCGATCACTGATTAGTCAATGAATCAAATTGACTAAAATGAAATAAATGAAATGAGCAGTTTGGTATATTTCTCTTAGGCCCTATTCACACTTTATTAACTTCCTTCAAGGCAATGGAATATGGTTTTTGCCTTTTCACCTGTTTAGACCAGAATTAACCATGGCCGCGGTAATGCCAACTTTTGCGGGGTATCAGGATCAGCACCAAGCTAATGATGTTGAGCCTTCGCTTTCCCACGATGGGTTTACCACTACCCTGTTTAAGCACACAGTGAGTTTGGACATCTGGAATGCTCAGATATATGCATTTATTTTGTCCATCTCTCTTCATTCTGATAAGTTTCTCTGACTACAGATATGTAAGTCATTGAGCCCTACCTGCCAGCCAATGGAGACTAAAACTGAACTTTATGGAGGACAGCTAGTAAAATGTGGGCATACCTGCCAGTGTATTCTTCTCTAGCACAGAGACCTCCAATTCCTGGGACTGGACAAGTCCTGGGAGCTGTAAAGGGATGCTTTGCATCTGGGCACAGTGAAGCAGTGCCTGCTGGAGTCCCTCTTGGTGCAGAAGCAGATTCAGCAGGTGAGCTGCTGTGACGCTGTCAAAGGGCTTGGTGCTGATGCTGAGGTTGAGGGCAGCCTGGAGCACGCAGAGTAGCCTTTCTGGTTTCTGAACCGTTGGCACATGTAAAAAACACAACTGAAGGCACAGTACTTTCAAACAAGCATGAAAATTATAGTAACCACCAGAATTACTTAAGTCACATTTTGTTACTTTGTCATACTGCAATTAATTAACTGAAATATCCCCTCTTTCTAACATAATACTGCCTTGTATTAATACTTCACATTTAATAATACCTTGTGATACACTTATTTAAAAGCATAGCTAAAAGTGCTCAAAATGCAGATTGCAACAACTCTTCATATCCACCCTACCCGTAGGCCCACTGCTGCGGGAGGCAGTTTCTGTAGCAGGGTGCAGGCCAGCTGTTTTACTTCTAGGAAGTTACTGGCCAGGCAGTAGAGAACAGCCTGAGCATGTGGAACAGTCACACACTCTCCCAAAGCAAAGCCCTCTGAGCCTGATAAACAGATAGACAGAGGCTAAGAGTGATCAGAAGTCTGGCACAAGTCAACTTTAGTCCTGTGTGTTTTCACTTCAGTCTGCTCCATGGATTCAGTTTGGAATTCTTCCTGCAACAACATAAACTTCAAGAGCTTTGCTGATTGTTACGGTTTCCACTTAAAGGTTTCACAATCTTTTACACCAAACATCTGTTCACTTTTGTTTGTTTTTGTCAACTGAACACACCAAACCTGTCAAGTCCACAGATTAAAACAACGAAAGCATGGAACATTTAGGATTGTTTTATCAGGCTAAGTGACTGACTTTATGCCACCGCAGTTTTCCAGACTCATGAATGATCATGAACTAAACTGCAGCAGGTGGAAATCCAGCACTGGAAACCTCATTTACTTACACACCAGAAAGTGTTGGGGGATGATTATGGTGGGGTTTTTTTTAGATTTTCACCCAATTTTTTTCCCCATGGAGAGACTTTTGGACTCCCAATCACAGATGTGTGGGGATCGAGTTTGCAATCTCCCTGCAATAGGGTCAGTGGTTAGATACTACTGTTCAACAGTACTGATGGGCAGTATAAAGTTACTGCTACTCTATGCTAAAAATATCAACCATAACTGACAGCTTGTTTTGATTGACTGCTTTGTTACATTTTCTTGTTCTCACTCCACGACTATGACACCCATTTGTAAAGTACAAAAAAAGGGATTAAAAACTAAAAATAAGCCACTTGGCAACAGGGATCCTGCCACTTTAATGGCATTTTATCATGGGTATAATTCTCACTGTCCATCACAAATATTGTGGTTAGACAATTTCACGGTATAGCAGGATTGACACTATACTGTCCTGCAGTAACTCTAGGCTCAGCAAGTGTCCAGCAGGCCAGCCAGGGATGTCCTAAAGCTAAAGTCTTCAGCTCTGGACCATGAATCCAGTTTCTACTCCTGGATTTGGTAATCATTGGTAGGTATGACACTTGGTGGCCAATCAATTACACCACCTGTTCCACTGACTACCAGCGATTAAAAAATCCAGGGCTGGAAACTAAAATCAAAGTATGAAGCTGAAAATGTCCTATACATTAGCCGTTAAAAGAAAAAAGGAACATGAGTGGTATGAGGAGTCTTTTTATGTGTCAGGGCTGGTTGAGAGGGTTGTGTAGCTACCTGTGCTGAAGGAAAAGTGTTCAGCTACCAGTCCAAGCAACTGCAGAGTCACAAGACAACTGGAGAAAGAGGCTCCAGACTGCAGCACCTGAAACAGTCTCTCGCAGAACCAGCAGAGAAACTCCTGAGGATACACACACATACAGACACGCGCATACACGCGCATACACACACACACACACACACACACACACACACACACACACACACA
>JBBPCZ010000023.1:6575552-6594344 GCA_037974445.1 Brycinus macrolepidotus | reverse complement strand
AAGCCTTGTATCTATGGGTGCCAGAACCGTTATATTAGGGGGAGATGTGACAACCCCCAACCCCCCCCCCCCCCCACACACACACACACACACAAAATTACTGGATTATGGCTGATTGCTTCTACGAAGCCATGGTCACACTGAAAATGAGTAAAATGTGCCTGGACTGCTTGTACTCACTTGGTTATACTCAGCCTTGCTGAAAAGAAGATACTTTCCTTAGTCTGTAAAAGCTTGTTCAGTTTGTCTTACGTGGGTTGTCCACATTAGACTGTGATATCTAAACAGGGCTGATGAGGTACTGTTATCGTAGTATGATGTTTAATCGGTTTCCTTTCTGACCACCCTCATATATTTTTATATTCAAAAATGAATGACTGAAGAGAGGTTTTCAGTCCTTTCAAAAATGTAATTAACTTTTACTTGCCCCTCATTACAGCCCATATGATAATACTAGAAATTCACTTTCAGGTCCTCTTAGGATGAGAAGATCATTGAGAATGTTTAAGAAATTGGTGAAGTCCTACTTTAAAGGCCTATTTAGAGCAGATTGTAATAGATTACTATTCCTAGAACAGCAAGCAAGCAGACATGCTGAGTCCTGGGTCAGGAAATGTCTGACACATGTACTGTCCTCCTAGCCAAATCATGCCCTTGAGCCAAGCACTTTGCGCAATGGCATTCCAGAAGGATTTCACACTGGTCATTATTCATCCACTTCATGTTTCTTAAGAGTAGGCCTATTTCAGCGATGCAAACAAACCGAGGACGTTGAATTTGCACATACTTTGCACCTAATAAAAATACCCTGAAGATACAGTACTTTTCAATGATTAATGAACATTCTGTATAAAATGCAGAATGTTAATGGATGAAACAGCGGAGAGCGTGAGGGCTATACTTAAACCTGTAAGGTGAGAAATTCTTGAGTTAGAGTAGACTGTGAGGGTGAAGAATGGAGCCAGTTAACCAGCAGCTGGAGGCTGAGGCAGAAGCTACAGCAGCAGCAGCAGCACAAGAATGAATGAATTAGAAACGGAAGAAAGAGAAGATGTTTCGGGTTCTGACGTTAGGCTAGCTGCAAGGGGCTTGAAGGAAATGGTAGTGGGAATGATGCACTCAGACAAGACGGAGGCCAATCGAACAAACATTCAAACAGAGGAAACAAACATAGAGGTAAAAGGTAGGGCATACCTGGATACTGAGCTGCTCCTGCATCAAACAAAGAAGAAAAAGAAAGAGAGAAGCATTAGCAAATCAAACTTCACATAAAGCCCCAGCACAGCTGAACAAGTATGAGCCAGCAGAGCAGAGTGCCAAGACATCCAACCATTGTAGTCACTTTTAAACACAAGGAAAGAAAGTGCAGGTGGGGGGAGAGGTATGGGGGGGGGGGAAGGAGAAATGTTTTTCTTTGTGACATCCTTCTATCAGAGCCCAAAAAAGAAACTGGTAACAATTTCATATCTTAATCAGCTGCTAAAACAGCAGGAGTCATGAATTTTAAATGGGAGAGAAATCATCTGAGCCCCACATGAAGCCTCACATAGAACATTACCTTAATGCGTTCGCTGCTTTCTCCCAGCGCCGCACACCCTGGAACTTCATTAATTACAGCATGTCAACAGCACCTGGGCTCAGCCTCTCCCTTCTCCAGCCGCTTACCACTACTGCAAATCACAGGCTAATGCACTGGCCCTGGAATCCACAGCACTGTTTTAAAAAGCACTTACGGCCAAAGAAGAAAGTGGATGAATTGTGCTCTGAGTCAGATTCTTATTAGAAAACCAATTTCCTCCTTCGCGTTTTTGCCAAATTTCCGTCTTGGCAAAGCACTAATTATCATTCTTATTTTAATATGCAGGAAGCCTCAGCAATAGCTATTCAGAACAGAGACAGACCTGATGCTCTGTATAAGAGCACTCCTGGTTTCTCTGTCACACTGAGCCTACTGAAGCTGCTAGGCAATGGTCACAAAAGCTGCTGTGGCCACAGCTAGATAACATCAGACATATTCATGACATTACAGGTCCAACCACAAATATGACCACAGAAAATGATCTTTTCAGCATAATCCAAAACAAGGCAAAACTGGTACATGCCTCTGTCCTTCTTGTTGGGGCTTTTAGGTTACTTGTCCAACCAAAAAATCAAAGTTGCCACTCATTTACAAATGTAGTCTATTAGTCACAAATTGGTGGTTGTCTGAAGCTGAATCTTTAGTCTTCTTTTACCTACAAGGTCAGTGAAACTCTTTGCAAAAAGGGTAACATGGGAGATGTTGATATGATGTATTTCTGAAGTTTGAATTGATGTAAAATAATACATTTTACTCAATATTCAATATTCTTTTATTTAGTTTGTTGACATGCTTTTAACTAGCAAACACTAGCCTGGGGACCTGGGGGCTGAGAGTGACAAGTTTGGGGTAAGGGAGTGGTGCAGTGGCACCAATTATCCACAAAGTAGGCCATTGTAGTAGTGGTTCAGGTAGAAATCTGTTACACAATTGTACCCTTGCTCCAAGCACAGTTTCAGATCTAAGTAATTACACTGTAAATAAGTGGAACATGGCAACAGCTGATTTGAAGTGAGGAAAAATATTGCTTTGGTGCATCTAAACTACCTGATGTGCCCTGAATTGATTCATTCAAAGCATTCACTTGAGTAGAATTAGACAAGTGAAATTGCTGGTTACCAAAGTTCGTACCAAAAAACATTTTTATAGTGTAACAAGCAGCTGGATCTTCTAGACATCAAGTAAGCATCACATACTTGCTTCAATCCAAGCTGAGCTATAAACACAAATAGACATGCTTATATCTTTCTGAGACTTTATATATGTCTTTAAAATAATTTAAGCTAAAACTAGTAGCAGTCGTTTAGAAAAAATGTTCATACTTTCATCCTTATAAGTATTGTTCATACATAATTTTGGGGAACTGTAGGACGATTAAGGCATGCATTTTGTACAGTGCTAAAATCAAACAGTAAACAAAACTTGGCTAACCATCTATATTTGGAGTAAGAGGAAAATTATGCTATTACACCAGTCACTCTTCATGTGTATCTGGTCACTGTGCATGATTCTCTCCTACAGTCCTTGCATGTAGAATATGTGTGGGTAGAATCTGCAAGGCTGCTTTAGGATTCATGACATGGGCCTGGGTGCAGTCACTAACTGGTCGAGGGCCACAAGGGAGCAGGGGCCACCCTAGAAATCAGACCCCTGGAACAGTGACCATGCGAACAGCTACAGTCATGTCAAGTAAATGCCAAATGTCATAAGAATAACATTGCATTGGTTTGTCAACCCTGGGGCCTATGAGTGTCTTGCCAGGCCTTTCGAAGGCCACACGGCTTGGGTTGGAGATGTCCATGTCATCGCTTTGCACTCCTGCCCCTAAGGTAAGGTTAAACGTTCCAACCAGAAGAATGCATTAAACATGAGTTAGCCCACACGAGAGTGGCTTCCTACTCCAAAATGATAGCAGCATTAACTTGGGGGTCAGCGTGCATGAGCTGAATTAATGAAGCCCCAGTGCCTCTCTTTACGTTCACCTAAGCCCCAAGAGCACTTCACACAGACCTGCCTGTACAAGGCCTGCATGTTAGTAATGAATACCTCATGCTATTGTCAGAGCATTAATTAAGAATAGACAGAGCAGGACACAAGAAAGGGGACTAGAGAGATAAGAGGTATGAATATGGATAATAATCACTATTAAAAGTGCAATTTGGTCTGGAAATAGCAGTCCCTACATAAACATCTCCTATTTTGGTGTCCTCTTGACCAGGCCTCGCAGAAAGGGCAGCAAACGAGAGCATGCTGCTTGTGCTAGGCTTTTTGGACATGATTAGTAGGCTCTTACTCCAATCTTCCATAGTAAGGCCAGGGCCAAAGAATAGCCTCAGCCAACTTCACACCGAACAACCAGCCATGGTGTGCATGCCTCCCACGCGAAAGGAGAAAAAAGGCTGGCCTTGTATTGTACATCCACTCTCTGAGAGCTCATGCTCTCCCAGGCACTATTGGGAACTTCTGGAATCACAAATCCACTGCCTGTGGTGTGTTAAATTAGACATCATAAGTGCGCACCATTAAAGCATAATCATCAATAGAATTCAAATAACTGCTCTTTGAGCCTCTGCCATTGGAGCTCAAGACAGAAAAGGGGAAAAAACAAACCAGTTTTCCTAGCAGAAAACACTAAAAGTATTGCTGAGTTGCACAGAATGACTATTTGAGGGGAAATTCAAGGGGTTGCCTTTTTTTTCTCTGCCAGAGGCCTCATTTCTGGATTTTCTTTTCCAGGCATGGAAAAGGGGAACGAGTAGGAGCGGCAGCTAAACTGGGACAACCTTAAAAAAGCCACAAACCCGAACCAGGGACCTTCTGGTTGCCATTGCCAGAGAGGGCTGGAGTGAGAGTGTACCTGATCCATAATAGGGAGGGATTTATGGTGTGTCTGCTAGGCCGTGATTAGACACCACTGTCGCCAGTCTGATAAGCTCCCTCATTGATGGGAATATTCACCCCAGTGTCCTCGAGCCATCTTGCAGGAGGGAGGGGTAAGGGGAGAATGCGAGAGAAGGAAGGGGGAAGGAGAGAGAGAGAGAGGAAGAGAGAGAGACAGAGAGACAGAAAGAAAAAAAGAGGGATCACCTTCTCCAGCATCTGCAACCTCCATCAGCCTCTGACTTTCAAGCGACTTTTGAGGTTTCCTGAATTTGAAGTGCACTTATTCAGAGATGCCACCGCTTCTCCATGAGCTAAACTGAGCCTGTAATCCAGCTGGTTCGAAATTCGACGTGCAGCGCTGTGCTCCTTTTACCATTCAGAATAATCTTGGGGATTAATTTTCCCCTAGAGTGAAAGCCTGGTGCTGCTATGTGACATTCCATGAGAATCCACTGAAGAATTCAACAGTATGGACACTAACCTACCAAAAGGGCTGGTCTTTTTCATGGATACTTTGAGGGCTAAATGTCTTTTCCTCACTCCCTGATGGGTGGTAGGAATATACTTGCTATGAGCGTGGATCTTTTCAGTCATTTGGTACGTAGACTGCTGACTGTAGGCTACAAAGAGAAGTTCAAATAGGACCTGCCAGGCCTTCATGTAATTAAAAGGTTAGGAGAGAGCAGCCTTATTTCCACCTCAAAGGGAAACTGGACAGAAAGGGCAGAGGTGCATGAAGTGGTCAGCATAGCTTCTACAAGTTTGTTCAACCGTGGCTTTCTGAATAGCACACCAAAGGCAGTGGTTCTCAGAGGATAAATTTATTGCTCAAATGCTGATCTTTGATAACTCAAGAGACCAACTAGTGGTCCTAAAATTTCTTATCCCTTAGAATGTTAGCAAAGGGTATCCGTGCCAGAAGAGCAACAAGTGGTAAATTGTCATTATACAGCAAAACAACTCCTTATATGGAAGCTCCACCAGTGTGTGTTCCACCAGACAACATGCTGAGCCTTGTTTGGTATTCGTTTCACGTAGTTAAAAACATGTTGTAATAAAAACCGCTACTGCGGTTGTAAAAATGGCGTAACACGCAAATGCCCATAAAGAACAAAAATGCCCAAATTTCTTTTATTTTAGGTCTTAGAATCCAGGAGAACATTCAGGATAGTTTCTGCCCACAAGCAGGTGGGGAAATCCCACAAAGGGAGGGGGCCTAAAAGAGCAGCCAGGCGGTGGTACACTAAGTGAATACGCAGCAAGCGGCGAGCGTTTAGGAGAGCAAACACCCGGTTTTTATTTGTTGAAATCATATTTTACTAATACACTCTGAGTTCTAAGGGTTAAGAGAAATTGTGTTAGAGAAAAGGAGACATAAGTTATTTCCAGCCAAGTTAAAAATGCCTTCAGTTATACACTTTATCAATACTAAGAAGGCTCTTAGCCTTACATAAGAAACGGTTCAAAGCAAGAGTGTTTAGTTCAGTTGCAGATAAATGTGAACAGTATTGCCTTGCCAACTTCGAACACAATGCTTATATTTTATTAAGTTTATTTGAGATCTCTACTAAAACTCCACAGGAGATGTGAGATAACTGAGATCTTTTGCTCAGGAGAAATCTCTGAACAGCAGGCAACTTAAGAAAATGTCTGCTTTGTTTTCCCATTTGATCTCATTTTCATTCATGAGAGACTACAGAAATAATATGGACAATTTTATTTTCCTTTTACATGGGCTTAACTCCTATGCATCACTCTGCATGGGTTAAAAAGGTACATTAGCCGTATGCCTCACTGTAGAAAGTCGATTTAAGATCCAATTCTGATTTACAATGCCTACAACGAGATGACATTTACATTCACCAGAACAGAATGATAAGGCTAGAGATTCCATAAAATGCTGTTAAATGTTCAAAAGAACAGAAAAGGGCTGGTAAGAGCCATCAGGGGCTCGTGGAGGGTGAGGTCCGAGCTGGAGAATTGGCGGATAGAGGTGAACCTTGTGGTGTACGTACTTACAGACACCTGCTACTCGGCCTATATCCAATAGTACTAGAAAGTGGAAAAGTATTTGGTCTGCATGGTAGAAAGCGGCTAGTCTGTATGGTCACTTCATCTCAAGCAAAAATGAGCAAAGAGCAAAACAGCTGCACAACAGTTACTTCTGCTTTCTATGATATTCACTTTACTTTCTCCTACCTGAGCTCATTTGCACATCAAATAATGCATGGGATTTAAGCCCTAAATTGTCTGACACATATCCTGAATATTTCCATGAAAAGGTTGTGTGCTAATAAAGAAAATAATCGCTCCTCGTCTATGAGAATGTAAAAGGAACTATTTCCTAATTAGGCAAGCTGAACACTAAATACCCACTTAAACCACTGAGGACATTAACAAAAAAAAAAAAAAAGAAAGAAAGAAAGAGAGATGACTCACACAGCCATTTGGGGATAGATTTAAAACGCATGTCACATATTTTAAACAAGTGTCCTTCGTACAGCAGAAAAACATGTTACATTTAGCATGAAAAATCAATACTGCTCCCCAAACAATGGGCTCAGCAGAGACCACAAAGCTTTGTGTCAACCAAAACATTCTCGCCAATAATAGGGAATGAAAAGGAGGGGGATTACAATCGTTATAAATACATTTAAAAATTACACCCCTTGAACATTTTTGCACTAAACAAATGGAAGAATACAGAGCAAAGGCAGTTTGATGTGGAACTATTTCACGGACGAGGTGGCTATTTCAAACTTTGCACTGCAGCAAAAACGGCAGGGGCCCAAATTCCCTTTTGGAGGTGATGGCCAGGATTTACTGTTCTGATATCTATTCATCAATGCATTATTGAGAGGCTTGAGCGAGACTAATTTTGTCCAAACATTCTCACAGAATTCAGAAGAGAAATGACCATGCTTGGTTGCAGAGAGAGAACACAATACCATCAAGCCCTCACCTTGGCCTCTCTTGCTTTCTCTCTAAGGCCTTGCTTTCTACTTAATTAAATCAGCCTTCCCCCTCGTATCAAATGTTGTTTGATGGAATACTAAAACATATCCATTCTCCTAATGCCATTACAGAGAACAAGGGAGGGAGATGGACGCTTTAATCCCCAGGATCAGCCCACACAAAAGACAGAGTGGCCACTGCACTGCTATTAGCTACATATTTGTCCCAAAGATAGGAGCTCCTAGCTTTCCTCATTGCTGACACATATGACAAGCCCAGTCTCTAATATTCAGCAAGCTTTTACTCCTCCTCTATTCTTTTCTTTCTTTCCTTTTTTTTTTTTTTTTTTTTTTACAGTGCAGCGTAGTGAGTGATGTCTCTGACATGACACAGTACTTTCTCACCTGATGCTTCATTGGCAAAACCAAGACTTTCAAACAAGTGTTCCCCATCACTCTGGAAACAACATACCACCCAAAAAAAACCTAAAGCAGATGCACTGGGATGGGTTTTTTATCTTCTGGGGGAGAACAGCGACAATGCGTTTTAGCAACAGCGCAACTACATTGAAACTCTCAGTACTTTGATACAGAGTAGGAGATGCTGAACGCAAACAATAAACTCTCTCAGTGACAGGACCTGCCACTGCCTGCTGCATGGAGCATAAACCAGCTAACGCTTGGGCTCACAGTCTCTGTCTCAGAGTGTGCTCAGCTCCTCAGCTCTATGTTTATGTTGCCTCCTGTAACAAAACACATGCCATTTTCCAAACTCTATCGGCCCTTGAGAATTAAAGAAGTTGCTTTTGCTACTGTGCTTTTAAGACTGACATATGTGAGTTCCCTCTGGTTGACTGCCCAATATTGAATCTCATTAAAAAAAAACTGAACTGTTCACTTCAAAGTGAAATCCACAGGAGCACTTCAGTCACTCCAGTCACTTCAGTCACTCCAGTCACTTCAGTCATTCCAGATGTTTGTATCCTTTTGAAGATTGCATCAGCTTCATTCTCAACAGCTGAATAACTGTAAATACGTTCATGGTTATGATCACACACTTTGAATACTCAAATTGTAAGATGTTGCTAAATCAAACTGAACAGGCCATTCTGTAATTCCCTTATTAGTAGACTCTGATACCATAAGAAACACGGAGGTACAAACTCTGAAATTTAATGAGATCTAAACAAATTTAAATGCAAATGTGAATGCAATTTAAGTCTGCCACTTGAATTTTATGATTTTGTCAGCCATTCAGGTTCAACTTGGTAACTTATAGTTACCTTGGTAATTCATGACTTCACAAGCTTACAAGGACTGACTGAAGAAAATCCATAAGAAGCATTGTGCAGGCCCTGTGACAACTTGTTTGGCTTCATCCCAGCTTGATGATGCAGTTGGTATGGGTGGAGCACGGTAATGGAGGCCTGAAGGGGTAAATGTAGATGAAAGTGAGTGAGAGAGCAGGAGAGGTGCCCGAGATTGACCCTGTGGGCCGTTAGCACACTGTCAGGTGGAAAAGTGTGTGGAGAAACCCCGTAGAGCCATGGGCCCATTATTTCTGCTCCAGACAGCCCTGGCTTAATCCCCTCATTTGGGAGGTCATCGCAGATCATTATACAGTAGGGTGCCATTACAGAAACACTCCACCGGACTGATTTCCCCCCAACATAAATACATGACTCTAGGGATCTGCTTCGCCTCAACCTCTCCCTCATTCTCTCTCTCTCTTCTCTCAATCTCTCTGTACTTCTCTCTCTCTCTCTTTCAGTCTCTATCTCGCGTTGTCCTTTCTGTCTCCCACTTTTTTATATGGATCCAGAAAAGCGTGTAATTAAATCTGCAGAGAATGCATGAGCAGGAACAAGTGATGCAGTCAGCCAGAATGTGTGCATTGCTGTACAGTGGGATAAAGAGAAGCAGGATGAAGTGGGTAGAGAATGGGGGTAGGGGGGACATTTGCACTGGATCTGACAAGGCAAAAGAGACACACACAAACAGAAGCATTCACAGCTCTTTTCCCACCGCACCCTAACAAAGGAAAGGTACACTCACTTTCCGCAACAGGGAATCTTTTTACACACATTGTGGCTCTGAGTCCCTGAATCGCCTCACACAAAAGTCTGGTCGTCAGAAAATAGGTCTTGTACAACTTCCTCCATATTTTACAAATGTGTCACAGATCTCTCTGTTCCTGGTGTGATGCGAACGAAAAGCAGAGGCCTGCTTGCAGTAGAGTAGGTGCCTTGGTTGACTGATTTATAAACAATGGCAAATAAATTTTCATTGTATGGCATTTAATTGGTAGATAAAAGCAGCTCATTAGCAGCAAGGGGAAGAAACAACCATTCATTCCTGGAGTCAGTGCCACAGACGGGCTTGCAGTCTGCTTTCTGACTCTGTGGTGCTTACAAAATTGCACCAGTTTCAGTTTCTGCAGAGACATTAAGGCCATGGCAAAGTACAAAAAGAGAAGCCTGACATCCTGACATGGCACTTTTGCTGAGGACACCCATAAATACTTCATATAAACCAATTATCTGCATATATGTATGAAGGCATGCCTCTGACCAAATTATAGGTGTACCACACAGGCCTAGACCACTGAAAGCATGGAGGATCTTTCCCTTTAAACTCATCACTTGAAAGAGTCCTTTGTGTGATGACACATAACCAAGACAACGTTCCCTCCATGAGTATGTCTGCTATGAAAAAAGGTCCTTTAAAACAATCCCAAGAGACTTAACATGTATCATTTGGATGCTTCCAGACACCTGATGGGGCCATGCACAATCCTTCAGGAAGCTCTTGGTTTTATTTGTAGAACCTGCAAAATGAGGAGAGAATGCTCAATATGTGTGTGTGTGTGTGTGTGTGTGTGTGTGTGTGTGTGTGTGTGTGTGTGTGTGTGTATGTGTATATGTGTGTCACAGCATTTGGCTGGAAATGGGGCAGCTGCTCTTACTGGAGCCGTCATTCATCACTGGCCCAGGCTGTCTTCATCTCCCCCTGCTGCACTCAGGACTAAAACACATTTACCTCACAGGACTGCTGCTTGCTGCAGGCTGGGGCCATGCTCATTCTCAGGAGCTGTGTATGGAGAAGTGTGTGAGTGTGAAAGAGAGAGAAAGAGAGAGAAGGAGACAGAGAAGAGAGAGAGAGAGAGAGAACGAGAGAGAGAAAGAAACAGGAGGTGAGAAGGAAAGTGAGAGTGGTTGAGCAAGGGAGCAATAAGAAGAGAGATGGTGAGTGACGGTGAAGGAGAGAGGGAGAGTATACAGAAAGAAGAGAGAAAAGAACATGGTACACTGCAGGCCAATAAATGCATATCTAAACTTCCACAATGCCATAAAAGAGAGCAGGCAAGGAGACGGGTATTAATTGTCATCTGTTGTTTTAAAGCACCCCGAGTTTTCAATTAATCTACTGACATTCAGCTACAAAGGAGTGATTATAGAGAAAAGGTTACAGCTACACTGGAGTTCTAAGATAGAATCCTGGAGTGTCACATGATGAGAAGAGCCAACATCGCCATTTAGATGTAAAGTTATGCTGGAAAATCGGGCAGAGATAAAGCACATATTCTGCTCTCAAGACTCAACCAATCGTGTGAACAAACAGTCCCTCCACTTCACACCACCTCATTTCAGGCAGAGAACTGATTGTACGTGCTTGGCAGTTCCATCTGATGTGCTGCTTCACTGCTATTATATAGAGCAGATTCTTCTAGAATATGCACCAGCAGCCTCTGCGCAGCTCTCAGAAAATTGAACTCTTATAAACACTCCATTTCTACATAGGAACTTAGGCAAAAAGAGCCTGTTCATTTCAAAAGCAGAATGAAGCTCAGAGGGGAACGCAACTCCTGCCAGTCAATGCGGAATAATAGATCCACAGACAGACTGAAAGAGCTTCAGAATAGATCTGCAATCTGGATTACTCAGTTACTGCTGCAGGACATTTATATTGTGTTAAATGTGCCATTCCCATGCTGGCCTTGTCCGCTTGGAGAGAATGGGCTGTTTGCTTTGCACCACTGGAATGAGACACTGCTGGTGCATTTGTTCTATGAAAAAAAGACAAAAAAAGGCTACAGTTTACATTTAAAGTGCTGGCAGCCATGAGTTCCAATGTTCACAAGTGGCATTGCCAAGCAAAGTGATATTGAAAGTCGCTGATCTGTTTACTTGTCTCAGCAAACCCAGGATGGCTTATCCATGTTGTCAAACGCAATAACATGAGCACCGGTCCGTTACCCATTTTGGACCATATACGGTTCACAACAAAATGTCATGGATGGATGTGGCTCTATTTAAATGTTGTCTTAGGGACCAAATCAGCATTCACAGCTGCCACCAATCAATGGTGTCCGCACAAACATGACTGTGTGCACCTGCCATACTGGCACATTACGCCCACCCATAATTCAATTTACCACTCAATCCTATTTCCATGGCTTGTCATATTTATGCCAGCCAAAAAAAGAAAGAAAAAAAGCAAAAGGGAAAAAAGAGGAAAGAAAGTAAAGAAAGAAAGGGGTCATAATAAATCCGCCGAAGGGGAGGGAAATGCGAGGTGAGAGGAAAATGGAAAAATGGTTAAGGGATAAAAACAAGCTCAGTGATGTCTCAATTGAAAAGGGACTTGCAACCATTTAGAAATGGATTACTGGGGAAAGTCAATATTAAACAAACAGCTTTGGTCTTAAGGCCCAACTTACAAAGGTATTAAGATGAGAAGCATCGATAAAAACTGAGCTGTTTGAGACTCTATTGTTTTGGGCTGCTGCGGCTTGGAGGTGGGCGAGATCATGGGAGTTGAGCTCCAACATCAGTCTGAGGAATTGCATAGGATTTTTGCAGCCACTGCTGTAAGCTATATGGATTTTTTTCTGAGGGCCGGGACCATGTGAAGCCCTGCAATCCGCAGGCATGCTGGGTGAAGGGAATATGGGGAGTGTTGAGGGACCAGTGGGGTGGTGTTGTTTGACAAAGCTGGATATTGTGTACATAACCCACCTCTGAAGTGTCATTTCTCTTCATTTTACCTTCTCTTACTCTCCATGTCTGTCTTTCCTATATACCCACCACTACCCCTGACCTCCACATATCAGGAGAGGGACCAGAGATCATCTTTTCTAATGTCATCTCTTTTTATCTGAAGCTGACACACACCCAGCATGGTGTGAGCCATCTGTCCCATAAATGTCATTCTAACAGTCATAACACAGATTTTGTATAGGTATTAGAATAAACTTGCATCCAGCCTCCATGGGCAACTGCTTGGTACCACAGGGCATTGTATTGTGGCTGCTTTGTCTTGCAGTTATAAATGATCCAGGAGAGGTCTTGTTCTTTTCCTGGTTCCTTTTTTTTTCAGCTTCCTCTGGCCCCTTCCACAGCACCTGGGCTCTTTGGCCACCCAGCCCAGGCTCTGTGTCCCAGGGTAGTAACATCCATCAACCCTGACACCAATCACCGGAAACCCCCACAAAACGCTTCCCGCAATTTAGTTGCCATTTCAATGTCTTTCAGCAGAGCCTCCATCAGACACCTGTCCCAACCACCTGCTACCTACATCACAGAGCATGGCAGAAAAGAGGAAACAGTATATAATCAGCTGGGAATTTCTAATCTTCATCCACTATTTTTATCTGCGGAACAACCAAACCCCAACACACACACACACACACACTCACAAATGTTGTATGTTTTCTCTCACACACCGGTACACATTCCCCATTGATGGATATCACAGTTATCAATCAGCTATTGCTTCTGGCACAGAAGCGGAGAGCACTTCAAAAGGATAGGCTACATCTGCTGCAAAGCAGCTCTATTTGTGCCACATCTTACCAACCTCCCTCTCCTCTTCAGCAGAGTAGAGACATCCAGCTACAACATTACAATAGGAAACGCTACATATTTTCATGGATACAAACTCCACCGCAACCTCTGCTGCCACTGACTATGTCATCTTGAGATCATTATTTAAGAATCCTGAATCTCTAGACAAGTGGAGAAGTGATGTACTATGTTATAGTCCTTTTGTTCACAGACTGTCCTATTCATTAGACCCCGTGTGAGAGGCAACAAATTTCATACGCTATTTGACACCAAGCTGTGTCCATTATGATTACATAAAACTGTCTACACTCTAGGATAGGCATCTTTACCATTTTTGCTATTCAAAAATGTACAACACTGAATTTGTATATTCTAAAAATAAAATGTTTTCTACAATAAACTAAAACAAAAACTTTTTTACATACATTATGATTGGTAACTATATTACAAGACTATGATTTTATGACTGCTAGTCAGCAAAAGGGTTATAATAGGTTTTAAATTTTTATTCTTAATTAAATAATTAAATATGAATTCTGAAACTGGAATGTTTTTATATAGGTTTTGATTACAGTGTAGTTTCAGTTTGTTACTAGGACAACATGATCAGAAATTGCAGATTGGTTACTATGCTTCAGCTAGTCAGAAGATCACTAAAACAAACAAACAAACCAACAAATAAAAAAATGAATGATTAAAAAACTATTCGGGGTATTGTACAAGTGTAATCCATTAAGTACTCTAATAAACATGCTTTATTATTTCACATACAATACCTAGCCATAGCCGTACATTATTTGTGTGAGACAAACCCATACATCATGATAAGTAAATGTTACAGCTTGTAGCTAGCAATAATATTTTTCCTAGATTTTGTTTCAGTACCAGTGTATGTTAATGACATAACCCAGCCACCATGGCACCTCTAGCTAGAAGATGAGAGAAATGAGAGCCCCTGATTGTTTAGATGATTTCTTTATATTTTAAATGTATCAGAACTAAAGCTTTACAAGCTGACCTACGGAGAAAAAATTCAGAGATGCGCTACAAAAACTTGCGACATTGGTGTTTAAAATATTTCCAAATAGAGCTCCACTTAGTTGCTTAACATGAGTTGGCCCCACATTCTCTGCTTCTCTACATAGCATGTTCAAGCAAAAGTACTACATAAAAGTACTACAGTGGGTTTGGACACTGATATCCCCTCCCTAGGCTATTGATCACCACAGACACCACATGAGCAGTGCACCCTCAATGTTCATATTCATTAGTGTGTTTTACATATATAATATTTAGCTGTCTACTCACATACACCCACACACTACGAGTCATTTCAGAGCTGTGAGCCTGAGGGATGGGGGGCTGATGTAATCTGGTCATCAATGCCACGTGTCTCATGCAGGTGATGGTGAGGCTAATAGTGGTCTGACATTGCAGTGGTCTGCAGCAGCCTCTACTTTACTGCATGCCTGTCCTTGAGCCCCAAACAAACACCAGACTCTGAGTTTGTGTCCATCACTTCAACCTACAGTTGAGTTCGGACAAGAAGACATGACATCACATACTAATGACTTTTACCAGAGCTTCTGACAGGCCAAATTTAGGGAAATCTCTTCATCCCTATAGCACGTGGCACTTGGAGAGGCAGAACATGTAAGTTACAAAGCACAGTCTCTTATCCTCCCTCAGAAGTATTACTCTGGAGCTCGTGCTAGACTGAGAGCTGCAGAACTTTCTCTATTGCTTTTGGCTCTGCACCCTATTAGTGTGTGTAGCCTGTATGTAATGTCGGGAAATTACCTGGGTGAGAGACAGCAGTCAACCAGCAACATCCATACACCGATATTCAACTTGACTGGATACAAATGAATGTGGATACACTGCCACCAAGCACACTCGATTCCTCAGGTGCCTACTGATCTTCATCAACAGAGGACCATTGGTATACATAAACATTCTTTGGGCCAACAACTATAAACTTTAAAACACCTCTATGCAATAAATAGCTGCTTTTCTTCCCCTCACACGGAGCTTTAATGTCTGTGCAATTACAGAAATTGCCACCACTTGTTGCCTAAGGACAGCAAAACAGTTTTAGCCACCTAGACAAATGCAACTCTTAAACTACTGCTGGTATCTCTGAAAATGTCTCTGGTTATATGGAGAAAAAGTAAAATGCCTTAGAATGCCACCAATAAGGACTGCAGTGTACAATTCTCCATAGCTCGATGCACTGATGGCACCATAAATCTCTGCTACTGTCACGCCTGCGCCGGCTCCGCCACGCCGCGGTCGCCAGAGTACTAGAGAGGTCTCAGTCACGCCCCACCCCTCCCTTTCCACGTGCAGGTTTGTTTATGTTTGGGTGCGGTGCCTAGCAACCCAGTCAGGAGGCGGGCGGAGGCTCACTCCGCTGCAGGTGGGTTGCTAGGCGCCCGCTTATTAGCTCAGGTGTTTATTATTACTTTGAGTTATATTTGATAGGTTCTGTTCCCTGATTGGTTTGTGTGTTTTCCAACACTCTTTTGTATTTAAGCCAGCCGATCCAGCAGTCTTCGTACGTTCATTCTCAAACTGCTCTCACCTTTTCTCCGGTCTCTGCACAGATCTGCTTCCCCACGGGCTGGGCTTCTCCTAAGGACCTGCACCTCTCTGCTAGAAGCCCGGAGCACGGTGGCTCCTCTTCGTTCCTCTTAAATGGCTTCATCTTCGTCTCTGTGGTGTCTGTCTCTCTCTTTCTTCTCAGAAAGAAGACCAAACCAGTATCACTCTCGGGCTCGGGCGTCTTCCTGTTTGGCAACCGCACGTAGCGGAGCTTGATTTTCTCGTGACTTCTGTTAAGAAGTGAAACGCGATTCCCGGAGTAGACTCAGCGAAGGAGTGACTTCCATGTGCCATGCGCTGATTTCCCCTCATGCATTCCTAGCTGGCCTGAGAGAAAGACTACCTGTTTAAACGCTCTCCGGAGCTTGTTAAGTGAAAAGTGACTGTTTTCGTTTCTCTGGACCTCTTCTCTGGATTAAAGCTTCTGTGTTAGTTCACTACTGCATCTGTGTCCTCCTTCCCATAGCAGGGGCCATGACAGCTATCGTAACTCTTTAAGACTGAATGTGTAGCTGTCATTTAACCTTAAATAACTTTAGAACCAAGATATCAACTAGAGAAGCAGAGATTTCTGACAGTATGCTACATATTGTGTGTCAACCAGATCTACACAATATCTGCAGAGTTTGTCATTTTTCTTTTGTCAATTTTGTTTTGGCTGTTTTTGTTGTCTATTATCTGAGCCACTTATGCTTAACCACTTATGGTTGGTTTAAATACTGGATTAAATACATCTTCCAGTATGTCAAATCAAAACTTGACTGCAGGCACTTTAAACTTGGCTATCAAATCCCAGCATAACTTTTAAACTTCAAAACACTGGACATCATACTTTATAAAAAGATGTTCTTGAAGATGTTCAAATACTACAAATGTTCTTTGAGTGCAGCAATGACAATGCTGGAGACACTTGACAAATATTAGGACTGTGATGTGTTTCTTTACAGCTAGGTAGAAAAATTCCTCTCACCAGATCTGTACATGTAGACAGTAGAGACTTCCAGTGACTTTTATTATGTCCCTCTCAGCATGTGAGCCCATAGGCAAAATGGGGACAATGTTTTTGGGTACCTCAATTTCAAATTCTAACTGAATTTCCTACACAACCTAGGATATGTGTTTCCAGCATACAACAGGTGTTCTGACTCCCTGTAAAAAAAGGGCTAATCAATCATTTAAATGAAGTCAAACAAATGAGCATAAATGTATTAACATCGAGCGAGTCTCTAACCTATTCAGAGAGGAAGACTGATTGACAATGTGTTATATAAGATATTAAATGGCTATAAACCATCTGCATCTGCGTTATCCATTAGGAAAGTGGTTGTGCCACTTTATTTGACAAGAGGAGGGGAGCACACTTGGAAGGAATGATGATTTGCCAGGTAGAATCCACATCCTTAATAGTTCGCTCCCTCTCTTTTGTTTGCTTTCTTCCTTTCAGTTAGGGATCAGAGGTTAGCCACTTCCCTCTGTGTCCAAGGCCACATTATTACAGTTTACATTATTGTACATGGGAATATGGGACAGAGGATGGAAAACAACAAAGTTTCATTCATATAAGCCTCTTTTCTTTCTTTTTGAGCTGCGTGTATAAGACAGCCCAGTCAACCGCTCTCTTCTTCAAAGCTTCAGTCCTGTACTGCTTTGAAGACAAAGGCAAGGGGTGCTTAAATATCACCCCTCTGAGAGGAAATGAAATTCTCTGAAGCTCCAATAATAAACAGTGCAGAGCAAAGAAGCTGATGGAGCTATATCGATAGTATATGAAAGGCCTGTATATCAACTCCTATGGCCTTGATAACACGTCATATTCTTCTTCATATGCCTCCTTCCATTCTGCTGCCCTGGTTTGGGGTGCCAAGATGATGCATATAACTATACTGAGACTT
The DNA here is from genome assembly GCA_037974445.1 of Brycinus macrolepidotus. Taxonomy (NCBI): domain Eukaryota; kingdom Metazoa; phylum Chordata; class Actinopteri; order Characiformes; family Alestidae; genus Brycinus; species Brycinus macrolepidotus. The sequence continues at coordinate 6,576,586 of JBBPCZ010000023.1, read as the reverse complement.
CAATTATGGTCAGTACATTTATTGATCTCTCAGAAGTGAGTGGTGTCAAACAGAAGTGCTAATGAATTGAAGGTCACTGCCAAAAATATAGCATAATAATCAAAATCAATCAGCGCTGGTAATAGCATGATGCAACAATGCCAAATATCATCTACATTGCAAAACTGTCTTGGAAGTTGGAATACTTACACTTAAGCAGAAAGGAAATTTCGCAGAGATGCTAATTCACACCATTAGGGTTCCAGTATAGGGCTATGTGTAAAGCTTGATGTGATACTGCCCTGTGGTGAGGTAATCAGGAATCACCTTTTGCTTTAATTTCTGCCTTGAGTCTGTTGGAAAACTTCTCTGCCAACTTTGCACATCTAGACTCTGCAACATTCACCCACTCTACTGTACAGAACTGTCATTACTGGATGGTGACCGTTGGTGAACTGTAATCCTAAAGTCATTCCAGATTTTCAGTAGGGTTTAAGTCTGGGCTATGACTAGACCACACAAGGACATTCACCTTTTTCTCCTCCAGCCACTATGTGGTCAATTTATCTTTGGGTCACCGTCATGTTTGAAGGTGAATCTTCCCATTGATAACTTTCTGGCCGAGGGCAGCAGGTTTTCCACAAGAAACTGATGGAATTTTGCCCCATTCATTTTCCTTATATACTGACAAGTGCCCCAGCCCCTGCTGCAGAAACACCCTCAACAACAGGATACTACCACCTCTGTGCTTTACTGCAGGTATGGTGTTCTTTGGATGGTGAGCTGTATTGGCTCATCTGACCACAACACCTTTTCCTACTTGGCCTCAGAATCTTCAACGTGCATTTTGGAAAAGCTCAAGCAAAACTTAATGTGGCTTTTCTTGTGGAGTGGCTTTTTTCTTGCAACCCTCCGATGTAAGCCACAATGGTTAAGTTCATGTAATATCATGACATGCACATAACGACCACTCTTTGCCATAAATTCCTGTAACTGTTTTAATGTTGCCATAGGCCTCTTGGTAGCCTCTCAGAGCAGTTTTCTCATCACTCTTC
>JBBPCZ010000023.1:6513853-6529043 GCA_037974445.1 Brycinus macrolepidotus | reverse complement strand
TCCTGTTTTGATGTGTTTTTGGTGTCCGTGTGTTTACTGTTTTTTGTGTTTCGCATAACGAACTCCCCGCATAACGAACGCGCCGCTGGAACGGATTGCGTTCGTTATGTGGGGTACCACTGTAATTGCTTAAAATAACACCTTCTCAGTTAATCTGTAATGTCTAGCTGCCAATTTCATACATATTAGCGTTACTGTGTGAAAATTATGCGTTAAACGCACCCCCAACAAAGTGTGTATGTATACAACTTTTTGATCATTTGATCAGGGGCAGAGTATTCATCATTTAAAGTCGATAATTTTCCCCATTGACTTGTATGGTGGAACGTTTACCCATTTTATGTCATCTCACTGCGAGAGGCACCAGGACAGCCAGCAGAAATGTGCTGTAGTGCCGAACAGAACAACATAGGGCCCTTACATTGGTTTTGTGTGAATATCCACTCATTAACAGCCTTAAATATATATCTGTTAAGATACCATGCAACCATGAAAGAGATTGTTCAGAATGGAACTAATATGTTTTATTTTATATCACACGTCACTACTCATTAGCATATCCCTGTTGTCATTATACAATGTGCTCCAGCTACCAATAACAGACATCTAACAGAGGTCAGAGAAGGCCAGATGATTTCTGGCAGCATAAAAATACATCTGTAACTTTAGATTCATTTTTATTTAATATAATAATTATAATTATGGTTGTATTTAAACTCTGCAAGCATTGAAGTACTACTCTTCATTGCTTTGGTTTGATATAAAAAGGCTTAAATTTTGAGACAGAAAATTGTACAATGATTTTTCTTCCTTTTTCATATGTATGTACATACAGCCTAGCAAGCTCTTCAATTTGTTAGGTCTTTAGAAGCTGGACTGAAGGCCTAACATAGCAGATTAACTACCAATTAGCAAGTGAGAGTGGAATCAACCACTCACAACACTTACACATCAAACTCCATGAGACAAAAAACGTTACTCTGGATCTTCTGGAAATTCTAGATGCATCTCTGACAGAATATGTGCAGCAACCTATTTAGCTTAGTCAGCAGTTAGAAGAACTTCTCTCTACTGAGTTTTTTTTACTATTTTTTTTAATATCTAATGTCTTTTATAAGCTTCAAATGTCTATGCTTAATCTTACACCAAAAAATGTTCACCAGCACTAATTTAGGTGTCAAACAATCCAATAGTGGCACTGGTAGAAATTAGGGGTGACTTGATACCACTTTTTCATGTTTAATTCCGATACCTTAAATATCTGACGATACCAGTAACAATCCAATAACATCTTTTTACCCCTCTAAAACAACTATGCTGTTAATAGCACATTTGTCTGGCTGCACTTTGCTTAGCCATCTAGAAAACATGCTCAAACTTTGCATAAACTGTACTTGACTGTTCAGCTTTTCGTCCTTAAGTTTAAAAGGCAACCACATGGCTGACATGATTGCAAGTCTCATTCAAGTTCTAGCTACTGGTCATATGAATAGGGGCTGAATCCAAAATGGCTGCTTCTGTAAAGTATGACATATAAGTGTTGCTTGTGTCCTCATCTGTCTATATCTATTTATGGCATGTTGCTTAAGCATTTACATGATAGTTCAGTTTTTCCAATATTTGAACTGGTAATTTTGCCCTGTATCAGACTGATAATGAGTACTGAACCAGGGCATGCCTTATAGTGACAGCTCATCAGTGAAATATCAACGCAGATCAGATCTGAGCAAAAATCTGAATCGATCAAAAATGTCATTTGAATACACCTTGAATTGTGCCACACAGTAATGTACCATTTTATTTGTGGCTAACATCAGGACTGGAAGCAGGTCAACACCCTACCTCACTTTAAAGAAATGCCTTGTCTACACACCTCCCTAACTCATGGGGTGGGAGGGTGGGGGTCTAAAGAGAAGATGATGGATGTTTGATTATAGTAATTTATTACTGCAGTCTTAGCAGGGAGACTTGCCTGGTAATTAATGTCTCAGTTCTGTTATCTCTCATTTGTTTCAATTGGGTAAAGGTGACTCTTCCTTTCAGAGATGGAGAAGAGCAGCTATTTGTTCAGGGGGTATGGGAGAGGAGGAAGGAAGGGTACAGTGTTACAAACCAAACATTCATCCATCACCTTATTCACACACATACACACACACTCAGAAATACAGTCACTCTTGATGTCAGTAAATTCAGGCCACAGAAGACCTCCTAAGAGGCATCTAGCAGCCCCACAGGCATGTGTGTGCTCAACACTGCCTTTGTGGTATTAATCCTTGTCCCAATACTATATCCAGGCATGTCTGAATCCATAAATCTCACTGCACTACTAAAGGAACATGCATGTCCTATGACATATACGAAGAAACCTTTACCTACAGCCTTCACTTTGGAAAGCCATGATTAATGTCTGCAGTTGGAGCCCTAATATAGTTAGGGGTCTTTGAAGAGAGGTGACCCACAGGAACAATAAACCATGAATACATTGATCTTCTATTTCAAAGTCATTTTCATATATGCATTTTCAGGAAATGCATTTTTCTAAATTCATTTTCATATACACAAACCTACTAAAAGCCTTTTTGCCTATTAAACAGGCGAAGTCATGCTATTCAGCGTGTATCCAAGATGTCCACATGCCATCATACCTTCTATGCGCTCATCAACCTGTAATTGTTTAACAGCAGAAGCAGGGGGGAAAGGTTTATTATTAAATCACATTAAAGATCCAGTGCTGAAGCATTGCCAGGGCAGTGTTTATCACTGAAAGAATAAAAAGATTTGTAATAGCAACAGCACAGCTACCGAAATGAAAAGCATTAACATGTTTCCCACTGTCAGTTAACTCAAACCTAAAGACTTAGTGACCATGGTGTTGTTTTGCCAATTCCTTTTCTTAATAAATCACTAAAACTGCAATAATTATAAAGTCTAATTAATATAAATTGGCTGTTAGACCATAAAAACTGGAGAGCAATGTCAACCTCAGATTTAATAATATCCAATTTAAATCATTTGAGAATTTATAAACTAATTAACAAATCTAGAAGTTTCTTTTCAACTCATGTTCAATATGCAACCATCCCACTATGCTAAATCTGAAATAATAAAATAATAAAAGCTCTTGCTTTTACTTCTTTAATGGCTTTTCAAAAACTTAATATTATTCTTGTCAATTATATAAAATGTTTTTAAAAAGAGAGAAAAAACATATGTAGCATTTTAGACCTTTTCTTGGCAATGTACCTTATAACAGCAGGATTGCCTTGAAACAAGGACAAATCCTTGGAGAAATTTCATTGCAATGGTCTACTAAAAAGTCCATCACAAAGTACATTTAAGGAACCACAACATAGCGCTATAATCACCCTTTTCCTGTGGGACTTGGAGTATCTTTACAAGCTTGAACGGCACACAAAATATTGCCTGCCGGTAGGACAACTGTCCAAAAAGAAAGAATAATTTGAGCCCCTAGAGGTACCAGTCTTGTTTTGATAGCTGGAAGTAAAATGTCAGACACAACACGGGTTTAGCTTTGTATTCGTTCAGCAGCAAAAGGAAAAAAAAAATCAATCTGAATTCTGCTTAGGTGTGAAGGCACAAATAGCCTAGTGAAGAACCCCTGCCGCTGCCCCGCGAGATCAGATGCTAGCATACTACTCCGGTTCAGCTTTGGCGAAGGAGGGGAGGGCCTTGGGGTTCCATACACGGTCCTGGATGAGCAGACGAATGGCTATATGTAATTGGAGTGCAAATACTGATGGTAGCACAAGTTCAGCAGTGTGGCTGCGTTATTATTTCAAATGATTGCCATTGATTGGCCTTCAAAATTGATTTACCATTGACCACAATTCACAAAGAGTCAAGCTTGTCTACTAATTTCTTTTTTTCTCCTTGTGCAAAACACTCATAGTATACAGGTATGTCTTTATGAATATTCTATTGTAAATCAGCTACAAACCAATAGTGATTCATCCATTTTATCCCAGCCCAGGGGATTACAAACAGTCTCCTTCAGGACACTCACAACAGAGTGAAAAACACTGTGATTATTTGAATAATTACAGTAAACAGGCTGTTTTTTATCCTTGATTTGGTACAGGGCTCTGGTTGGTAGCCTGTTTGAGCCAAATCATTTGCCAGGTTAACTTTTTTCCTGACTTACACCACAATCTGATCTGAACACTGAGAAGTGAGGGTTTTCAGAATCCCAGATGACGCAATGGGCTCAGAAGAACATCAGCACTGCCCTGTTCGTCCACCTCTGATGCTGGCCTTGCTCTTCTCGCCTACCCTCTCTTGCCTCCACCTCCCCTCTGTTTACTTAACCTTTAGAAAGTCCTCATTAGCCACCCTCACTCATGAAACCACAACGGATTGTCAGGAGAAGACTAAATTAACAGTGGGGAGCACTGATGTGACTAATGCCTTGAGCTGGGATCATGTTGGTCAGTATGCTCTGTATAATTACTTCATCACACTGAAGTAGTTCTCCTAAGTGATTAATCCCATACACATTCCCCTAAACCCCCACTAGTCCATCCATATCCTCCTCTCCTTGCCATGGTACTGGAGAGTTACAAGTTCATAATCAGTTGGGTTGTGTTCAACAAATCAGTAGAGTGATATCCCGTGAACAGACTACCACAGGTAATGTGAGAATCGATACTGTCATGTGTGCATAGAAATTTCTGAATAAACATTCACTAGCTTTCAAAAGTTTCAATATAAATGAAAATAAAAATAAATCACAGATTTCAACTAATTTGTGGGACAAATTTTGAGAATGAAATGTTAATAATAGTAACATCCAGAATGCTTTGAAACAGTGTAATCTCAGACAGATAACCTGTCAAGAAATTAAACAGATCACCGCAGTGTATTATTTGTCACTTAACAACTTTTTTGTTTCCAAAAATATTTATTATTCATTAAAATATCGTATAATACCCTCTGGTGTAGCTTACAATAATTTGACCTAAAGTGGTTTAATATAATATAATATAATATAATATAATATAATATAATATAACATTATATTATATTATATCATGTGATAATTGTATTATATCAGACTCATCAGTGTGGAGTATGGAATACAAATGTGGAAGATTTGCAAGCTATTGAACAAAAAAAATCTGTTAATAATTTCTGTTAATTTGTAATTTTTTGGCATATTGTTAAACTGCTGCCAATATCCAGACCTAATTATAAACCTGCCGTTTTCAGTGGATCCTACCTCTCCAGGTGGCAGCTTCCTCTGAGCATACAGAGCATAAAGAAAAATGTGAGTAAAGAAAAAAAATGTCCAAAACCCCACCCATACAGTAATAGTGTTTTGGACATGGCCTGAAAATGCATGTGTGTAATTTAGTAAGTAATTAATTAGGCATGACAAAATACAGACAAGGCGCCGCATCCATAATCAGCTAACTGCCTCCACCAGTAGGCAGAGTCCAGCACTTTAGAGAAATAAAAAAGAGAACCCCCCTCCCAAAAACATAATCATGAGCAGGCAGTGTGACACCAAAAAGGAGTGTTTCAGGGTCTCACAGTAAACAGAGAGAAAGAGAGAGAGCGAGCGAGAGAGAGAGAGAGAGGAAAAGAGGAGTGAGAGAGATTCCCAGCAGAGGTCCCTCCCTCCAAGCAAGTAGTCACACACTGTGGAGACAGACAGGATCACATGCTGCCCTCATAGTACCAGATGGATGGCAAGGAAGAAGGACAAAAAATGAGAGAAAAAGCAAAAGAAAAAGACAGAGAAGGCAAAGGAGAGCAAGAGCAAGAGAGGCAGTGTGAGAGAGACACACAAAGAGAAAGGGAAGACAGAAAGCTGCAGCATATGAGAGACAGAGAGAGAGAGAGAGAGAGAGACCTACAGGTATGTGGTTGTGATGTTTCAGTTTTGGTTGTGCTGAATCCTCATTATCAGACAGTGAGACGTGAGGGCTGGGTAATGAATCCCAGTGCTCTCTCTGTGTGTGTGTGTGTGTGTGTGTGTGTGTGTGTGTGTGTGTGTGTGTGTGTGTGTGTATGTGGGAGTGTATGTGTGTGCAGGGGAGCGCTCAGTGTTTGGAGTAAGCCCAGTGAGGGAGAGGCACATGCAGCTGGGTTGAACAGGCTCCTGGAGATAATTGACAGCTTGCCTCAACAGGTTGCACCCTTCCTCTAATGCTCAGCTCCTGCTGCAGGCCCACTGCCATTTGATAATTGGGTGGCAGTGGTGGGTAAGCTGTTCCCCTGACCAGGGGCTTCTCCATAGCTGGCCTTCACTCAGGCCTGTTTGACAACCGCCGCAGAGATATGGAAGGCCTGGCAGCCCTCTGGGATACCATGATCCGTCAACAGCACTAAAAATAACCCGCAGAGACGAGGACATCACACTGCCAGCCATTTTCACATTTTCAACAGCATGGCTCGGAACACAGGCTATCTGATTAGAATCAATTTACAGTCAACACATAGAGTTGACAGAATTCTAAAAATACGAATGGCTGTTAGTAAGTGGTGAGCAATTCACCTTTCAAACATAATCTATATAGGCCGGGAAAGAATTCTGCAGTGGAAGCCTGAATAATATTTGAGAGATAAAACTTTAGCAATATTTTTCTGTATTGATAACTCAACACTTAAATAATTATGCCAATATGCCATTCATTTCTTTAATTAGAAATTAGCAACAAAGGCTTGAAATTCATATATACACTTGCTAGATGGCAAGGAAGATGTCTAGAAGAAGTCTAGCCATTCATTCATAACAGCACAAAATAGCTCACATGTCAGACTCCAGTCCTCATGGGCAACAGCACTGCAGAATTCAGAGCTCTGGCTCATTAAATACACCTGATTCAACTCACCAGCTAATTAGTGTAAGGTCTTCATAAACTGAATTCAGAGTGTTAGACAAGGGAAACCCTAATATCCCCAGAGCTGTGGTCCAGAAGCAACCAAGTCTGAAATGGCTAAAATAGCTATTTTCCATGTCGATGATAAAAGAAGTACATTTTTGTTAAAAAGCACAAGTTTAAAGAAAATGTCTCAGAGTAAGAGGAGATTATGGCAAATAAATGCCATACTTCTTCTGTATCAACTGCACTCAGTCTTTGAACTTTTTTTTGGTTTATTGTGAGGGCAGTCATGCTTATCATTGAGCAATAAGAAATTCTCAGTTATTTTAACTATCAAATGACTAAAATAATGTCAAGTGACTGAATGTCAATTAAATTGTGATTAAGATATTCTGGCTATATTGTCCAAATGTTAAAGCCACTAAAAGACATCATGAACTGCACCAATCAAAGGAAGAAGTAAATACAGACCATCAGATGAAACTGCCTGTTTGGCAGCATGCATCGAGTTTGATGGATAATTTCTCTAACTGTAATTTCCACTGTGCTGTGGTAATCAGAAGCAAGCACTGTTTTCAATGCTTATTTCATTACACATGGAGAGCCCTCAGCATGGCCCTCCTGCCTATACGTTGACATTTTCCCTCTGCTTAAGAAGCACGCACTTATTTGTGCTTAAGATGGAAATCAGGTAGGTGAGCTTGGAATAAATCAGTCCACTTTTGAAGTGCCCACCCACCAAACAGACGTGATCTTTATTCTGAACAGACAACGACATAAACAACCTCCCCATGCCTGTTTGCTTAGCATGCTAAGCCCCCTGAGCGATGCTGCTTTTCCCCTGCCCATAATAAGTCGCTGTTCCTTCTGGCTCAGACCTGAAGCTAATGGATTCAGGACCGCTTTCCCCCAACAGTTATTTCATGGCTCCCAGTCAACTGGCAATCAGGCACTGTGCTTAGGGTTTGGCTTTCCAGCCTCTCACCCATGTAATGCGCAGAGAAAAAACAATCTCCTAATTGTCTTCTGCATGTGTCAGGAAAGATCCAGACCCTACACGCTGGTGCAGTTATGAAGATATTGAAAGGCAGATGGAGTGAATCTGCATTCTTTTAAGACGGTAAATTGAATCAGTAACAGTTGCAGAATAAAGCTACTGCAGCATTTTCTACATCCCATTAGTAAAGTCCTCATCAGAAGCATGCTGGGCTTTGCTGGCCTTTGAAGTGCATCATAGCAAAGACTGTTAATGAGGTGAACATAGTCTACAAAGGCAGAAGTTCAGTTATTAGAGACAGCATGAGGTGATGTCAGTTACATGCACACTGACCATCTAAAGGAATGGTTTGGCAGTAAATCAAATTTATGCAATTACCCTAAATGATCCAGATGGGTGTCCAGTGTGGCACCCAGGGTAAATTTTCATTCACTATCACTGGCAGTTTGATGCTGACTGACAATTCATTTCACTTCTTGTTGAAAGAAGCGTTTATTTTGACATCTGATGGCTCCTATGAAATCAATGATGAAAAAGAGAAAGCAGATGTGTCTCAAACCACACACTTCCATACTTTACATACCACATTCCTGAATGCATTTCTAAAGGTTGTGTACTAATTTACACAGTATTATGGTGGTGCTAGGCGGGTTGGGACGCAGCCAATATTTTCAAAATTCAAAGTCATGCAAGCAACATATCTATGGTGAAAGTAAATTTTAAGGTTTCCTGAAATGTAAGTCGCTGTGTGGAAGCATGTTGGCAGTTTGACTCAATAACAGAATGTTAATCAGATAAGAGAGATCAGTTCCCAATTTATCCAAAAATTATGTTTACATCTTTGCGGCAATACATGCCACATATAAGTTTTGCACTGCAGTATGGTAGTTACAATATAACTCAGTTACAGTTTCAGACTCAAAATGAACAATTGTTATAAATCTAAATCTATCATATGATTGCCACAATATACAGGCATGTTTGCAAACGTAAAGGTGTAAGAAATTATAGCTATTTACTGAAGAGTATGGCTAGCCATGATCTAACAAGTAACTTAGACTGGTAGTTGATTTAGGGTACAGTTATTATATTATGATTTGTAATTAGGATTAGGATTGGACTGAAATATGGATGTTTGGATAGTCAGATGTAACAAAAGATTTACAATCTTATTTTAATGTGCATAAGGTCAATTAAAACCATCATGAAAAGAAAGGGAGAGATATCAGACTTCTTTTAAAGAAGAACAAACAGCTAAATCAGGTGCAAACAGACCCCAACGCTTGCTTTACCACTGGACCCCATAGCAGGTCCCTAACTTTTTTAATCCCAGTCACCCCCCCACCCACATCCACCCAGGAAGACAACTTTATTTTTTTAATTACAAGTGCAAGTATTTTTGATGAAGATGCTCTTCAACCACCTACCCACTCTGTGAACCTAATACCCTAACAACAAATAAAAATTAACTGGTACACACCAAAATTAAAAAATTTCTCTGTCTCAGCCGTGGTCCGGCGGGGGGGTGGGAGGGGGTTTGCGCGCTGAGGTCTATGTCTCAGCTTGGTTCCGAGTCACAAATTAGGTACGCATTTGTGCTGTGAAGACTGATAAATGGTGCGCATTTTGCATACCACTTAATGAAAGCAGCACAAATCTTAATTTTTGCAGCACAAACGGGCACAAACATAGCACTAACCAAACACGATAGAATTTTCATTTGTGCCATTTGTAGGGGGGCCAGCTTCATGCAGCCAGTGGAACAGAGACAATTATCTGAGGTTTTTAATGTACAATGTGAACATGTGTCGCAGTCCATGAGTCCCATCTTATACATCTTATGCTGGTTGATAAGTGCTCTACAGTGTGCAAGGAAGCGGGAAGTCTATGCTAAGCTAATAGCTAGCGCTAGTTGGCCAGCTATTGCCCGCCATCCTACTCGCTAGTGTTTGCTCCCTGGACAATAAAGTTGACTACACCCGACTCCATCAAACTACCCAGTGTGAGTTCAGGGTGAGACTGCTGTGTTTTTGTTTTTGATGTGGCTCAGTGACAGCACTCCGGACACAGCTACCCAGATTAGCAACATGGTAATATTCCACTTGGCCCATAGTGCTGTTCCGAGTGGAAAAAACTTATATCAGGGGCTTGTGTGTTTATATCAACACTGACTGGTGCATGAACGCTGGAGTTTGTGACTGTTAGAAGTAGACTATTTACTTACCACATAAATTCACAACCATGCTCATATTGTGCATATCACCCAGCGCTAACGCAAACAATGTCCTGGCCAAACTTTATGGAGCCATCAGCTCCAAAAATCACACCCAGACGGACTGTTTATTGTCACTGGAGATTTCAATCATGCAAAAATTATATCAGTATGTGGACTTTGCGATAAGGGGTGCAACCGTGTTGGAGTGTTGACACAAACCTCGCTGATGCATACCATGCTGAGCCCCCCCACCCCCCCTTCTCAGCTACTCATCTCCGTAATGCTTATCCCAGCATACAGACCGCTCATCAGATGTACTACGGCCATTCTGAAGCAGACAAAGATCTAGGCCCAGGGACCATCTCTGCTCTTCAGGACTGTTTTGAGCACACTGCCTCCATTATGTGAGTACAGTTCAGTGTATAGGGAGGCTGCAACCTAGCTGGAAGTGTCAGTGACTGGCTACATCAGCAAGTGCATTGATGACATTACTTCCTCCAAGACCATCACCACACGCTCCAACCAGAAGCTGTGAATGACTGTGGAGGTGCACGCGCTGCTGAGAACCCAAGGCACTGCCATCAGATCAGGTGATAAGGCTGCCCTGAGAACATCAAGGGCCAACCTGTCCTGTGCCATTAGAGCAGCAAAGCATACACATGCTCAGAAAATCCACAAGCACTTCCAGCACACTATCGACATATGGCAGGGCATCCAGGCCATCACCTACTTCACCAACTATAGGGCATCTCCACCTGTCTGTGAGGGTGAGGACTTCTTTCCAGGTGCTCTGAATATCATTTCTGTGCACAGTTTGAAGCACAAAATGGCCACCTGCTTAAAGTCAACCTACAGAAGGTTGCCGGAGTAGACAACAATCCTGGTTGTTTGCACAGAGGATATGCAGACCGGATGGCAGATGTTCTCATAGACATTTTCAATATCTCGCTGAGCACCACTGTTGTTCCAATGTGCTTCAAAGCCACTACCATCAAACCCCATGCCAAAGAAGCCATCAGTATCCTGCCTCATTGACTGTCATCCCGTTGCACTCACACCCATCATCATGAAGTGCTTTGAGAGCCTAATCATGGGGATAGTCAATGGACCCCCTACAGTTTGCATATCTTCTCAACAGATGATGGCATCTTCACTGCCCTTCACCTAGCCCTCACCCACCTGGACACTTATGTGAGAATGCCATTCATAGACCTCAGCATTCAATGCCATAATTCCTTAGCATCTGATTGGAAGTTGAGACTGCTGGGCCTGAACACCTCCCACTGCAACTGGATCCTGGACTTCCTGCCTGGGCGACCTCAGTCAGTTAAGATCGAAAGCACCACCACGCTGAGCACAGGGACCCCAGGGTTGTTTGCTCAGCCATCTGCTGTTCAAGCTGATGACTCATGACTGTGCAGCAATGCGCAGCTCAAACCATATCATTAGGTTTGCTGATGACACAATCTTGGTGACGAACGATGAGGTGGCATACAGAGAGGCGGTCCAATAGCTAACAGATTGGTGCAGAACCAACAAAAGAGATTGGTTGTTAACTTCAGGAGGGCAGACTTTCATTCTCCCCTGAACATCAATGGCTCCTCAGTGGAGATCGTACAGAGCACCAAGTTCCGGAGAACCTCATGTAGATTCTCAATACCAGGTCCATTATCAAGAAGGCCCAGCAGCATCTCTGCATCCTGCGAGGAATGAGGAGGCACCACAATCACCCCCACAGTTCTCACCACTCCGTTTCGGATGAGGACAGTTGAGAGGATCATCAGGGTCTCTCTACCCTCTGTCACAGACATTTACATCACAAACTGCATCCACAAAGAGACCAGCACTGTGGATGACCCCACACACCCCTCACACATTCTCTTCTCCCCCCTCCTCTCTGGCAAAAGGTTCTGTAGTATACAGGCCTCCGCTACCTGAAAAAAAACTGTCTATTTATTATATACTGCACATTCTCTGTCCTGCTGCTGCTATATTTGTATAATTATTATTTATTTCTGTCTACCTCTATCTTGCATTTCTGCACACTCCGCTGCTAGAATTACAGTGTTTGACATAATACTGTATTCATTTAAACTAGTACTGTAGCTGTTAACTGCTCTAAATCTTGTCTTGTCCTATTGTTTTGTAGCTCTTGTGTTTTTCTTGCATTCATTGTTATTTTTGCACTTTGTGTATTTTGTCCTGTCTGCACTTGCATAGTGTTGTGGTGTTATGTTATTGTTTTTGTGTTGCACCATTGTCCAAAACAAATGACACATTGTTTTGTTTTACTGTGTACTGTATATATGGCTGAAATGACAATAAACCTAGATTGACTTGACTAATACGAACATTTTTACAGTTGATATTCTGCCAATGAATGAGAAAGAAAAGTTTATTCTGCAGTTCAGGTCATTTTATACTGTTTTTATTAACTGAGTGAAATTTAGGTAAAACAGATCTAGTGGAAATGTTTAGGCCAAGATACATATGGGAATGCTGAAAGGTGGGCATATATAGCTAGAATTTGATTGATTTTGTTGAATTTGTCCAATTTATAGTGTAGTCAGAAAGTTCAGGGAAAAAACTGATTAGCCCAATTGCCACTTGTAGAGAGTTTGATGGTTCTTGCAAAAAAAGCAATATGTCATCTTTATAAAGGCTAATCTTGTGATGGGTGTTGAGGGTTTGGATTCTTTTGATGTTCTTGTTTTGATGTACTGTAGCAGCAAGAGTTTCAATGAGTAGTGAGAAAAACGATGGAGAGAGTGGGCATCCTTGTCTTGGTCCCCTGTGCAGTGTAAAATTCTGTGATGTTAAGGCATGAGAAACTGTTGCAAATAGTAAGCTGTATAGTATTCTTATCCTCTGATTAAACAATTCTCCAAAATGAAATTTGTGTAGTGTTTCAAATTTGTGTAGTGTTTAAAAAAATCTAATTTATTCTGCCCAATGCTTTGTCTGCATCTAATGATACAATTTTTGTTTTCATTTTGTTTTGTTATAAAACATTAATTAGATTAAATAATCTGTGCATGTTATTTGATGAATCCCTACCTTTGAGGAAGCTGATTTGGTCTGACAAGATCAGAGATAGAGTCACTGTTTCAATTCAGGAGGCCAGTGTTTTAAAAGTAATTTTGAGGATGCCAGTGTTTTAATGGTAATTTTGAGGAGGCCAATGTTTTAATGCTTATTTTGAGATCTGTGATAGTGAGCAATAGGGGGCCATAACTAGAACAGAGAGTTGAGTCTTTACTGGATTTCAGTAGCACAGAGATAAGAGCATTGCTCACACATGGTGGATCTGTTAAGCTACATTTAATGATATGTACAATTCTGAAAAACAGTGGTAAAAATTTAGTGTTCGAAGAACTCAACAGGAAAGTCATCAGGACCTGGAGGTTTGTTGTTTGGAATCTTACTGAGTGTTCTACAAGGTTCATACAAATGTTAATGGTGTTCATCCACTTACTTCTTATTAAGTTAATGTATGTCTATACTACCGAGGAAAGAATTCATATCTCTTGAATTTGGTTCTTTGTCAGGAGTGTATAATTTGTTGATATAATTAAAATTCTTGGAATTCATTTATTTCTTTGGGTGACTGCATGATTGCCATGTTCTTAATGTCTGGTATAATTGATTTTTCTTTATTCCTTTCAAGTTGGTTTGCCAGATATTTTCCTAATTTGTTATTATATTCAAAATCATCATATTTTAGTCTTTGAATCTTGTAGTTTCGTTTCTCTTAGTACCTTCTGGACACAATATATGCAATATTTTTGCATATTTAATTCTTTCATTTTTTGTTCAATATTTTTGAGTTCCTGTTCATTTTTGTTCTTGTACGGCGAGTATGGTACAATTTTTCCACTCAGTACTGCTTTTGCTCTTTCTCATTGTAGAGTAAGCAAGATTTCTGAAGACTGTTTTACTTCCATGAAGGAAGGCCACTATTTTGAGAAAAATGTGTTGAAGTCAGGGCCTTAAAGCAAAGAAGTGTTGAATCTCCATCTAGTGATGGGTTGTTTAAATTGCTTGGTATTCAAAGTAAATGATAGTGGGGCATGATCACTGATTATGATGGGGGTGAATTCTGACATATCAGGTATAATTAAATTACTAATGAGATTATAGAAAAAAAACCCATATGAGAAAAGTGAACATTCTATAATTAATGGTTTTTCAGTTGCCAGCAATCAGGAGGTCACTGCCTGAGGCTAGTCGGAGTCAGTGTGGTCAGACTTCAGCCTATTATCCCAGTCTAACATCACAAAGAACTAAAAACAGAACACCACAACACTATATAACTACAGGAACAGGAATACACAGAGTGCAAAGAGTGCAAGAGAGAAAGAGCAAGAAAAACACAACAGCAACAATACAATATCACAGGAAAAGACAACACAGTGTAGCTGACAACTAGTTTGAATTAATGCTTAATGATGATATTGTATTCTAGCAGCAGTGCAAAAATGTGCAAAAAATGTGAATACTGAGGTAGACGGCAATAAAAAAATTGCATCAAACCATGCCGAGATGTAATAGTCTCAAACAGACTCCATTTTTGTCGTCTGTCTTGTCTTCTTTTTTTTTCCTAATTTAGAAATGCCAGCTTAGGTTCGCTCTGTGTCAAACTGTAATCATGGAAGGACCAAAAGAAAAGTTACAAAATGACAGAAGAACATGTAAGATCTCTTTCCGGTAAAGTTACTTTTCTGGAGAAATGAGGTTTTGCTGCAACAGCAACATTGTACTGCATGACATACTGTAAACTAAAAAATGGCCACAACAAGCCTATTGAAGAAGTCTGTTACTGCAGTGTTCAACTATCTGACATACATCCATTTTTATAGACAGCAGTGCATCATATAGTGTCAGAAACTGCATAAGCAAGCACAGTGCTGAATGAAAAAGAATAAGATTTCATTATTTATTAGATTCATATAACCAAAACAAAGTTACAGAAGTAAACTTTGGGCACAAAACATGACTTAGCTGAAGGACTACATTTGTACTCTCCGTCGGGCTCATTCTCAGTGCTCCGCATGGACAGAGTCAAACAAAACCAAAGGTGGAGGAGTGTGTCTCATGGTTAACAGAAAGTGGTGCGATGTCAGGAGCATTTCT
>JBBPCZ010000023.1:6474071-6499312 GCA_037974445.1 Brycinus macrolepidotus | reverse complement strand
GGAGGAGGAGAAGAGGAAGGTCTAGTAGGAGGTTTATGGATGTGGTGAGGGAGGACATGCAGGCAGTTGGTGTGAGATAGGAAGATGCAGAGGACAGAAGGAAATGGAGATGGTTGATCCGCTGTGGTGACCCCTAAATGGGAGCAGCCAAAAGCAGAAGAAGATTAAATTATTTAACAGGTAACTAATGGACACAAAAAATGCATCTCTTTGATTATAATACCTTATGTATGTTCTGTAACATTTTGCAACAAAACAGTTAAAAGCACATCTTCTCCACTATCCTCTACTAAATAAGTTAAAAGTCTTCCCACCTTCTATCCATTGCAACCTAACATCCTCACCCCTACATTTACCCAGGCAGCCACTGAACATGGCAGAGTGCTTTCCACGGACCCAGCTAATGCATTATAAATCAATTATATCCTAATACGGATAGAGTTCTCTAATCTTTATCTCACATCCAATTAAATAATATGACAGCAATACAGTGGGGATCCCGCCTAGCCCATTCGCCCTGATATGTTTTATGAACTTGATCGCATTCATATTTCATCCTTCGAATCAAAAAGATCAAACAGATGATCGTTAGTCCCAAGCTTGTGGGGTAAGCACTCTTGTTGATCCATCTTCCAAAAGCCTGTTAAAAAAAGGTATGACCACAGTTGGTGGTAATAACAGTGGTGCCAAGCAAATGATGGTGAGGGTAATAAAAAAAATCATGTAGAACTTGAGAATCTTGAGAGATTTTGAGAACAAAGAAGAGCGAAACATTTTTGCCTCGGAGCTGGCTGAGCAAAAAGGCAACAGAGTGTTACTTTTGTGACTCTGATGCACTGACTGCTCTGGGTTTTGTTCTTAACACAATAATTTACAGAGAGGGATCATCATGGGATCTGTTAATGACGCCTCAGGTTTGACTTTCCAAACTGACAGGCATGACGCTAAGTTCCGTGGGACCAAGCGAACCCCTCAGCACTTTTCCATTTGTATCTCAATTGCTCTCTTGACAATATCTCCCTCCATCACCACCACACACATACTGATACACACACACACACACACACACACACACACACACACACGCTGACTTGCACACATCTTCTCTCCCATATTCAGAATAGTTCAGACACACAAAGAGATAAGCTGCCGACTGCCAGATTTAGATCTAATGCTGCTTTATGCATTCCATTCAGTTTTAATGCAAAGGCACTTCAGCCTTGAATGAGGCACATAGCATCACTAACGCAATCTCTTGCTTTTAACCCCCTCGCTCATTCTAATGTATTGAATCTCTCGCCGCGGATGGAAGAGATTCAGGGCATCATTTGCAACTGAGCTGCTTAGGTAAGCAAGGCCTGCAGTCACAGCTAGAAAAGAAGGAGAGAGATTGAACAAAGGTCAGGCAGTGTGAAGACATGGTCTGTAATTGATATAGGAGAAAGCAAGAGAAAGTGAGAGAAAGAAAGAAAGAGACAAAATGAGAGAGAGAATTTGAACTGAATGTAAATGTGAGTGAGAGCGAGAGAAACAGAAAGAGAAATGCTGGGTGCAGTTAGCAAGGAAACTTTGTTAATATGTTATTGATGAATGAGGGTTCCATCAGTGATGAAAAGTCTGGACCCATCAGTAGTGTGGGGCGTGACATCGTGTTTGCACCCTGATGAGATGAGAAAATAGGGGATGGAATGGAGTGCTATGCTTCACCTTAATCCTTTATTTAGTGCCTGCATGGTGAGTAAGACTGAGAGCTGAAAAATAGTGTAAGAGGGAATGTCTACATTCTACATAATAATGTCTACATAATTTTGATTATTTATTGAGAAATGTCTCTTTTAAACAACAAAACAATAAAAATAGGTTTAACTGAACAGCAACATGCTGTGCAGAGCCTTCCAAATATTCCAAAATACTTTACTGAAAAAAATTCTCACTGTCTCTGTCTTTTTTCCCTTTCATGTACAAATATAGACAGACATATGCAGAAATGCACACAATTTGCAGACTGATGCAGTCAGGGATCAAAGTTCTTTCTCACAATTAAGCGAGAAAGGACAGAAACTTGCCCACCTACACAACAAACACAGAGCGTTACTATGTACCCCCCCCCCACACACACATACACAGTTCTCCAACACATACACAAAAAATCACACATATATTGTATTCACATACTGTATCAAACAGCTCCCGCTTTACATTCATTCTCAAATACAGTACCCAGAACCGCTTTGAATGAGCCTTTTACATGCAATACAACACTCTCATTCTAATATGTCTTTGAGAAAGAGGCCTTTCACAGAAGTGACACTCAAGGCAGCCTCACAAAGTTGTTCTCTTCGCCAAAGATGGCCGAGGGAACCGCTAGTGAGAGCCGAGAAAAGACAAGACTTCCACAAAAACGTTTGTGAAACAAATCCTGACTATGAGGCCCCTTCAGAAGCATAATTGCTTGTTAGGCAAAAGCCCGAGTGTCTCCAGCACTAAAGAGAGGCCTGAGGCAGTGGGATTGGATTGGAATGAAGATGCTAATTGCTTAGATGAGGAGAGGTCCTATGTCATCAACCAGTGTCTTTTTTCTCCCTTCCTATAGAAGAAAAAACAGCCAATTGTTTTAACTCTCTAATTAGCTCCAAGGCAGCATTCTCAATATCATCCAAATAAAACTGTATCCAGATTCTTTGCTTCTGTGGAAACATGCTCTTTATCCATCAATCACAGCTTTACCAAACCGCAACATTTGCTGAGAATAAAATCTCTGAATATGAGAACAGGAACAAATGAAGAACAATAGCTACTGTTTGATGGGGTTCAAACCTCCCTTTTATTTTCCTTGTAAATAAGATAAACTGTGGCATATCTATGTAAACCAGTCTGGTTCATCTATATCCTTTTAAACATGTGCTGTTGCTATACAAACCCCCGAACTGTGTCTGGCACATTTGGTCACATATGGCATACATATAATCAGTGGCACAAACAAGAGCTTGTAGAGAAAAAAAAGCTTCTTTTTAGATTGGGAAACAAAAACTGTAACAACAGATGGGGCACTGGAAAATGGGGTGTGCATCCCAAAGACCATCTCAGCCATAGCTCAGTGTTAATAAGAAGAGCCACTTAGTGTAAGAAGTACTATAAGCACATTACTGCCTTAATGTCAGCTAACTCCCTATCCAATCATTCTTATGCAGAGTGATCTAAACCAGGAATGCACACATACATTTAGCTATGAGTAGGATTGGGTGCTATCATTATTAACATCATTGTTACCCAAATAAACTACTTATAATTATGAACACATGCTTTCCTTCCTGAACTCTGCCAATCCTATGCTTCACAAAAAAACAATTGTAGATAAAAATAAAAATCGTATTTACAATATGTATAGTGTAGCTTCCTTTCAATTTTGGATTAAGGTTTTGCTTGTATGTGTCCCAACCTTTTAGCAAACATCAGAAAATCCAAACGTTGTGTATCTTAAGCGTTCAAGTGTTCAAACAGGCAGTTCAGATCAGATTGAGTATATGTGATATGTGCAGGACAGATTTTCTGCATTTTGTACAGCCACATGGAATCTGCCTTTTTTTCTACACAATTTGTGTGTGTGTGTGTGTGTGTGTGTGTGTGAGTGTGAGTGTGTGTGTGTGTGTGTGTGGATTCCAATCAGGTTGACCAGTCAAATTGGATTTTTTGTTTTTTTGTTGTTTTGTCATCTGGATACATCTATTCTCAACATAAGAATGTGCAAAAAGAATCAGGTGAAGGTGGGCCCACAGACCGGTGCTTCAGGCAGCTAACATTCCTTGTCAAATTACAAGTGAGGTGTGGAACGGACAGCTCACCTCAAGCTCTGCGACAATAACAACAACACTGCGCCAGTTCAGCACCTCTGTTGTGGACTAATTGATTGCACATAACAGAGGGACGGCCCCACCTGATGCAGCACGCCTGGAAGCTGATCACTGCTCATCATCAATGAAGCAAGGCAGAGTATAGAAGGGGCCTGTGACAACGCTATGTTGAGCAGCAGTCTCCACAAATGTACTTACATGCTCTTTTATGCTGACAGATTTGAGTCCAGCGGAGCTCAATGACAAATGACAAAGCCAATTATCCCCGTTCAGAAATGCAACTGGTTTTCAGTATACTCATGCATGTGTTGTTACTACGGCAAACAACGTGGATTTGCAAGCTGAACACTCAAAAGTAAAAATTAGATTTAAGAAACAAATCTGATTCGCCCTCCAGTGTGAACAAAGCCTTAAAGTGTTGTGAGTTTTCTTTGGTGCCACATCTTTCACCTCTAGCCATGAGGTACAATTTTGAAGGAACAAACACTTTTCTTGGCCTTGTGCAAACAGGTTTGACTTCATTTTTAAACCAAAAAATTCAAACAAACCTGAGAGGGAGAAGGGTCATATTTTTCATTGGCTGGCCTCCCTGCAGTCAGCAGGGAAAATAATCCTCCAGAAGCCCTTTTGTCCAACAGTATTGCTCTGTAGTGCAGGAGGGGGCAATGGAGTCAGAGCAGGGATAGATCAGGGACTACTGCTCGAACCCTAACTAAACCATGTACTGACAAACTGAATTAAGGGATAAACAGACAGGCTGGCTGACATTCAGGACTTCTCCATCCCTCTCTAAGCACAGGCTAGCCAGGGATGAAAATGCTGCAAATGCAACTGCATGTTGGCCACAACTGTTCAAATGTTGCCAGATCTTCTGCCAAGGAACCACAAGCAGATATCTGTCTGTCAAAGCTAGTCTGAAATCAGTTACCAACATCAGATAGGATGTTTTCTTTCATTTACATCTTTTTTCTTTCATTCTGAATCTAAAATGCTGGTGACTGCTCTGAGCATATAGTTAATTGAGTTTGGTTGGGCTAAGCCACTGCTTCTGCCAAAGTGCTCCCATTAAAGCCCCCAGCAGCAGGGCAGAGATGTGCTTGTTTCAGCAATGCTAGGGACAATCATTTGTCTCCCGTATCCACAATCAGTGCCATCTGGTTTTCTGGCCTCCAGCTTCCATTTATCAATTTAGAGAATGTGGGCAAAGCCTCTGCATGGTTTAGGTAAAGAAATATCAATTACAGTAAAATGGTAGTGTATTTATATTGTCTATACCAGCATTGCTGTTACACAATGAAACTGATTTTTAGTTTTAGTGCTATTGGGGAAAAACATAGTTAACTGCATGCTCAAAACACATAAATAGTAAGTTTCCTTTCTCAAAATGTGACTTCTGTTTGGGCACCTCATAAATGACTATGTGAGGATCATTGTAATTTTAAGAGAAGAATACAAAATGAAACAGTCCAGTCACACAAGCTAAGCTTGTTAGACATTCTTTTGTCTAGAGTAGCAGGGCTTAGAAAGAATTCATTAACCTTAAAACTGTAAAACTGATTTTTATCAAAACTGCCCTGCACTACTTGGCCATTGTGTTTATCGGGAAATAAAATAAGTATATGCTAGTTTCTGGCAGAGAATAGGAGCTTTTTCTTAGTGAATTAGTGAGTATTGCCTATTGAGATGACCCTGAAGCAGAAAACAGACTTTGCCTTTGTCAGTGTAAGATATGAGCAAGTGTGTATGTATGTGTGTGCGTCTGTCTGTGTGTGTGTGCGAGTGTATGTCTGGAGTAGTCCTAAGCACAGTGCAAGCCTTTGCCAATAGTGAGTCTGGATGACGGGCAATGGCAGACAGCTTGCTGACTCAGCAAGGCCTAGGGGCATGGGCTTCTCTCTGCCATGCATTAAGTGTTCAGCAGCGCGTTACCTTAATCAGTCTGCCCACACGTCCTCCAGAATGTGGAGGAGCAGAGGCGGCAGGAGGTGCTGCTGCTGCTGAACTCTACTGTTACCTCACATACAGGAGAACTTGCTCGCACCTGCAGTAGGAAAACACTTACCTAGAGAGAGAGACAGAGAGAGAGAGAGAGAGAGAGAGAATCAGAACATTAGCAATTTAAGGTTACATTAAGCAATAATCAATTACATAGATTGCAAAAGCTAGTCACTGCAATAGGGAAAGTACTATGGAAGTAGGACTGCACAATTAAGAAAAGAAAATAGCATTGTGATTAAATTGTTACATATTGTGTATACTCTATACCTTGAAATTAGTGGTGGGTGAAACAGTAAAAATATACTACAATGACACTTCAAGAAATTTTCATGCGATTTAACCTTTGTTTTTTTTTTACATTTGATGAATTGGAACAGACACAAAAAGAACCAGCAGTTCCACATTTTTTAAAAATCCATTAAAACTGTACAAATGATTTAATTCAGAATATTATTTACTGCACCATACTAAGTCACATTAACCAGGGCTAATAATGTTCTCTTTGTAATGAAACATGAAGTGGGACAGCATTCTTTTAGTACTGTCAATTTCAGCGATGTGCTCAGAAAAGTATCATTTGATTGTGCTGTAATTTGTCATGTTAATTGTGTTGAGGTGCATGCACACTACTGAGCGGTGCACGCCATGCACGCCAGTAGACGGAGATGAACTAAAGCTTGAAGTGTTTCCTACACAAAGTATTTCAACCAATATTACTCCAAAAATTGACTCCAGTAAGGTTACTAATGTTACATGAAATCAACCTGTCTCAGGAGAGGGACAGCAGGAGAGTAGAGGAGGGTGGAGGAGACTAGCAAAATCAAAATCAGAGACATATTCTTCTTTCATTTATGCAGCAAGCATTCCAAAAGCTCGAAATGATAGCTCCAAACCCATCTGTGTAGTAGAGGTATAAATTATGAAAATATTTATAGTTGTCAGGATAAATTATGCTGCATGCTATTCTGAGAATAGAGTCGATTTTGTCAGTACTATAGGAACACTGACTGAATTTAATGCTAATTATAAAGAGAGCATAATTAGTGCTGTTTAATTAAATTCAGCGCAGTACAGAATGTGAGACACTAAATAAAAAAAACTGTATTTGTTTCTGATATTTTTGTTACATCCACGCCGCCTCCTCCATGCCTCCAGTGTTCGCAGTCACCGGACTACTGAGCTGGAGGTAACCTGTCACGCCCCCCGTCCATGTGGAGGTTTGTTTGTGTTTGGTGCGCTGCTAGGCGGCGCACCTGTTTTACATTTTGCCCTCGTGTTCTCCCTAGACTGACATCATCAGGGTTCCCTTGTGTTTCCAGGCATCTCCCATCATTAGTTAAGTATGTAATTATTATCCTGTGCTTCTGATTGGTTCTCGTATCCCTCTCCCCTCATGTCTCCAGATATAAAAGCACAGCCGATCCAGTAGTCCGGCATGCGGTCACCAAACTCCTGACCATCATTTTTCTCTTCAGGTTTCCAGTTGTGTTGTGGACTACTCTCTCTCGTGCTTATTACGGACTCGCTTATCTCCAAAGGGATAGCCACTGTGGCTCAGCTGTAAGGAGTCTTGTATACATTTCTATGCCTTGTGAACTCTGATTTGGATTTCTCTGTCTCTCGTGTTTTCTTGTAGCACCCAGTGCAGCTTATGCGCTTCCAGGCTGCGATTCTTCATGTCTAGCTCCAGAAAGGGTTCTTTTAGTGTTTCCCCAGGCTCTCAAGAGGGAGCGTGAACTTTATCGGGACTGGTTCAGTCGGATTAGAAGTGTTTTTCCTCTGACAGTCCCTTATTCTCAAGCAAAGAGAGAGCAAAAGTGCTTGTGTCTTCACATTCCTGTTTACGTGCTTTGTTTTATTAAAGACTCTTTTGATTGTCGCTAACTCCTGCATCTATGTCCTCCTTCCCTGAGGTGACATGACAGGTTTGAAATTAAACTTCAGAAAAACTTTTCACGATACATTATGTATCGTGAAAAAGCCACAAGTATTGTGATGTTATATTTTTGCCATATCACCTACCCCTACTGTGTCATACATTCATTTTTAACCCATACATTATAAAATAAAAAAAAACTGTATCAAAGGTAAGAGCGTGAGTGAGAATGGATTGAGGTTAGACTGAACTTTATACTGCCTTGGCTGCAGGCTCCTGCAGCATGAGAGAGACAAATACTTAACTCCACTGATTTTTGCACCTGCCACAATGTTTGCAAAAAAGGACAGTCGGCATCAGCTGTGCCCAGGTAACAAACACACCTCTCACTCGTTCAACTCTCCAGCCAAACTATCTATGGTTTCAGGTTGGTTTAAGAGTTGCACAGTCAACACCGACTTGGCATCATGGCCTTTGCCGACATGTTTTCCAGCAGGCCCATATGCAACAAGCTTTAGGAGGTTAATACTGCCAGTCAAATTGCAATCAGGTTTTAGACAGGCAAATTAAAGAGTAAAAAAGATTCAGAATTACAAAAACAGCCTAAATAAGCGAAAGCCTTGATTTTTTTCTTTTTTCTTGTCCACAGGGCATCATTTAAACACCCAAGTATTAAATGTAAAACTGAAATAAATATGCTAAGCTTTTCTCAGCCAGTGCAATCAAGTCAGACATCTGAAACAGGATGCAAGGAACAGGTACTAATGCACAGGCCAGGGGGCAGGAAGCACACAACAGAGGCTGGAGGGATTGAATTATCAGGGTTCATTTATTCCAGCCGCTCCAGCCTCCCCCAGAATCAAGACTGATCGAGCTTTCATTTATCCAGGCCAAAAGAGCAGCACATATAGTGCACTATTTCTCAAGTGAAGAAGAAATGTCCCAGTAGCAAAGAGTTGAGGCAGAGGAGGTAGTGGTAGCAATCTCATGCTATGACCTCATTTGTCAGGAAATAAAGCAGTTCTTTTGTAGTACACAATGCTTCTTACAGCCATGGAAGATCAGGCATGTATTGCATCTGAAACTGCTTAGCTTGTGCTGTTGTCTCAGACAAAGTGGCTCCTCCTGCAAAACTGCTCTCCCCAACATTAAACCCTCGTAGTTTTACAACCAGCGAAAGATTCAGAAGCATAAAATTGTTTAAATTGAAAGGAAAGATCTCAACTTCTTGTTTTTAATAGAGTCTACAGCTTATAGTGACTGAGAGCATAAGATACGCACACCTCAAATATACAAACAGTTTAAACGCATCCATGTAAACTGCAGTAAAGAAGCAGACAGAAAAAGGTTTCTCCCTGTTGGAAAGCTAGTCCCACTGGACTGTGACATCATCTCAGTGCAGTCATGATGCAGGGATAGAGCTGAAGGGTCACTATTGTTGTTGGCTAATCCTGGGAGGGCTTTAAAAGACTGAATCAGACAGAGCCAGTCCCTGAGGCCATCCAGCCAATCAATGAAGGCCACGCAACTGACTCCTAGCCCCCTTACAGAGCTGAATTTGCAGGGCCACATCCTTTGAAGGGAGCTCCATGAAACAACGGCACAGGAGAAAGCAAAAGGTTTCATAATCGCTCATATTTCAACCCATAAAACAGAGACAAAATCCCTGACAAAGGCCGACAGCTCTCCAAATGCTAATTTGCTGAACAGGCTTGGAGATGATGCGGAACACAGCTTTCACCTACTTCAGTGATAAATAATTCATGCTATTGACTGGTGAGGCAATGCCACTTTCATACACTGCACTAGCAAAGTGGTGCCACTTTCACACACTAGGACGAGCCAGTGAATCCCAACTGACTGTACCATTCTACAAATCCATCAAAGGAGTGCAGCACAATAATAAAGATGAACACAAACACACACACACACACACACACATACATACACACACATGAACAGACACACACATGCCCTTGCAAACACACATCAGTAGGAATACAGATTGTACTGGCAATTAATACGCAAAGGCCACAGACTGTAACACACACACAAGAGCAAGTGTACAATGTGGCCATTGTCTACACAGTATTATTCATAGATAATTGAACCACTCCCAAAGGGTACATTAAAAATAAATTAATATGTGCTCCTCCATCTGACCCACTTTGAAATATCCCTCTGCAGATGCCACAGAGGGGGCGTCTGGCTCTCTTAATCAACTAAACCTTCAAAGTGCTTTCTTTTCAATAAGAGCATAAACAAACAGTTTGGCTTATGGAAAGGGAGTGAGTGGTACACGGGCAAAGGGGGACTGTGCATATGGTGGAGTGCAGGGGTGCTCACACTCAGCTGAAACTCTCTCTGAGCCCAGGCTCAGCACAGATGGCCCTCAATGCTGGACCAAGTCAGCTAAATCTGAAAGTGTCCAACTATCAGATAAAAAGCTGATCTGGTGGGATCCAGACAATGTAATGGCATGGAGAAGGAGATGGAGAAAATAAACAAAACAAAAAACATAACAACTAATTTTCTATGTATATACATGCTTTTTTTTATTTGCAACTAAGTTAACTAAGCTGTTAAATGACACTGAATCAGTTTCTATTAAATGCTTATTACTGCAACCAGTGAATGAAGACAATGCACTCCAATCCACTGCTTGTCAAGTCTGGTAACACATTTTCTACACATTTATCAAAAACGCTTCCTGTACATCCATAACTGTAGCTCACATTAACATGATTAACATGAACAGTCATCTCTTCCAGGCAGCTCTTGACTGCATGGAGTGAGTGTGTGCAGAACTTGTGTAGGTTTGATTTATTTAGTAGTATTTAGAACACTGTACCAAACCACCTAAGGGGTTGGAGCATTCAGGTGATATAAGGCTGAGGAGAAAGAAAGTAACTTGCTTACTGTGGCTTTTAATTTTACAGGAATCATTTGAGAGACACACAAGTTGCTCGTTTGATAAATCACCCAATTAATAAAACGGCTTCTAACAGATTCCCAGCTTGCATTGCCAGGGCCTATGCTGCACCACCAGTTGCTGTGCTAATTAAAATCATTTCTGTTTTATTACGATACTTAAAGCCGATAAGTTAGGACCCAGCTCTCAAAGTTGTCATATCAATTTGACTTAAGCAGCAAACACACTTAGAGGCGGCCATTCTGTGAGACTGAGTAATTTCCAGCATACAAAGCCAACACAGCAAGCCATGACAGATGTCAATAACAGGAGGGGAGCTTTTATGCACAATCATTATGATTACTTCATCAAATGCAAGTTCTCCCGAGCTGAGCTAGTCAAACAGCACATTCAGACTTGTGCTTCGATAAGAATGAGTGACGCCTTTCAAGAGGCAGCACATCACGCATCTGTACAGCATGTGGTCTTTGAATAAACATCTGCAAAAGAATGCCTCTGTTGAACAGAGCAAAGGGCAAATTATGCTGCTTCCTTCAAGTTCTATTTCATGCTGAAGATCAGAACTGACAGACTGTGCCCAGTGTTTCATAGATGGTGATTTGCAAAGCATGCAGAAGGTCAAATCTCTTTTTATTTGAATGATCCACAACAAAAATGTCTATCAAATTCAACTCCACTATTGAACCATTATATCAAAAATGCCTTTTTATTGCAATTTCTGCCATTACAAACAATTTTATTTTCCCATGAACTTCCTTATAGTAAACTCAGAATTGATTTTGGATGTTACTATCACTCCTAATAAGTTGTCTGCCTGTTAGTGAGGACAGCTGAGAAGATCACTGGGGTCTCTCTCCCTTCTGTCACGGATATTTACACCACACGCTGCATCCGTAAAGCCATCAACATTGTGGGTGACCCCACACACACCTCAGACACCCTTTTCTCCCTCCTTACGTTTGTCAAAAGTTTTCATGGTTCCGTAGCAAACTGGCCTCCACTGCCAGAATGGGAAACAGTTTCTTTACTCAGAATCATAATGAACCCCACACCACACACACACACAAACACATATACACCACTGAACTCAACTTCTTCCTTGTCCTAACACAATTCATATAACACAGTGACCTGTTCTACCTTAAACAGTTTAAACTTACACCCCAATAGCCACAGTAAATACCCATTATTAAATGACTTAATGACTCTGCTGCTACAGTATCTCTCTTAATACTCCATTCATTCAAACTTGTACGGTAGTTGCTTTAGGCAACCACACTAAATGTTGTCTTGTCCTGTTGCGTTGCTGCTCCATTGTTTTTCTTGCACTCTCTCTCTTGCTTTCTTTGTATTCTGTGTATTTTGTCCTG
This sequence comes from Brycinus macrolepidotus, assembly GCA_037974445.1. Taxonomy (NCBI): domain Eukaryota; kingdom Metazoa; phylum Chordata; class Actinopteri; order Characiformes; family Alestidae; genus Brycinus; species Brycinus macrolepidotus. Next base: position 6,487,285 of record JBBPCZ010000023.1, on the reverse strand, counting down.
TCTGCACTTGTGTAGTCTTGTGGTGTTTCTGTTTTTGTTCTTTGTGTTGCTCCATGGTCCTGGAGGAATGCTATTTCATTTCACTGTGAACTTTGTATATGGCTGAAATGACAATAAACCTACTAGACTTGACTTGATTAGATGACAATGAGTTAAAGAAATCCCTTAATAAATGTGACTTGCAGATACAACCTACTGCTTAAAGTGTCCCCATATTACACAGAAATGTTTGGCTTCTGTTTCAGGAAGTGTGTGTGTGGTGGTTGTGGTGGGGTGCAGTTTTTCAACACTCCATCACTGCCTGCAGTAGTAGGGACAAGGTTAATGGAGACTTCAGCACCTCACTCATGGCAGAGCCCCTAGAATGATGACACAGCCCAGCCATGGCAAGAGCATGACCATGCAGTAACATCATAAAACATCTTCTCAAGGGATGGCTTGGTAATTGAACAGCTCATTAAAGCAAAAACTACTTTAATTATTAATTGGTCATGTCAGAGTTGTCCTTTCTGAGTCAAATTTAATTTCCTCTTAGAGCAGCCATGGCATTTTAAGATTGGCCTTATCCCTTCAATGATTCCAGGAGGGGTTGGAGATCACACACACACACACACACACACACACACACACAATCTCACCGGCACTCTGTCTCTTCTCTTCTCACTCAAAGAGTAAACCTTAAGACAGGCAGTTTGAAATAAGCTTGAGGCCCTGGAAGCTTTCACCAACCAGCTAGAAATCGAGCAGCTCCCTTCAAAGAGGGTGGAAAAATCAGTTGGCTTAGAAATATAAAGACTGTAGACAAACATGAGTCTAAGTCTCAGCTGACAAAGAAAGCCCAAATAAACAAAGTTTCCTGTTTGACCAAGGCTCGTGTTTTTAAAATGTGATTTACAGCTGTTGTTTATGAAAACTAATCTGCCTCGGGCCCATGAGAGGAAATGAATAATCATGCTTGGAATATATCATTTTTATATTCAAGTTTCAACTTATCACCTAATGTCAAAAAATTATTATTTTTTTCTCCCACCCCCAGTTAATGTCCATTTTGAATCAGCAGCTGTACACATCAGACATTAAGTGATGGAACGATGACAACTGTCTGGACTGACTGATAGGAGATACGGCAGGGGGAAAGGCTGAAACAATTGGTGCTAGGTCATATATTAATCAACCGCTGCTGAGCTCTAAAAGTGCCTCAGTAACAGTAACTAACTGGAATCAAGGAGCTAGGAAGTGTCTTTCTCAATTACAGAAGGTGCTAAGAACAATGGCACGTCATTGACTTAACTTTGCCAGCATCTGGAGAAGATGCTGAGTAGATATTACTGCAGCTGTGTTCCCATGCTGGGTGGCACGAGGGTCAGCACTTTGCCAAATTTGCATGTGCCAGCTGCACACTCTGATCCAGCTCTAAACCATCATGCCTACAAAGTGAGGACTACCTCTGCATGCTCAAGAGACAGGTCAGGGGCAGAATCAGAAGGAACTTCAACCTCAGACATCTCCCTCTTTTTCTCCTTCTCCCAAATTCTCCCAACAGCTACTTCATGACATGGACCTAAATGGGAGCAAGAGAACATCCCACTTTGAGGATGCAGTGAATATTTCAAGATGATGGCAGTAGAAAAGACACTCATCCTGTTTAATGAGGACTCGAACCCAAAAAATCCAAGAATTAGTCAAGGACCCATCAAACACACAGAAAAATAGGGAGCTCAAAGCAATGGTTTGGGAGGTTATTAGGAATGTCATTACAATAGAAAATAGTAATTTAATTTGCCAGAGAAAAATATCTACTGTACATCAGATGAACAAATTGATGAAAAGATGGTGTTAAACAGAGAAAAACAAAAACCAAACACCAAAGTCTTTGCTTGTGTCTTTCTACACAAGTCTGTGATTCATACTTCTGAAGTCTGGAGGGCTTTCAAGAATGGCTGAAACGATTGCTATAACACCTATATTACACCCAAAGGCTCATTTATTCCCACAAGAGAGATAAATTTAAGAAAGTAAAAGGACACAATACATAGCCATATCCGCCCAGTTGATGTTAGATTGGACTTCATGTTAGAAAACAGAACGTCTTATGGAAGAGCATTTCAGAGGTGTCAAGTACAGTGTAGTAAAATAAGTGCCATGCTGAGGTAGGACTTAAGTGACGAAATGGTAAGCTTCCAGACTATCGGCATCCAGTCATCCTGAGCAGGACAAAAATACTGCAGGAAACGATTTTAAATCTCTTTTAACATGTTTTCTGGATGATGATGTTGCAAGGGTTAATACTTAAAATCTGTAAAATACAATGCAATAAATAAAACATCTGATGTCACCCTGGCACTCAAGACGTGCTCCACTCATTGACAAATGATCAAACATGAGATGGAATTAAGAAAACTGAAATAATTAGTAATAAGTAATTTTTACTGAAAAAAAAAGTCAGTAAAAAGCAATATTAAATAAATAATTCAATTTTGTTATTTTATTTTATTGTAATTTCTTGTATTTAATCAAACTTTTTATTCAGCAGATGGCATATTGCATATTGTTTTAGGAATTATATAGTATGGTAGTACAAGAACATCCAGTGAGAGATAAATGTAACAGTAATGTTAACACAACAGCTATTTAATATTTGGAAAGAAGAATTTTCAAATTCAGGTTTCTTTCTGTATTGTTTTAATGTATTTTTTCACTGAAACAAATGTAATTATAAAATTAGTTGATTAATTGATTGTCAATAAATTAACAGATTACAGTTTTCAGTTGCAGATCTACTTTCATGTATCTTTTGTTTTTCATCATGCAAGATGAGTAGTTAGCTACCTTTGCCAACTAAAAGTACTTGTTAAAAGTACTTTTCTAATGATGGGTAGGATCCTCATTTCTAATGACGGATAGGACAAGCACAAGAACAGTGAATAAAAATGAAAATATGACTGGCCCTGTTATTTGACTAAAATCTCAATACAATTAATTTAAATAAATATCCAGAATACTCTTGTGGCAAATGGAGACCACAAACTTTGTCTCATTTCATTTAATGTTGTGGTGGAAGAGATTAGAATACAGAGGATTCCTAAATCTATGTGGAATGGCAATTGTGAAAAAAGAAAAGTCCCTCAGGGAGGATAAAAAGTGCTCTCTTCAAACTCATTCGGCTATTATAACATATCTTTACAGACAATTTATAATGGATACAGCTATACATACATAAGTAGAGCCTATGCCCTTCAAACATTTTCATCGTTATGCACTACGTATGCCAATGACACTAAGTAGCAGCCATTGAGGCCAACTCCACACACAAAATTCATCTGTACAAACTTGAGAATGCAAATATTGTCAAGCATCATAGCCAGGCCAGACTCAACTTAACTGGCATTTACTTTAGAATTTGCTTCATAGTGCCAAAAAAGGTGAAAAAGCTCACCCTTTGCATTTAGAAGCTGATCAATCCCAAACACTTCACTGCTCTCTTACATGCCACTCACACTGGGACACAGACATTGACCCTTTATATGTGATCCATGATTGCAACAAAGGCAATTTCAATTTTCTATTTTCCATCCTTGCATCTGTAGTAGCTTAAGTCGGCAGAAACGCCGTCAAGGCTCCTCAAGTGGCTAATAGTAGTGACTGCAGCAGCTTCCAGAATAGGCCGAGCTGAGCTTGATAATTAATCTTGAGTGAAACTACACCATGCTTGCACTAGAGTGATCTTACCTGACATACATAGAGCTACATCATATTAGCGTAATCAAGATTTCTGTCTTCTTTATTCCCTTCTCAAATTGTTTTTTTATCTTCCTCCTGAAAGCGTCTTACTAAGGGAGCCAGGGCTACCACAGAATGCTGCCTATTCTTTGCTCCCAGATATGCACCCTGGCATCTTCTATGATGTGCTAAATTCAGTGGCTAGGTATTGCCCTGAGAGTTCCTCTGCTCAGCAGGGTTGCTATGTGTAGAGCAGTCTGACTGCAGGAGTTCGAGGGGAGAGCAGAAGCAAGCATGGGCGGTTTTGGGGGGTGTGGGTGGGGGGATGGAGCGTGGTGGTGGTCTGGGTTGAAGAAGGGAGGCTGGGGACTGTAATGTCTTCCTTCTCTGTGATGCGGGCACATTAGTTCACTCATGCATCGGTCCTTGAGAAAGAAAAAAAGTTCTATTGGTGAAAGGCAATGGCACATCTTTCGTCACAATGTCCTCCCAGTGGAGGATGGACAAGTGGGTTTGCAAGATTACCTTGACTAACCTAGTTGACAGTTGACCTATTTTTTTTTCTTTTAAATGGGCCTCAGGATGATTCTGATCTAAATTGGTTGTCTTAGCTTGGGAGACATCAGAGGACCTACTGGATCAGCCAGTGGGAAGAAGGTTAAGGGGACTGTGCAACACACATCTTGAACTCAAGATAAGAATGCTCTGATCTCAAACTGGCACTGAGTTAACCAGCATTGTTATGGGTCATAAAGTAATGCTGGCTGCAACAGTCCAATTGATCAAAGTAGTCATGTCTATCCTTGAGAAAAAGGACAAAGGTCTTATCTGGGTGATCCAAAAACATGAATGAATCAGGTATTATTTTCAAGCCAGATTTACGGCAACAGTAAAGAAAGGATCGTTTTGCAGAGATTGAAGACTTTAAAAAATCCTCCTATGTAATGACTATAATTGACTCATGAACTGGCTAAAAATATCTGACCATAGCTATGCTGCTCACCTCTCTCCAGTATGAAGATAGCATCTAACTTCCGAAATCAGATCACTGACAATCTATCAAACAGAGATCTATCAAACAAAAGTCTCTCAAACTGGCAATCTTTAAATAATGTATAAGCATCGTTTAAAAAAAAATGTATCAATAAGATCTGTTGCTAAAAAGAAAGCATGGGAGACTTTTCCATTATTTGTAGTCCATATCACGTTTTACTTTCTCAATCATGAAAAAATGCAATGAATGAAGCTTTTTTTCCTGTAGCTACTGTATGTCCAATGGATGCAGAGATCTCCTCTAATGCCAGAACAATGGCCAATTGGTGCACGCTTTTCAACAGTATTTGGCTGTTTCTGCCTTCCGAAAGCAGAGCATGGCAATGATCATCATTCAGCTTCACTTGCACTCTTTAATAACTAGGAACAATAAAACCCAGTCATTACAATCAAGGCACTGCCCTTACAGAGGAGCATATATAATTCCCAAATATATACAGAAAAATTAAACCAGACTATGGTGAAAGTATTAATCAAGGCTTACAGTGGGCAGGATATTAAAAATGGACACAAAGAAATTGAAGCCCTTTTGACCCTGGGATATAGGCGAGACGATGTACTTGGTTACAGCCTTTCGCCAATTTATCATTAAAATAAAGATAATAGAGCTGCGGAGAACGCTGAAGATCAATGACAGCCCCCTTTGAGATAGATGAACACTTTTACACTATGAGTTGGGCCTGTAAAATGGGAGACAGAGTGGCTAATGAGTAATTAGGCCATTGCGTAGAGGGACAGGCCTCAAGCTAAAAGGCCACCAGTAATTTGAAGCACTCTGACACAATGGTGACACTAATTGTGTCTGTCAGAATGGCATTGGTTCTCATTTGAAATAAAACCAGCCCACCCTTTTTCACATGCAGCGTTGACAGGTACTGTCTGCCACAGAGCTGCCTACTCAGTGCTCAGCCTTAAGCCCTGGTCCTTACAGAGCCTCCAAATTGGCTATGCTCTCATGACAGGGGCTTGTGTTTCTGCCAGTCCAGGGATGTAGGTCCAGAGCATGCTCTTCCCCACTGATCTCCACCCAGACATTACTCTTCACTCCTTAATAGATCTCGCCTTCCAGCGAAAGATCACAGTGCTGTAGAAAAGGTGGATATGTAAGCAACGCCCAGGGGAATCAAGAGCACTCCAATATAGAATCTGATTTATGAGTCTACTACTTCTCCTTGCTTGACTTTGCTCAAGTGTGGGCTTAAAGCAGGCGGTGGCAAGTTCAGCTCACACATAGTTAACGCGGATGATGGCAACAGTTCCCCAAGGCTTCACTAATCATCAGGTCCGCCTCACTGGTCCCTCCTGCCAAAGCATGCAGGAAGGGAATTAAAAGCAGCTATTGACCAAATTGACTGTTGGCTTGAGGAGGGCCAGCTGAATGTGTGGTGTACTTAGCAAGGGCCTCCTGCCAGCTTCTGCACTTTTGAGTAACAGAGCGTCCAAACTAGTTTCAGACTCTCAGCGTGGCTCTTACATATATTCCTCCAGTCTCAGCATGTCACTGCACAAAAATAAGTTTTGCCAGGGACGGAAACTGACAACAAGCATTCCACCAAAGGTCAGCCTCTCAAAGTAAACCAGAGAAGCTTTGTTTTCGTTTTGCTTTTCTTGTCTTAGTATCAGGGTTGCTGCAATTGGCTGACATAATCAGTTATGTCAGTACTGAAAATGCATCAATGTCGATAATTTATATTGATGATTTTTTTTGTAAAAATGAAAATTACCATTTGGATTTCTAAAATACTTCAGTTCATAATAATGTTTTTTTCTTTTTCAATATCCCTGTGTAATTTCTACATGCACGTCAGTGGTTATTAGTTCCAGTCACTGGTCTGCTCATTTCAACGATACAGTTTTAAAAAATCATGGTTCAATGTAAAAGACCCAAGGCTTTGAAAGTGCAGGAGGTGGTTTGTTCACTGTGCAAAAGTTCAACTGAATATCACAGCAGCACTAGTGGTACGCACGAGCTCCTGAAGAGAAAACACAACAGTGCCATTCTGGATGATGGACCACACGGACCATCTAAGTGTTGTCTATTCGTGTATATTAGGAGAGCTTTTCAAACACACGTTGTCCTTGTTGCTGCTAAATACACTCATTTTTAAAGCCATATATCATTTTTTGGAGGAAAATTATTGTTTAGATTCATCGACTAATCAGTAAAACAAATGATAGATTAATTAATAGAAAAATAGTCATTAGTGGAAGCCCTACTCAGTTTGAATTTTTCCTCATGTCTGAGAATGAACACTCCATTGCAAACTGTTACTTAATGCTCCAATAATGAAAACACAGCTATCTGAAACCAAAAACTCACAAAACAATTTCCCAAAACTGACTACCTGACAGCTATATCAATAAACAATGATTCTAAATGTCTATATAAGGACATTAAAATGATAATTTATTAATTTTATAATTTTATAAAGTTGTCTCTTTAGTGTAAGATTCTCAAATGTAGAACTTCAAAAAAAGCAAATACAATAGTATCCAGTAGCTCCACCTGACAGCTCTTTTCTGATATGACTGTACTGACCATAGGGTGGTGGAAAAAGGCTGTGGTGTGAATGGTTGCCTGGCTGTGCTTCTCTGGTGCCAGCATGGCCTCTTTGTGCTCCTGTGAATTAAAGGCAGATGAAAAGACGAAAGCTTTCATTACTTCCTGATGAAAGCATTAGCACAAAATGAAAGGGAGCACCTTTTTACAGCAGGCACTTTTAACGTCACATGTGCACCGCCAAAACACTTGCGTTAATATGCAACTTGCGTACCGTCATACTGTTTCTTCCATGCCCTGGCACAAGGTGTACAATGTATTTTGGGAAAAGGTTATTAAACAAACCTTGCATTATTTTCCCAACAATTTTACATGACTATCTTACATCAAGGATTGTGATGTGTTATAGTCCAGTAATAAAGAGGAAATAAAATTCACCTCCATACAGAGCCGATGAGATCAGGCTTATGGATTGCAACATTCTGCCCTCTTCATGAAAGCACCTCCCCGTCCACTACATTTTCACCTCACAACATACAAGCGAATAGGTTAGGCTTGGATAATGTTTACAATCTTTAGTAATAACACAGGAAGCTGCCACCTTAATCAGTCCTGAACTCAGCATAGCCTGGCCTTATTCCAGTTATTACAGAGGTAATTTGGGCCACTGCTGAGAATCTTTAGATTTCATTTAAGCCTTTTGGGATGATGCTGAGCAGTGACAATGGCCATCTATCTTTCTAAACAGTTCTAATCTTAACGGAGGATCCCAGCCCCCGATTGTGCTGTTGATGGATAGCTCTCCATTATTCCCTCCTGCTCTCCTGTCGGAGGACTTTCTATTATCACAGAAAGTAAGCAATGTAGCCAGAAGCTACTCTGGCTTTAAGTGTGTGAGGTGGTGATTGGGCTCAGCCATTTAAGGACCAATGAAAACTGTCTCAATAAAACTCTTGTGGCTTCAGCTTTTGTTTGGGCCGAATCTCATTGCTGCTTATATCATTACCTTCATAGTCAGCCTGTAAAGCAGCAGAAAAACTCATTTTCACTCTTTTAAAAATCAGTAAAATTACTTATTGTATGAAAAATACACTGAGTACTTTGAAAGTCCAAAATAAAATTTGTTTTCTCATCCTACTGTCTCTCCTCAGTGACCAGACCTTTAGTCATGCCTCACAGAGCATATTTGATTGGACAAGTTTTTGCCCCTTTGTTATTCTCAGTGCTTTGCTCAAGTGACTTTCTTGGATTTGTAGGTAACACTGACTTAAATGGCAGCCACAAGATCCTGTACCTTGGTCACACAGGAGGAGAGGCGCAACTGATTTATCCCAAGGGTCGACAGTAAGGCTGCCTTTGATACTGGGATGTCAAGTTCTTTTCTACAGTGGGAGAGACACCCACATAAAGACCAAATACTACAGCAGTAAGAGGGGGTGAAAGAAAGAGAGAGACTTCAAAATCTCAAGTGTGTGTGTACACAGGATGTCGAGATTCAGAAATAGGTGCTATGGAGTTACAAGGGAACAAACAACCATTCCGTGTGTTTATTCATGTGTTTGCAGAATGTATCAACCAGGATGCCAGAGGAATGCAGGCAGGCGCTGTGAGAGGAGCCTTGCAGGGCTCACGGTGCTGTCAGGCTGTCAGCCACACTGAACCATCAGAGTCAGATTATGAGTCAACCCTCCACCCTCCTTTCTGCAGGACCCCATAGACACATGGGGAGGCAGACAAGGGGAAAACAAGCTTAACTGCTCAAGATTCAAGGTAAACAGCACACATCCCCTCCAGATTTAAAGCAAAGCTGGCAAATTTTGTTCCAAGTTGTCCTTGGGAACAATGCCGGATAAACAAATGTGGCTGTTTAATGAAGGTAAACTCAAGCCGTTCCTGGCAGTTTATTCAGGACTGACACCTCAGTGGAAATGATCAAAGAGTTAACCCTGGTGGCTGGTACATGCATAACCATGAGTACAAGTCACCGATTGCATCTCAGTTGCCTTTGAAATGAGCCCTGAGTGTAGAAGACTCTTCTTACTTTGCACAATAATTTATTATCTACTTCAATCTTTGAATTTCTTTGCACACTTAACTACGCTGCTAGAATACGGTCTCTGTCATCATAGTGTATTCATTCACACCAGTACTGTACTGTCAGCCGCACTGCATGTTGTAATTTGTGTAGTCTTGTGGTGGTCTGTTTCTATTCGTTGTTTCATTTCACTGTGTCCAGGCTCTTCCTGGACTTACTTCTCAAGGATCATTAAAAAGAGGCATTAGAATTGTTTTCGCTCATCAGAAGTGGCACTGGACTCAGAACCTGGCACTGCATGTCAGCATCCCTTTTGTTCATGGTTCCCACCAAATTGAAATAAAAACAAACAAGTATCTCCTGCACGTGCATTGTCTTACTTGGGCCAGCATGGCAATATGAAACACCCTTCATGAGACGTGTCGTTATTTCCTTAATTTGAGTCTATGGAATTGGATGAATGTATTTTTTGAGGCACTCTGAAGGACTGAAGTATGGCTTGGAGACTGAAACACACTCCCAGAAGACGGAACTATAACTGATGCATGATGGAAACAGCAAGACTTCTTCCAGGCATGCCTGAGCAGCCTGAAGCACTTGAGCCTGTCCCACCATTTCAGGTGGCACATTGTTTACTCACTTGAGAAACTTTAACAAAATCTGTTTACTGCCAGCAGGAGTACAGCACTATCATTAAAGAATTACAGCAAGCTACAGTGCCTAAGGAATTAGTAACAAGACACTTTGGTGCTAAAATAAACAGGCACAGAAACCCATCAATGGTCATTTGAGATCTCCTGTCATCTTTCACTGTATGCCACACTTCCCAGCCATAATTAACTCATTTGAAGACAACATGACAGGAAATAATTTGCAAAAAGGTAAGGAAAATCACAAAAAAATGTCTGATGTTGTGTGTACACAACATCACATCTGGGTTTCGAAAAGCATTTTTCAAGTACTATATATTAATATTATTGTATATTATTGTTGTTGATGCTAAAAAAATCAACTGAAACTAATAACGATGATTGATTGTGATTATGATTATTACTTTTTATTATTGTTATTATGATTTTGTTAGTATAATGATTGTTGTCATTATTATTATTGTTTTTGCTGCTGTTGAAATCAGAAAAAATAGAAACAAACAAAGTCTCTATATAAGCCTCTGGAAGTCGATGGATCAGGATGGATCCATGGATTTGTGTTTTGAGCAACTCAGTGCACTACTTTTAAGATCAGCTTGAACTCTTCAGCACAGCCATTTTGTTGCTTTAGGAAATGGAGTGCAAATAATGACAGCCCCATGCAAGCTTCTGAGGCATGTTTATTATATTTGTAAATGGAAAGTAGTTGACAGGAAGACGGGTGAAAGTAATCATGTTGCATTACAATCAGGAGCATACGGATGCACCTGCAAAAGTGCAATTTGAACATGGTGGCCTCCCCCATCTGCAAGAATGTGGCAGCAGAGTGGGGAGTAATGAGCTCAATGCAGTTCTCGCATCATCATTGCATCTGCTTTCTCCCTTTTCGCTCTCTCTTCACCCAAGAGTCATTGCATGCTTAAGCATCTCACCCATCAATAATCTTTATGGTGTACCAGGGGAATTCATTAGGCCTGCAATTCCTGTAGACAGTTAGTGATGAGATTCCTCCATATCAAATAAAGTTTCGGATGAGGGAGGGGGTTAAAAATGTAAAAATAGGACTAAGAAGTGAGTACAAAGGGAACAAGCAGCCAAACATCTACAGATCTATTAGTCATGGCTAATACTAGCTTTAGGTAAGAACAGAAGCAGACAGGGTCCTGCTAACATGCTTCCTCACACACCATGTGCACAGGCAAGGGTACAGCAGGCAGGGCTGCAAAAACACTGCAAAAAGAGCCCCTGCATAGCAAATCTCTCAAATACCATCTTGGGATTATTCTGTTGGATACACACAAAAAAGATGATGATTTGGAGACATTTGGAATTGCGTGGGCTTGCTGTGGTGAATGAGAAATACAAACGGTCTGCTTTGCCCAGCAGACTGAAAGAATGCACTGCCTTGGCATTCAGTATCAACCCAAGGCCATTTCCATGTGCAAGTAATAGACAGAGTTTGTAGAGAATGAAGGAATGCTGCTCTAGGCAGCACTTAACATACATTTGTGATGCACACATTTCAAAACATATGATTAACTTAGTGGACTAGGATCAGGTGAAAATGCTCTGTCTCACTGAAACAATGAAAGTGGCTGAGCTGGAGGGAAAGGGAAATGTGTTTTTGTTGTATTTTTTCTTATGAAAATGTAATTGAAATCAAAAGGAGGTTGTCATATCAACTGGGACTCGATCCTGTGATGTTTTAAAATGTAGAGATCATAGAAATTGAAAGTGACTACAAAAACAAAATAAAAAATAAACAAACAGAAAAGATTTCAGAATGTCTGTTGTTGGCTGGAAAGTACAGATGTCAGGCTCGGTGAAGTCTTTTAAGAGAGACCGCCAGACTGCTGTATTGACATGTTATAATAAGGATGATGGATAGCTCTTGGCCATGCTGTACTAAGTGGATGTGGATATGGGGGACTGGGCTTACACCATGTCATGTAATACCCCTAGACCTCTTGTTTACAGACTATCAGGACCCAGAGTAATAAGCAACAATATACATTAAAGGGTCCATATCCTACATTTAATATTAACGAAGCCCAGCCTTAATGCCTACAGAACTATGTGTTTGAGGGACTTGTTAAGGACCACATCTGTTTCTCCTTCTCCTGCACATCAACCCACTTCAGGTCCCCTACCACCAAAAGGTCATCAGAGGACGCCGTTTCCCATGTCCTGCACACCACCCTCACCCATGTGGACAGAAAGTATGTGAACTATGTAAGACTGCTGTTTTGTGGGCTACAGCTCAGCATTCAATAACATAGTGCCACAAAGATCACTAAGCTAAATGACTTGAGAATGACCTTCCAGCTCTGACCTAGACTTTCTCACAAGCAGACCACAAGTGGTGAGAGTGGGAACCGCACCACTGGAGTTCTGCAAAGTTGTTCAAAGCCCGCTATTACACTCTCTTTACACTCAAGACTGTGTAGCCATGCTCAGTTCAAAGTAAATTGTGAAATTTGCAGATGACACAGTGGTGTCAGCCCTCATCAGTAACAATGACAAATCGGCCTACGTGAACGAAGAAGAGAACCTCATGGGAGGCTATCAGAGCAATAACTTACAGGTAAACATGAACAAAACCAAAGCGCTGATAGTGAATTTCAGCAGGAAGAAGCAGCAGTCCTATGCTCCACTCTTCCTCAACAGTGCTCATTTCAAAGGATCTGACATGTCCAGGTCTCCAAGACAGCTAAGCTGCTGTTGAAAACCATATAATATATATATATATTAGGGGTGGGAATTTAACGCGTTAATTGCGATTAATTAATTTGAAAAAAAAAAACGTGTTAAAAAAATAACGCATTTTAATCACACTACATTCCAAGCAAAGGGGAACTTTTGTCAATGCACGATTTCCTGGTACACCGATTACATTGATGCAGACATCAGAGCCACAAAAATGGAAGAATCGGAAGAAAGCGCGTTGCAGGGATATTACAGTGGCACCCCGCATAAAGAACGCGATCCGTTCCAGCGGTGCGTTCCTTATGCGGGGAGTTCGTTGTGCGAAACAAAATTTCCCGTAGACTTCTAAGGGAAATCGTGTAATCCGTTCCAGGTCGCCGCGAAAAATCGAGAAATTCACTAAAAAATGAAGACACAGCACTGTTAAAGGGGGTGAAAAACTAGTAAAACATTCAGCAAAGCAGGGAATGATGTTTTTTTCTTGGGGTTCACACTTCACAGAAACAAGGAAAAAATCTGCAGTTTCACTCACGAAAAAGTTGTCCTGCAA
>JBBPCZ010000023.1:6455076-6468972 GCA_037974445.1 Brycinus macrolepidotus | reverse complement strand
ACACCTCCACCAGTGTATCCCCCCCACATTAAAAATGTTTCCAACGGCCCTGTTTAGATGTCGTGTTCACTCCTGCTGGATGCTGCTTCAGGAGATTGCTTTTCGTGTGACGAGAAATATTGTCACATTTTAATATCGCAAGATCTCGTCACACCCCTACTAATAATGCAACACACACATACAGATTATAAGAAGTGGGGAAACAGTCTGGGACATCCAGGAGAAGGCAGACATAAAAGCAGTGTCTGCTGATTCTTCTGTCAGGAGATTGGCAGGGCGAAACAGCCACATGAAGGAGCTTAGCAATAGAGTTGTCTGGGGCTCAGCTGCTCGGCTAGGCCAGTAAACACACGAAACAATAGAACCTGGGTTAATGAACACTCTTTTTGATATGCTGACACTTTGGCATTAATAAATGTTTTACTGATGTCACAACAATGACATGAAGTGCAGAGAATTCAGATCAGCCAAGACCATTCGCAGTGTCCGTTCCATGCTCTGCTAATCTTTAGATGGTTCCAAAATCTCAATCTGATAATGATGAATTCCAAATTGATTACAACCCACCTTATCTGCTTTACAGGCCTGTTTGCAGAGGAGTATTGTCCAGTCTTCCATCAGCAGCTCTGCTTCCTTAACGTATTGGCTTTTTCTTGCTTTATTATCCTTGCTGAGCAATAAATGAAAATGTTTGTACTTGCCGGGATGTGGTCCAGAAGCACCAATAGAGTCCCTCTATTGACTTAACCACAAAAATACTAATATTTATCTTTACTAACCATTCTTATCAATGCATTCTCAATACATTTTTTATATATAAAGAAAATATATTTTATTTGAAATATGTAATTTTTTGTATTGTTTGTTTTAGAAATTACATTTTTAAAACAAACACATGTATAGGAATGTACTTCAAAAATCATTTGTGTTTAATTCTTACTCTGATTAACAAAACCAGTAATAAGCTCTTAATGTTCTGAATTTTGTTCTGTGTGTGTGTGTGTGTGTGTGTGTGTGTGTGTGTGTGTGTGTGTGTGTTTGTGTGTGTGTGTGTGCATGCATGCTTGCTCACAAACTATCGCTGTGCATCCAACAATACCACAAAAACTCCAATTCTACACGCTCACACATTTTAATTTTAGCAGTCCATGTACTGTAAATACTCTGGCAGTAGATTTTAGTTGAAACGGACAAAGCTAAAATCTCTATATATCATCAGTAAGGCATTAGGTTTGAAACAATCTGCAAACCAAATCACATTCACAACAGTTTCTTACTTTCATATCCTCAGCAGAAGGGCTCCCCTAAGGTGACCCATTTCAAGAGGGGTGGGTTGGAGATGGACTGCCATATGTTCTTCCATCAGTTTTACTAAATCTGTGCTTATATAACCCTGTTCCATGCTGACTATGTTAGTAATTGAGAGTGGAATACCACTGCACACCATGACGGGGAGCCAAAGGAGAGTGGCACAGGTGGCTGAAGCCACAGGGGTGGCCCAAATCTCCATTACTGGCCCTGCGGAGTGGTGCAGCAGAAGGGAGGGACAGAGAAGAGCGCAATATGGCTGGTTTATTTTCACCTGGACACACAGTTTGACCCCTGCCGATGTGTCAGCCCTCAGGAAGAGCTTAAAAATAATTAAGGAGCTCATGAGCTAGATTGAAATGTGCTCTGAACCCAGGTCATAAGAGATGTGGTCAGGGACGCTCACTGTGAAGGAGGGTTGCTGCTAATCCAGACAAGCTCTTGTATATAGCTTTCGCGCGACAGCTGGGCAATACATCTTAACAAAATGTCTTTTTTCACTGTCATTTGATATTGATCATTAACAAAGTTGCCCCAAGTAGCAGAGCTATAAGTGTAAATACATTTCCTAGTGACAAAGTGGTAGTTTTGCTGTATTACAAAAACAGCTGGGAATTGCTGATGAAGACCACACTATTAATTGTTCCAGACTCTCCATAAATGCAGACTTCAGATCTGTTTCACACATGCTTCCTTTTGACACCCTGCAGGGGTGTTCAACTCTTGGGGGCTGATGTCCTGCACAGCATGTTAATTTCTTCTACTCAAGAACATCCACCAAACCTGGCAATTAACAGATGAGTTAAATTGTGTTAATCAGGGAAATCACTAAACTTTGCTGGAAACCAGAACCTCTGGGACCAGAACTGAACAACACCTGGGTTGGTGTGTTCACACAAGCAGCATGGCAGTGCATGTTAGAAGCATTCCAGAAGTGGACCTGTGTCAAGAGGCACTGAGAAATTTTTGTCTGCATGCCACACACTACGTACAAAGAAATCAACTAATTAAAAAAAAAATAAAAACAACAACAAAAAAATAATGGTCATTACACAGAAGCAGCATGTACAAAACAAGTCAGGGTCAATCAAATGGAGTATTCTGTGCTGTTGGAACCATTCAGTTTCCAAGTCTCACCTTCCTTATTGTTGATGAGCTTCTGAGTATAAAGTTTTCAATGGCGTAGGTAGACAAGCTGATACACAATAATTTGAGAAAGCATCCAGATTTCAGACTAGAGTTCTCGTGAATGCATTTGTCATCTGTACACAGCATTAACAAGGCAAAGATAGAGGCTATGCCAGTGAGAAGTAAGAAGCCTCACAGTGAGAAGCCTTATCATACAGTAATCTATGTAAATGACAAACTAAAATTAAAGAGCCGAACTACTCCTGTACTGTAAATAACCTATATGCCTTTTAAGCATAATATTTAGCGCAGGTCATTATAATTTTAAATAGCCTTAGAAACAGCATTCATCATGTAGCTTCAATGTAGCAAACTACTTTTGCAGTGTAGCTAATAGGGTAGTTAGCTACATTCATGGTAGCCTTCATGTCCACTCTTTAAAATAAGAGTGCCAGAAAGGGTTCCTTGCTTGATATCATGGAAGAATATATATAGTTTTTTTCAATGCATGGTTCTTTAAGAACTTCTTTGTAAATTAGATGTGTGAGTGTGAAGAATCTTTTTAAAGTTTAAGAACCTTAATTTTCTGTAAAGTAAGGGGAAAAAAAACTTAATTTGGTAAAGAACCTTTACATTATGTGAAGACTTTTCACAGCTTTGAAAGCTTTTATTCCTCACATTCTCATGAACAAATTGGGTGAATTATGGAATTAAAATGGTTAGCAATTATTCAAAGTTCTGCTAATCTCCTACGTTCTGCTAATACTGGACTGAAAAACAAAACAGCATTTTAAACAAAAATACCACATTACTGATACTATATAAAGTTTGATGTAATTATTATCATATCTTTTATCACCCAGGTCTATTTTCCACATGAGAAAATTGCAACAAAGCTGAAGCATATTATGCTTTCCTCAGATGTTTGCCCAGCTGAACCATGGCAAACGGTGCTGCTCTAGACTGGCAACCTTTACCCACTACTCAGTGAAGAATGAGAGCAGGAATTAGAGCCTCCAAGACTATGTGTGCTGACCTGCTTCCTCCACACAGATGGATGCATGCCCACACATCTTTCACTATTTCCTCACCACATCTAGGTGGACAAACAGACTCCTGTCTTATTGTCAGACCCATGCACATTATCTGTCTCCACCAATACAGACTGAATCCTGCCACAGACAGTTCACAGCTCAAAACAATACCATGCATCATTGTGCATGCTTGCTGCATTGAAACCCAACATTTTCTTAAGGAGAAAATGCTCTTTTGTCCAGCAATGTAGGCCAGGTTTCATTACTAATTATGGATTCTGATGCCAATGTAAAGTTGAGATACTCTAAGCCATGATTTAGTGCATGAATAGGATTAATGTCTGTTAGCAAACACTGAATGATGACAAATGATGCTCAAGTTCACAAATCACATTTGGACTTTGTATGTTAGTGTTGAGTCTTATATCATCTATGCTGTTTTGTTCTGTTGAAAGTAACATGATCAAATATTTTTAACAATGTTCTAGACAAGAATGTGGTTTCTATTTGGTTATCATTTATAAAACTGTGCAAAGTTCATTTCGGTATAATTTTAGGAGTGAAAAACAATCAAACCTAGCTATGCCAGGTTTGTAAAGCATTCTTTTAGCAGCTCTGAGCAGCAGCACTCAGCATGGTATTATTAACTAAAGTTCACTTTTTTAATTTCCTGGGTTAATATTATATTTAAATTTGTTTTAATACAGAGTTGGGAAGTCTATAATAATAATAATAATAATAATAATAATAATAATAATAATAATAAAAATATTTGCAGTGTGGCAGGGTGCACTATCCTGCTGAAAGAGCCCACTGGCATTAGGGAATTGTCAGATCCCATTAGAACACTAACGCCAGACTCCGCCACTTTTTCCCACAAAGACATCTAATGCCAAGATCTAATTCACCTGAGTTCTAATTACATGACTCTGATTAACGAACATAAATAGCTCAGACTTTCACACTCACATTTGAGAACTATTGGCAGTGGATTATCCCCGTATACTGAGCACTTTATCCTGTTATTCAATTCATCTGGTTTAAATTTCCCTGCCTGTCTTTTTTGACATTGATTCTTGTTCGCTGATTATTTTCTGTCCCTGACTTCTTGGATTCTACTCTTGGACTTGGCTCTTTGATATGACAATTCTAATTTGCTCTTTGATTTTGAAACAATTCCAATTTGCACTTTGGTTTTGGCATTTTAGTTTCTGTTTTTTTTATATTCTGCTGATCTATGGAATAAATATTACTGTTTTAATGCATGCTTCGGTCTTGGTTTGAAACTGACAGGATTACATTTGCCTGGTGGTACATGTCAAAGTAACATCCACATAAATGCCAGGACCCAAGGTTTCCCAGCAGAACACTGCCTAGAGCGTCACACCACCTGCTACGGCTTACCTCCTTCCCACAGTGCATCCTGATGCTAACTCTTCCCCAGGTAAGCAGCGCATCCAGATGATGTAAAAGAAAATTCAGTCCATCAGATCAGGCAACCATTGCTCCATGGTCCCGTTCTGATGCTCACATACACATTTTAGGTGCTTTCGGAGGTGGACAGGGGTCAGCATGGGCACTCTTGGCTGTGACTGTGCAGCCCCGTACATAGTCAGTTGTGATGCTCTGTGTGTTTTGACACCTTCCAATCATACATTACATTTTTCCAGCAATTTGTGCTGCATTAGCTCTCCCATGGGGTCAGACCAGATGGGCTAGCCTTTCCTCCCCACATGCATAAGGGAGCATTGGCTGCCCATAACCCTGACGCTGGTTCATCGCTTGTCCTTCATTTTGCCACTTTTAGTTGGTAGTAACTACTGCATAATAGAAACCTGGCATTTTGGAGATTATGCATTAATACAACGTGAATTTAGATGAATTCATGCTCAGCAATTCATGCTCAGTAACAGAGGTTATTATGAATAAAGCTCAATGCATAGCTTAATTTGGGTTTTACTGGATAAGAACAAAAAAAGTTCTTTCAAACAAGGGTTTACTGCTAAATAAATGTAAGAGCTCACACTTTTTCTGAACTTTAAGAAGCTTGTTCAACAAATATGTAGCAATGTAAAATGTGATCGCTGCACGTTCAGTATTTCTAATCTATAGCCATAATGACTTGAGATAAATATCATATCATATACTGGGACTCATTCATGCAGAAATTCATAAAATCTCAAAAGAATCACAAAATCTTTCTCACAAATGTAAATGTTCCCAAGTCTCAAAGGACCTCTTTCCACCCTCGTGCAATGGACTATCACGGCTGCTTAATAAGAGCACAACACAAAGACTAGTGAAAATTCTGAAGACCATGGTCCAGCGGGCTTTGGCGGTCCTCCACAAGAATACACATAATACCCCACTGAGACATGCTTTAATGAAGGATTGTGACTCAAGGGGCATCTGGATAGGCCAAACAAAAGCGCATTCAAGTCGCTTCCCTAGAGATGAGTGTACAGTACTTCATAGGCCTCAGTGGCTCACAGATCGCCACAGCAGCTCAATGTTGTGAATGACCCAGGAGACGCATAAGTGGGAGCACAAAGATGGCTTTCATTAGGGAACTATGTCCAGATGATTCACACATACTGCAAGAAAAGTGCTTCTAGCTTCCTCGCTGACTTAACCACTATGGTTCTTAGCTAATTCCAGACCTTTTTCCCCTCTTTCAGTGGTAGCCATTAATCCCCTGCTTTCACCTGGACAAGGTAACAACTGACAACAGACACTTACAGACAAGTGCTCCGGGTTGTCACAGATATTAGAAACAAAAGTTCAAAAAGAAAACAATTGTCTTACATCCCATTGCATCAGATGGTAGAGAGGCTGAATGGGAGTTGCTTTAGAATTCATCATCCCCAAACCATCACCACTTCAAACGTCAGGAAAAACAATGTTCCTGTGTGATTGATCTTTCTGGCATAAACATCTCGGCAAAAGCATCTTGTCTTTGAAAAAGTGACTTTGTGCAGCAAAGACACAAAAATAGGAGGCCTCGTTCTAGCATCACTGACTTAGTCAAAAGATTCCAGGGGATTAAACTCTTCCTCCTGGAGTCAGATAATAAAAGTTCTAGCAGACTCCATCAGAAAACAGGTCAAGTAGCTGTGTAGACCTGTGGAGAAGTCAGCGTTTCATGTCAAAACAAAAGAGTTGTAAAACCTTGGGTGTTGATTAATGATTTCATGCTTCACTGCACACTTGAAAAAAAGTCAATAATTATGTTAACCATAAATAGATTCTGAATCATAATAGTTAGACCCATAACTGGATCTTTTCCATAACTGGTCTGTAAATATTCAGATCAAATGAATAGTTTAGTTTGCACGCTGTTGACCGATTTTGCGACTTTTATACACATTCAGGCATGCAGGACAAAGTTTTGATTGATATTTTAGTACACTGAACATTGCAGAATGAAGCTTTCCTACCTATCTTAATGCTTTCTGAGCAGTGCCTTTTCTCAGCTCATTAATACAATTTCATTTTAGAAAAACAATTACATTTTCTTTAGAATACCTTTACAACGTATGCCTGCTTGTGATAAATGCATAAGGACATCTTGCTTTTGAATGTTAGTGATCATGACTACAGTAACACACCTTTGTAGCTATGCAGAGTGTATTCAAGTGCGTTTGTTGACTTTACAGCGTCTAGAGGTTTCCTCCGCATTCGCTCATGTGTGCTCCTCAATCTTCAAATCTGCTCAGTCAGTCAAGTCCTCCATTTCAGCCTCTCAATAAATTTGTCATGCGTAAGAGCTTGCTGAACATTAAAATGATCCATATGAGCACACACAGCCTCGGTGTTCTCATTTGAGGGAGAGAGAGAGAGGGCAAGAGCGAGTGAGAGATAAACACACTGTGTGATAAAGCAAGAGTGAGAAAAAGAGTGAGAGAGAGAAAGAGTTAGATAAAGTGACATCATAAGAAACAGCATAAGAGAGAAAAAAAAGAGAAAGCAAGAAGGATGTTAGGGAGATAGTGAGAATAACAGTGATAGAGAATGGGAGAGCGAGAATAAGAGTGTAAGAGAGTGACAAAACCAGAGAGCAAGAAAGAGCATAAGAGAGAGACACACACACACTATGTGAAAGAATAAGAGTGAGAATGTGCATGTGACAGAGAGAGAGAGAGAGAGAGAGAGACAAAAAGAGAGAGAGAGAGAGAGAGAGAGAGAGAGAAAGAGAGAAAATGCGGGAGACAACAAAATACAGCGACAGGGAGAAAGCATGAGAAAGAAAATGAGAAAGCAAGAAAGCTGTGAAGGAGATAGTGAGAACTAGAGTGAGAGAGAATGAGAGAGCGAATAAGAGTGTATGAGAAACGAAGAAAGAGCAAGAGTCTGAGAAAAAGAACATGATAGAATGAGTAAGAGAGAAAAGTAAAGAGAGAGGCAAGTATGAGAGAGAGTGAGAGAGCAAGAGAGAGAGAGTGTGTGTGAGAGAACAAGAGACATAAAAAAGTCAGAAAGATAGGGAGACCAAGAAACAGAAAGAAAGCAGTAGAAAGAGAGAGGGTTGAAAAGAAAGAGAGGGAAAGAGGAAAGGATAAAGACAGAGAATAAGAGAGTGAGGTAGTGCTTTGACACCAGCTTTGTTTCTTGTCATGTGGTGAAGCAAGTGGTATTTTTAAAAAGAAGCACCTCCCTCCTGCCGATGAATCACCTCAGGACCTATTTCTCAAGAGCGTGTGTGGAGTCCACAGCCAGGACAAGATAAAGAGCCAAACATCGCAATTACTTACCAGGGGAAGAGGGGACGTATGAGAGAGAGATTAATAAGCATTTGTCATGACTTCTATATTCAGCATTCAGATGAAGAAGAAATACGTTGCCCTTTGAACTAAAACCTCTCACACTGCAGTCTGTATGCACAGAAGACATATGGCAGCCATATGTCCGCAGGTAATCATGGACAGCTTTGGGGCTGTTTGTTTACACATTTCAGGTGATTTGCCAGGTTTTCATGCTTAAAAGAAGGCAGTGCTTTAGAGAGTCTTTGCTAAATGAAAAATAAATCCAAAACCCCCCCACCCTTTCAAAGTACGCACAGCCATTAGCATCCTGGTGTGACATCTGGGTTCAAATCAGTAAACATCCACTTTCAAGCCTCCCAGCCTCGGGAGAGATGGGGGCTTTTGTTAGCTTTGTCATTAGCTAAGCTAACAAACTTGAGGGAGTGAGCGGAGCAGAAGATAAAGGTGTTTGCTGTTAGCAAGCTACTGCTGAAGCACACCAAAACTCCAAAAGCTACTTCCACTTCGCCACTTTCACTCACCTAAATGATGATCACTCTTCTGCAAACAAAGGAAAAGAGGCTGATGCAAACCCTTCATGAGATTACGATGCCTTCAGGAGATCCCCTCGTGATATTCTAAACAAAACCTTGAGATGTTTTAAAAGACATGGCTGGGACTAAAAAAGTACTGTACATTGGTTATCTCATAGAAATTACCTATAGCTATGAGTCCAGATTTTACTGACTTAGTCTGAATTAAGTGTTAAAAAATGCCAGTTAAGTGCATAGAACAATGGTCAAAATGTTTGCATTAACTCACTTTCTACATGTGCAAATGAGACTTAGTCTTCAGTAGGAAATTACTGGATGATGGTGTAATGTATTTAGACAAAACAATGTATTCAAAAAACTAAAATAAACCTCTCAAACTTCACCTTGTGTTTTAATGTGAACACATGATGCTGTTCTAAGGCTAGTAGTGCAACTACATTAAAGATTACAACTCAACACTACGCAGGTTGAATTTAATATTCTGGTCCATGAAGCCCTCACCTGATCATAAACAAGGACATCTTTCAGAGTTCAATTAAAATCAAAAGGGCAATTAAATTATGCGTTCAAAAAGCCAATGCTGAATTTTCATGTAAAAATTCTGCACAATTATCAAATGCACACCAGCCAGTTTTCATGAGGTCCGACCCAATTAATTTGCTCATTTATTTTCAGTTCCTCTCTACTTGCTTACAGCATCACAGAATTAACTGCTAAAGCAGAACTTAGAATAATAATAACTCAATTATACCGCATGGCACACAGCCAAAAAAGGGGAAAGAAAAGATAGATCTTCAGTATAGTGCGCTGCTTAAAAAGACTTCGCCAAGTTCTAGAAAACAATGACTTGTATTAGAGCCTGTGCCTTAGAATACATATTAACACATTATTTCACCCAGCTGTGTTTGTGCTAGCTGTGAAAAACTCTTTTGTCTGTGGAGCTGAGCCTCACTTTTCTACCATGGCTCTTTTCTCTAATATGGCAACATGAGCTGCATGATTCAAGGTAAGAATTCACTTTCATGGCAGGCTTAAAGCAGACGAAGGACAGATCCAAACTTGCAGCTGGACATAGAAGCCCTTAGGCACATTCTTGAGTTTTATACACCTTCAGCTGTACTTACAGCACAAATAAAAGTCCACAGCCGCACAAGGCATCAAGCAGGCACATGTGTCAATGCTTTCACCGCTCAAGTTAGTACAAGTGCAAGACTATGAAGCAATGGTTTGTTAGCATCATCACCTCGAGAGAATTCTTTGATGCTGGCTTTTGTCTTCTGGAGCAGGTAAACAAAGACTCTTATCCAAATAGCAAATGCACACAGTAACACCTACCCTCTCATATATATCATTTACAAATATGTATTATCGTAAGGCAGTGGTCTTCAACTCATGTACTGGGGGCCCGTTACCCTGTACAGTTTGATGCTTTACCTGCCCCACAACACCTGAATTACTTCAAAAGCTCAAAGTGTGTTTTGGCAGGGAATTGGGCAACTGAGAGATTCTTCTTTAAAGAATTACCAATTAAAGGTTCCTTAAGGCACAGGTTCTTGACTCTTATCGTGGAGCCCCTCTGCCCTTCACATATTAGTGTTTTTATGCTCCCACACACTCACTTTCTAATTAGCTGATTAGTTGGAAGGGGCATGTTGGAGGCTAGTGAAACATACAAAGTAAAGGGGCTCCACCTCCAGGTTTGGAAGCTCTATCCAAATGCACTGGGAGATGGATCGGAGAAAAGAACATCTAAGGGGGCTGAGGACCAGTTAGGGAACCACTACTTTCGGAAACCCAAAGTATTTCTTCTAAAACATCCGCATCTTTGTGAGATCTTACTATGCAAGAATTTTTCAAAAGAGGAGTTGAACCTCTTGAACAGGAGAACAGAACAAGGCCATTTGTACTGGACAATCATCAAAGGTGCATTCCAGCCTAAAACTAGAATTTCCGCGAGAAAATGTTGAGTGTGATTGCGCTCCAGCAATCACACTAATTAAACTAGAATGCATTTCTACAAGACAATGAGAAGTGTAATTGTGCGGTTGCTATGGTAACTGTGGTTGCTGCTATGTGGTTACTATGGCAGTGCAGGTGGTTTCTAAGGTGTAGCTAGCCGGTTGCTATGGTAACTGTAGTAGTTGCTACGGTGTTGCTAGGTGGTTACTATGGTTTCACAGGTGGGGGTTAATATAAAAACACTGGTCAAAAAGATGATCAAAAAGTCACATAAAAACACTGAGCAGCTCTTTCTCTTTTTATCTCACCCTCTCTAATTTCTTTCAATTAAATGAGCAATTTTTGGAGACTGTCCAAGAAGTGGCGTGTACATGCGACAGAATAAAAGCTCACTTCAACATGCACTAATGCCAACAAATTGTTTCCTTATTAATTATGTTTTTGAACAGAAGTCAGCCCAGTCATGAGGCTTATTATCAATTATCAATGCATGGCCCCTGATCAACCAATCAAAAGGCTATTTACACATGCAATGCTACGGATATTAAAGAGTGTTTTAGCATTATAACCATTCCAAAATTCAAAATGGGCTTGGATGAGAAGCAACACCTTTTTCGGCTATAAATAGAATAATAATAAAAAAACTTGAGAAGAACAACAGTGGGACTGATGACGCAATCACACTAATATAAAAACTTAATAACATAAGTGTGATTGATGATGCAATCACATTAACTAGAATGCATTTCTATGAGAAAATGCAAAGTGTGACTGTGTAGTTGCTATGGTAACTTTGGTTATTACTCTAAAACTAAATCATTGTATCCTCATTAAGGCTCAAAAATAAACACATTTTCACCTACGGTACACAGATGAAAACAAGGGGCAGCAGGCGCTACACGGATATGCATGGAGACAAACAGCTCAGACAACCAGAAAAATCTCTGTTCAGCACAAAACTCACTAGCTAACATAACCTGTCACACTACCACACTTCACTGTCCTTCAGACATATTTTTCACCCAGAAAAGGTGAAAAGTATGGCCTCAAATAGGCTAACTGAGCTGGCTCAAACAGGCACTCACAGGCCTGTTTGTGAGCCTGCTGCGTCTTTAGCTCCACAAGACTGATTTGTTGTTCTGCATTTGTTCCTATGCCGGTGCAGTAGCCGTGATATCACAATGCTTGCTCCCAGACTCTCTCTCCCATATACACTGTCAAGGCGACTCAATACTTGCTCCTGATCAATCAATCAAAAAACTAGTAATTATTAATTAATGTTTTAGCATTGGAACCATTCCCAAACTCAAAATGGGCTCAGAGGAGAAACAGCTCCAAAAAAACAGGTGAAACAAAAATAATAATAATTATATAAAAACTTGAGAAGGACATTAGAGTGATAGCTTCCGCATCACACTAATAAAAACTAAAATTTAAGAAGAAAAGCTGTGTGATTAGTAACTTAATTAGTAACTTAAAGCATGTGTGATCAAGCAGAAGCTTTTAGCTCTTACCTGCATGACAGGAGCGGCCACCAAACGGCACATTGGGGGTGAGAGAGAGAGAGAGAGAGAGAGAGACGCTATGTTCCTGGCTGCCCACTGCTTCACTTGGTGAATGGGTAAAATACAGAGGAAGAATTTCGTGCTGTTGACACTGTGTGCTGTGGTGTGTTCACGTATGTCGGAATGTTCACTTTCACTTAATGCTTTATCATTGAAGTGCATTTTATATCACACTATGGAAGTCTCCAGTAGCAGTTTTGTAACCGGAACTAACGAGGCTAATGTAGCTAACAAATAATGGAAGCCTATATCCCACCGATTAGCATGAACCTCCCACATGCAAGACACCTCATACATACACACACACACACACACACCAAACCTTTCTGTTTACACCTTAAACACTTAATTACTGGGGGATTTTTGAAAATCAGGAGTTCACCTTTTAAGTGGATTTTTGGTCTGTGAGCAAGCTGGTTAATGCTTGGAAGAGGAACGCTCAGCTCGAGCAAAAAAATAGCAAAAATATGGTTGGCTCACTAAAACTGTCAAACTAATGCTCCTTTAGACTAAATATAAGCAAATTTTTCACCAACTGCAGCCACATTTTGCTTTGATGCTGCTGTTAGTTAGCTTGCTAGCTGTGGGGGTCTGACATGTGTGTCAGAGTTGGACAGATGCCAAAATTCCAAATGGGCTTGGATGAGAAGCTGTGGTAAAAACAGGTATTATAAAAATATATTATAATAATAAATAATGAAATATATAAATAATAGTAATGATCATAACAACAACAGTAATAACAATAATAATAACACAACTTACGAACAGCAATAGTGATTGATTCTGTAATCATACTTATTAGCACTTAATATGTTATCTATCATGTTATGCAATATTCAGTAGTACAGCACTGTATATCACAACTTAAAATTTGACAGAATTCAGAATTTCATATACTTTTGTGTCTTTGTCAGTCAGCACATAGACACTGTAACACTTTGCATGCCAAATGCATTACAAATATGTCATCCACCCATTAGAATTCCCCCTATGGCAATAAAGAAATCCTAGCTGCTAGCTTAGCCAATAATGTAGAGGCTAATAAATCTCACTCCTGAGGGTATTGTAGGAGGATACTAGGCATGTTTACTACAGTTCTAGTAATGACTAAAGTTGTTAAGTTTTCAAGATAATGCAAATTTAGACAAATTTAGGCAAAATTTTCACCATCAATGATATTTTGATTCAAATTCAGTAAAAAAGTGCTACATCTAAGTGTAAACCCTTCATTTGTTTCAGTCACATGATCTTTTGCTTGTAGTCACCCTCTCCTCGACCATGGACAAGACCCAGTTTAGCAAATGGAGTTAGGATGAGTGTATGGATGTATCCTTAGTTGTGTCACACTGTTAACATCCTGTGGGTCTCTGCAGTTGGAAACCATTTTTTTTACTGGCACTTCAGCACCCTTTCTTCACTTTACTATCTACAGGAGACCAGATCTCATGTACCAGAAATTTCATTCATTTGCAAGTGTCTCAGCATTCTTTGTCAGGCTGGAAATGTGTGTTGTAAAGTGATGACCAAAGTACACTCAACAAAAATATAAACGCAACACTTTTGTTTTTGCTCCCATTTTTCATGAGATGGACTTAAAGATCTA
>JBBPCZ010000023.1:6427360-6437411 GCA_037974445.1 Brycinus macrolepidotus | reverse complement strand
TGTACAGGTAAAGTGAATTAGGGAACCTGTCAAGAGGTGGGTCGCAAGTTGAAGTTGATTTGTTGAAGGCAGAAGAATTTACAAGCATGAGATCTGAGCCACTTAGACAAGGAACAAACTGTGATGGTTAGACGATTGGGTCAAAGCATTTCCAAAACAGTAGATTTTGTGAGGTGTACGTGGTATATGGTTAGTACAAACCAAAAGTGTTCAACCAGAGGAAATTGAACCAGACAACTTACAACAGGGTCATGAAAACTCACTACCTAAACAATGTTGCAGACCCCTTCATGGCAATGGTATTCCCAAACAACAGTGGCCTCTTTCAGTAGAATAATGTACCTCATCATACTGCAAAAATTGTTTAGGAATAATTTGAGAAAGAGATCAAGGTGTTGACTTGCCCTCCAAATTTCTCAATCCAAGCATCTGTTGGATATGCTGGGCAAACTAGTCCAATCCACAGAGGCCCCACCTCGCAACATACAGGACAAAGGATCTGCTGCTAATGTCTTGGTACCAGATACCACAGTAAATCTTTAGAAGTCTTGTAGAGTCTATGTTTCAATGTTTTGGTGTTCTTATTCACTAACTCTCCATCACAGCCTGTTAAAAACATTCATTTCTGATTAACGTAACTTCTAGAAAGTTGCCTGGACGAGTTGACAGTGTATGGACGAGTTGACAGTGACACCTTAGGTGCATTTTTACAACATCAGACACTCATACTGTCACCATGAGCTCTCACTGACAATTATGCAGCATCCTGTAATGTGTCTGAAGGTTATGCTGATACTGACAGTTTACCACCTTTATGTTAGGAGGCAGCATCAAAATAAACACCATGCATCCAGGAAGCTTGAATTGAAAGAATCATTAATGTTAATGCTGACATTATGTGCGCATTCCTCCACCATCACTAGTCACAAGATTTAATCTTGTACAGGATATCATTTGTATTCCAACTCAAAACATATCAGTTAACTCTGCAGTGATGCAGTGTTAACTTTAGTTTTCACACTCCCAACTTAAGCCTTTGCAGCTGTCAAAACTAAGAAAAGCTTATTAAACTAACAATTCTTTCCATCTAGTAAAACATACAGCTTGATTTAGAGTTCGGCAGCATTGCGAAGAGGAAAAACCCAAATTAAAAAGCTGCGGGTGAGTGTATCAAAGGCCTTGTGGGTAATTGATGGTAGAATGTGCTGCCACTGGAGAGACACAATGTTCTAATGGCAAGTAAATAAACCTCAACAGCCTCACAAATGCATTTAAAATGGTACTTAATGCTACACTCGTTTATAATGTAGACAGCTAAGGGCAATACAACATGTTCCTGTGATAAATTATGTCTTGATTAAGGGTGAACAATATGACAAAAAATATAGATTCACGATTCTTCCAAGAAAGTATTATGATACACAATATGTCACAATGTTTATTTTTCCTTACAATAAAGAGCCTGTAGTGCCACATTAAAAAACACTATGAAAAACTATTAGTACAAACGATTTTTATTAAGCATACAATATTACAATCTTAGAAAAGCATATAGAGACATACTGTAATGTAATTTTCATGATAATAATGAATAGACTCTCTTTGCCCTATCATTACGATATCATCACAAAGTGGGAAGAAATCGTCTCTCCATAGCAACACCAGAAGTTCTCCACATTAGAGGAATATCACTTGTGGCATGGATGAAGGAGGTATGCGCACATGAGGGCAGAGGGAACACCCACAGTGGTGTCAGGAGCGCTGCTGATACGTCTCTCCAAAGTGGTCAGCAGCTTCAGCTGTGTGCAGAAGCACTGGGGGAGTAATAGTGGAAAAGACAAGTCTCCCACATGATCAATTATCATACTTTTTTGAATCGCGCCAGCATGCTGCAGTCTCTCTCCCAAGCTGCTTGGTGACCTTCTCCTCCTCTCAGGCCTTAATACCAATATGATCATTTGGTCTATTACCTTGAATGCTCTCTGGCACCAGGCTTGGGAAGAGGCCTGCTGAGCGAGAGAACGTGAGAGAGACAGAAAGAGAACAAGTGAGAGAGGCTTGCCTGCACATCCAGCTTTGCCACAGGTAGAACCCCACAGAGACACATCTGCAAGCACTGATGCGAAAGTCTCAGATAGAGGAGTAAGATGTCAGATTAGCTAAGCCTTTTGATAGCACATGGAATATTTAAAGTGGGAAGAAAACGTTTTTTTTCCCTTTCCCCTGTTCTGTTTGTACACAAGTGAATGGCTGATATAACCAGTAGGCCTGCCAAATCTCACCAACACGTTTTCTTTATCTAGACAAGGGGAATCTAAATGATGCTCCTCACACATGCATACATGCACATCCTTCTATCTCTACAGTATTAAAGACCTAGTATACACATCTTTGAAAAGACCTCAGTTTTGTAAAAGACCTCCCATTTGTTAGAACATAATGTAGTTTAAATTTCATTATGTAGACACTGATTTTGCCTGCATGTCTTGTATTATTGAGAGCAAATTTAAAGTGAAATTCACTTCATATCAACTCATATAAGAATAGCATAATAGCACAATAGCATAATTGCATTTTGCCATCAGCCACTGGACATCTTGTGTACTAGCACAGAGCACAATTTTGCAAGCAATTCTCCCTAAAATTGTTTATTGATACTCTATGTCACAGCATCATTTCATGAACATCATCAGACGTGGGTACAGTATGTGGGGTATAACGCTGCATTTGCAGGAGAGGTAAACTAGCATTGACCAAATAATACCCTAACCACTTTCCTCCGGCTGCTAACTTAATCACATAGTATTAAGACTCTCCAATTACTAATGTGCACTTTGGGCTGGAAAGCTGGTGCATGCTTGTCCAGTTAACAGGACCTCCAGCTGGTTCTGAGAGACAGATTCTCCAATTTAATGTTAACGTAATAAGAGGTGTTACATTTCGAAGTGTACACTGCTGTCATTGAGAATGTGACCCACAACAAAATTGCTATTGATCTGTTGAAGCAATCATGTTAACAAGTAAGCAGTCCTACCAGGCATGTGCGCTAGCAATACAGGTGTGTGTGTGTGCGTGTATGTGTGTGTGTGTGTGTGTGTGTGTGTGTATGTGGGTGGGTGTACAGTCTATGTTTGAAAGCACATACACAATTTTTAGATAGATAATACGTAATATATAACTAATCAACTGAATTCATCCAAAATGAATACATCCCAATTGCTTTTTGAACTCCAGTTCTAAGAACTGCACACAATAAACACACCGAAGCTTTGCATTACTCTGTCATAGAGCAATTATGTATTTTGCCAATGTGTTACGGCAGAGCATTGGTCATACTATGTGTAAGTATGAAACGCTCAGCAGGTGGGCCTCAGCTGCTTGCCGGCCCTTGACCATTTTTTCACACAGTGGTTTGTTCAATTAATTGCTACCCCAAGTCATTTCACATTTCAGCAATGGCGCAATTAGGAATGTGGGTACTACACCTTCCACTCTCATTAACATTAACAGAGTGCTATAAAATCGAAGGTGATAGGCAAATGATTAGGTGGCCTCTATTTACGATCTGAGTTTACTGTTGGATGCCATTAACGATTCCGAGATGGCTGTACCATGGGCAGCAATCAATACGATGGTTTGAGTGAAACAATGTTGTTGCTTAGGTTGCAGTCTCCTGACTGGACAGAAGATGATAAAATTAGGAACCTGGCCTGGAAGGATAATTAAAATGTTTAGACTGGACTTACACTGTAACCTTTCAAGACTGCCTCAAATAAGACACGTTTAAAATCAGCTCTGCTTGCCTTTGCTTGCTTTATATGTCTCAGAAAGATAATAATTTGAATTCTGCCTTGTTAATCAAATCTGTTACGGCTGCCATAGGAACATTACAAATGAAAAAATCTACATGAAATACATGTATTTTTTCATAAACACACATGACAGTAAACATATTAGTCTATATTAATCTATTTTAGTGGATATAAATATAAAAACACAACACTCAGCTGTGGAAGAAAGGCAGACATTCTATGGCATCGCTAACAATTTAATTGTATCATAATGAAGTATTTTAATTAGTTCCTAATTAACTATGAATGACAACATATTCCAACAGACCAGTTCTACTAAGAACCAGTCTGGGACTACCTGGACATATCCACTTCTTAATTACAACTGAAACTAGGGAGTATGCAGTCTAGTGGAATCACAATAGTCAAGGGAAAAAGCAACCACAAACAAGGATACATAAAGCTTCCTTATACCCACAACACTCTCCCCTACCCTAAAAATAGCCCAAAGTTAGAAAAAGGTCAAGATAAAAAGGTTTTAAATTCCATCATCAGGCCTCCAGAGAGGTCTTTTTCCCTTGCATTTATTTTAAGGAAACAGAATTCCCCATGCACAAGGAGATGGATGCATGAAATATTAATAGCTTGGGTAAGAATGCAAAGTGGATTGTCCTGAGACTTTCATTTTACATTTACTTAGAGGGCAGTTCTTTCTTGTTGCGTTTGTTAAAACGGGTGGAATCTGAAGTTCAGGCCAAGGCACTGAAGCGGGTTTCAGGGGATAATTACAGACCCCACATAATGTGGCATTTCAAAGAAGCCTTTGGAGTGGGGATGCCATCCTAAAGAGACATACTATAAATGAGAGCCTTAAGGCACGATCAAACACAATTACACATCTTAAGTGTTACAGTTTGATTCAAGTGCTGTAAGCCCAAGTGCACTCGCACACACACAAATAACAGCCTTGAGGTGAATTCATGTGCTTGTTAGAGCAATGATGAAGTTTGAATCTGAGGTAGACTAAGCAATTAAAACACAAATGACAGTGTAAATTAACTGCACTGTGATGCTCCATGGATTGTACATTCACGTTGCTGTCCATTTGTGTGGTTTTTAGTCATCAATAAAGACATGTTTAGTGAGAGGAAACAAGATGCACCGCCAACTGACCTGTTCAGTGCCTCCATGTTTGAAATAATTATTAAACAGAATAAAACGTATAGGCAGGTACATCATGATTCAGGGGTAATCATGTTGCACATCAAAGAAGCTTTAGAGTGGATAAGGTGTCTTAAAGATATGTGCTGCAAATGAGAGCCTCAAGGCACAATCAGCCATAATATGAAATGACGACATTTCACAGAAATGTCAGCAACCTGCAAAACTGAACAACCTTGATTCTGAGTCACCTTGACTTACTGCACCGCCAAACTAGCCTCAGTCCACTCTTTTAAAGCAGAGGTCATTTTAAGCTCAGGTTTGTCTTTTATTTCTGATGAATCATGTAACTATTTAGGAATGACTCAAAGTCCGAAGGACAGACAATGAACCATAGCGATGTCAGTCGAACAACAAGCTTCAAACTCACTCTTTGCAAAAGTCAGTGCATCCAGACTCAATATTATCAAACAAACAGCAATATTCTAATGCAGTTAGCTGGCTTTATCTTGCTTCAGAAATAACTAATAGGCCAAATGAACAAGTCTGAATGGGATAGAACATTTTAGAACAGGGCAAAAAGAGGAGAACATTCTGAAACAATGTGAACTGATGAGATCTTTCTAGAGCAGTTGGAATGAGGTATCATTCTAGAGGTAGTTTGAAGGTGATAGAACATTCTGCACTGGTGTCAACAGGATAGAACAATCTATAGCAGTGTGAATGCAGGAAATAATTACTGAGTGAAGGGTACAGATTCTAGTTCTTTATAAATAGGCTACATGCTCCTGGAACAAGATTAACAAATTACAACATTCTATAAACATTCTAGCACCACTAATAATCATACACAGGCATGACACACCAAACCAGCGTATGGGTTTGTTGGTATTTCAGGAATTGTGGGTCAGTAAGCTCTGCAATTAAGTGGAAATTTCCCTGGATTCAGAAGTCCCTCTGGAAGTCATGACCAGAATGAAAACAGTACCAAAAATGGCTCACATTACCACACGTCGTCTGCATCTTGTAACTGATAGTACAAAGCACAGCTATGCTGCACAGAATGCGTTGCACTAGTAGTGCCTATAAACATCAAGCTCCAGGTTATTTTGAACTCTACCCATAAAACCTTTAACACCATATAATGAAACTCTGTTAAAAGGTACAAGGAAATTCTTCACAAACTGTTAAAAGATATGAGAAAACTAAACTAAAGAACTACTGAAATCTAAGATCTTAGTGTTTTTAAACTGTCTTCCTTTTGGTCATTTTGGTGGTCTAGTTCTGGGTTTAATTTAATGCAGTAATTGCTATGTGGAGGACTGTGGCATGTACACAAATCTAGAAGGGCTGAAAGTCACCAAGTGAACACCGGCAGTGTACACCTTCATTAAAACAATGGTTTCACAGACTGCTGTTCAGTAGCTCTAAGATAAGACTCTTATTAAGATAATTCACAATATCTAAATAAACATTTCAGTTCAACTTTTGCCAGGGCTGTGTTTATAAAACCCTTCCCACCACTCTAATCATTCTGTGGTAATCATAGGTTAGGCCCCTCTATGCAGAAGATCCTTATATTTTGACATTTCAATCATTTGTCTTTATTCCATTAAAGGGAAGACAAAAGAAAGTTTGTTGACCTATCTGGAAGAGTGAAGCTACTGATGGAAATATGCATGCACACACTAATACACACATACACACAGCATTAGAAGGATTTACAGATGGTGTCTCGGAAGGGGGAGGCCATACTTCAGAGCTAAGCTGAACGCTCCACATCTGCCAGTCTGCTATGGTCTCAGTGGGGTTCCCCATTACCACATCATCTCTCCTCTGCTTAACCAATGTGTCTTAACACCAGCAGGGTGGGGTTGCTCAACTCCAACTGGGATCAAATCTTTTTGGTGACCAGTGCAGGTGATTCATCAAGTCCAATTTCAAACAGGAAGCAATGATGGACCCATGGAACAGGGCAGGGTGGCGTAGATTCTTGTGTTTTTAGCTATGAAGCATATTTCTGGGTGGCTTTGCAAGCTCAGGCAAAGGATGCAACAAATAAAAGCGCCAGACTGAGCTTATGCCAGCCATCGTTCAAAAGCTGATATCCCTCTGTCACTGTGCAAAGCACAGTCCATGTGGACCCTGCGCTGGAGAGGAGTGCAGCTGGAGTTTTATGAAAAGACAGAATTGCCAGAGAGATTGACAACTACTCATCTGAAAATCTGCCACCAGAGAATTCAAACGCATATGGTTGGAGTTCTAGTTGAGGGCTTTGATTAAAGCTCATGATGGGCAAATAAGTACTATTTTAGAATTATTTTTAAATTCTCAGTATCCACAGCTTCACCCACTAACTGAATGCTAATATATACCAGGGATTTTCACTGCAAATATGGAATTTCACAATATTTGGTTGCACATAATGCGGTCACATGAGCATGCTTAATCTATTGTTATCATGATTAATTATGTCACATTACATCAGAACATGCTTTTGTAAGCATAGCATTTATTTCACCAGTATGCATTTCACAATAATTACATGGTAACAGTCTTTTAAGCTGATTGCAATTATTTAAATTGAATTGGGTGCATTGTCATTGATTTGGCTGTTGCAAAGGCATGCAAACAAAAGAAAGCAAGAAGTTAAATTATTGCAACAACAGAAGTTCTTCTGACTGCTATAATACCTTTAGAAGGCAGCAGTTAGTAATGTTTGCTTATTTGAGCTTGAATTGTGTCATTTGGACAATATTAAAAGCTGACTAGGAACTGCATACACAGAATAAAAAAAGGACAAATTGTAACTATTTAAATGGTAATTAACTATCGACTTATGGTTCATGATTGTGACAGGCCTAATCATCAGTACTTAACACTAACCAACTGCATATTTCATTACAAATAGATCATAATCAGTCCTGTAGTTTTAGTGCAACAGTCACTGAAATGTTAAAATTAATTGTATTTAAGAAATAATAAAAAATATAAATATCACAATGCATATTGTGCATTGAGTAAATGTCGTTTTGCTGCCTCATTCATCACTACTGTCATAAGGACTTCATTAAAACCAATCTGTTTAAAAATCAATTAAATAAATTAAATGTGACCTCTTAATGAATTGGCAATGACTAGTTGTTCATTTGCATGATGACAGTTCATATTTCAAATTCTCTCATTGGTCTCTTGCGCAGAAAAAATGGAGCCTGACGGACAAACCCATTTAGAAGCATTTTTGCCCCAAAGTGAAGTCTATATGTCTCATGTCAGCACCGCCAGTTCCACGGCCCCCATGTTCTCAGAACTGCTTATGCTGGGAGGAGTCCTGTTTGTTTTCATGTACCTCACTTCCTGTCTATTTGGCCACATGTATGTTCATTTACCTCACTTCCTGTTTATGTTACCAAGTGTTGTTGTCCCTGTGTTTATCCGTCCCTGCCTGATTTCACCTACTGTCTCATTTCGTTTAAATGTCTCTTGTTTCAGTTTATTACTGCACTGATTTCCTTCACCTGCCTACTAGGATAATGGCTTCCTAGTTGATTTTGTCCAGCAAAGTATTTTGGAAATTTTGAAAGGTTATATGATATATGATACATGATAAAAAATCAGTAAGATATAAATCATTAACAATCAGTAGTTATAGGCCTAGTTGCAATGCCACATTGCTACATAAATACGCATTTTAATTTCACTGTGACTGAGATTACCTAAAAATTACACAGGCTTCAAAGTTGTGAGCAGTGCCATTACATTCATCTAAATGCTCACCAGAGCCGCACAATATTTCATTTATTAAACGTTATCGTGATCAATACTGATATCGCGGAAGGCTGCAATATGCAAATAAGCCTCTAACCAATTTCCTTTCAGAGTTTTTCACACCAATGACCAATCACAGCTCCAGGTGATGTTTTGATGAATTCAAGGTATTCATAATATCCAACAAAAGTAAAATTATTTTGGCCTGTCTTTAACCATTAAAGGTTTATCAAGGTATTTTAAAAGGCCTATATTCTACATTTGTCTTCTATTTAATTTTTTTTC
Organism: Brycinus macrolepidotus; assembly: GCA_037974445.1. NCBI lineage: Eukaryota > Metazoa > Chordata > Actinopteri > Characiformes > Alestidae > Brycinus > Brycinus macrolepidotus. The sequence continues at coordinate 6,428,406 of JBBPCZ010000023.1, read as the reverse complement.
CTTATTTTCACCAAAAATATATTTTATAACGCATTATAGCTCATTCTTACATGACCATTTCCAGCCTTTCTTTATGCCTTAGAATTCAACAGGCTGTTATTATACTGTACCTTTAAAACTGACATATGTAAATGGTATCTTTCTGATTGGCTCCCCTGTATTGCACCTCATTCAAAACGCAACACGGGGCTGAAACATTCCTTAGAACTTCAGCATAAATGGGCAGGGCTAAACTACTGTAAGCTGAATAAGAAGATATATGTAAATGTGTGAAACCTTAAAACTATGACTTGAAAGTCAGCTGTTTTGTAGCTCAGTTTCTGTTTATGGACTGTACGGATGTATTTACATACTTCAGGTCTCTTTTATTCCAGAAAAGTGATGATATGGGCTGTTCATATATTGAAAGAAATGGCAATCGCAATTTATAGTAGTATAATCGCAACACTAATATTTTGTCCATTTCGTGCATCCCTTATGCTTAGGCAAGAATGCAGAGGAATCAGCATTAGCACACATACATACTGTAAAAGCCCCACTGACAGTTTTATTAAGTGTAAAGTGGGTCATGCCTCGCAGTGATGTGAAACAATGTCATCATTATTGCATTTTTAGCCGCCCATCTTCATAACAGCAGCCCCCTTGGTAGAGAGAAACGAACTAGGACAATCTATAAAGTGAGATTTTTAGGCTTTTTTGTAATGTTTCTGACTGACATCGCTTGCTATTCCATTATTCAACCACACTATATATGCAACTCAGAAAGAATTTCAGCTTTCAGCTTTTTCTTCTGCTTTCAAAACAAGTTCTACATTTGCAAATTATCCGCTACTTTGCAATCCACTTCTCGGCCGCCTTGGCAAGTTAATTTATAATCTGCAAAGGAGTTGGGGCCGAAGGGTGATTCACTGAGAGGAGGGAGAGAAAAAACATAAAGGAAGCAACAAAATCTACCTGACAGCTACAAATCTTGGCTGTATCTTCACCTAGTAAGCTAGTTTGAGTTTCTTCTGTTACTTAACTGTTGTGCTGCTGTTTTGCTGTTC
>JBBPCZ010000023.1:6408323-6421311 GCA_037974445.1 Brycinus macrolepidotus | reverse complement strand
ATACCAAAGCAAAATCCTAATGAGGCTGATTTACAATCAGGGAGGGAGAGCGAGGGGTGGGGGGTGGGAGAGAGGAGGGGGGAGGGAGGAGGGAAAATGGAAGGGGTAACAAGGAATGAGGGGGTGAAGGGAGAGAGAGAGAGAGCAGAAAAGAGAGAAAGAGGAGAAACAGATGAAATATAAAAAGAAAGCAGGAGGTAAAATCGAGAAAAAGTGAGAGTAGAGAGAATGAAATATGATAGAGTGAGAGAAGAGAGACAGACAAAGAACGAGATAAGAGATAGAGTGAGGAGAAAGTGAAAAACAGAGAGAAAAGAAAGTGGAAAGAGACAGCGATAGAGAGGCAAAGGAGAAAGACGGATGACAGCATGAGATATAAAGAGAAAGGGGTATGAGAGAGAGAATGAGATAAGAGACAGTGAAGGAGAGAGGGAGGAGAACGAGAGAGAAAAGAGAGAGAGAGGAGGAAGAGGTATGAATTCTGCTTGAATTGGTGATGCTCCACATTCACCCTGAGGGCTCTGAAGTCACGGATGTGCCGCAGAGATAGGATTACAGCCAAAGAAGTTCAAGTCAATCCTCCAACACCCACAGTCACACATAGAAAAGACACAGGCGTACACACACTCATTTGTGCGCATGCTTTGGGGAGAAATACAAATGGCAGCACTTAATTTACTTGCTGGTGAGCTTATACTCGAAGCAAATCTGTGGTGTTATGCAACACCAGCTGTCACCTCCCTTCACTAAGTGCTGCGTCAGAGGGAGAGCGCCTTGTTGCTTTTAAAAACGAGTCATAGTCTGCTGCCTAATCCGAGCGCGCACAACACAGGCCCCTTTTCAACCTGCCGCTGCTCGTCAAAGCAAATTCAGCAACAATGTCTGCAGCACACATTCTGCCTGGTCAAAAAGACATGTTCATCCATCCAAATCTCGGCCTTGTTTAACAAATCACTGACCATGTATACTAAGGCCTTTTATCCACACCAAATAAAAAATGATTCTGGCCACTCCACAAATGAGTGCACCTGCTAATTTTCTTTAAAGGCTATGCATCCTCTAAACGAGAGGAGCCGCTAAATTAACACTGTGAAACAAATAAAGAGCTTGATTATTTAAAATCGATAAAAGTGGTCCCACAGTATCAAGTGGCATTTCCCTGCTTCCCTTGTCTTTCAGAAGGCCAGAAATGTGTGCAGAGCTGAGGGGAGGTTGTAACGCTGCCCCATTAATGCATGCCTTCATTTTATTTTTCCAACACGGCCCTTTTTATGTCAGCAACACATGGCCACAGAACAGTTATTTTTCTTTATTCTCTGCGAATGGAAAATGTGTGAGCAGGCTGTGCGCTGAGGTCCGCTGTCAAAAACAGGCACCCTGGAAGCTGGTGCTTTGTGCTTTGCAGATTAGAAGCCCCATCATTCCACCATGTCCCCTCTGGACTTTTGGGAAGGAGGCACAGAAAAGTATTTTTTCCCCGTTTTTCCCTCTAAGGCAATTTCAGCACTATTTCTATCCCACGGCAGCAGATCTGTGTGCTCCTCTGAAACCGCTTCCAAAAGAACGATTGTGCTGTTGTAACACAGACTAAAGCTCTAATTACATTTTTGGGTTAGATTAGTAGAAGTCATAATTATACTACCTTTATTATGCAAATTAATGGGCTGATTTCAAAGAATTAATTACCCTTGTCCAAAGTTTGATTAGTAAATGAGTGTTTTCTGGCAATTTTTTGCTGCTCAGTTTTGCTCAGGCAATGAGATGACAAAAATAATTTGTACCAAATTGAACGTTTGAGACTGAAGGACCTGAAAGGAGCCTAAATCAGAAAAAGGCACAGATTGCTTTCCTCGGGCTAATCAATACACCACGCTTCATAATCACAAAAAATGACATGCTCATTTCAACAGGCTCACAGAAGCTGAAGAAAAGCATCTCTCCTTTTTTCCATAGCACACAAGTGCCTTTAATTGGAGCCCTTTGCGTCACTTATCTGATAGGAGCGCCATAATTTAAAAGTCTTTGTTGCCTTAAACCTCCATGTACATGAGCAAAAGAAACGAGTGAAGCCGTTTGAGTTTAAGACAAAGGTCGAGCTCAATGCTTCCTGCTTATTCCTACCAAAGAGTCCAGACAAAAGACAAGCAAATGAAATGCAAGAGCAGGCAGAGCACAATAGGCCATCTGAGTTGGAATAAGTTGGCGGAACAAAAAAGGGGATGAAAAAGGACACCCTTAAAAAGACCCGGTGGATTAGTAGCCGATGGACATGGTCCAACTCTAGAATCTGAAAGAGGACTCTCAGGCCAATCAAATTCAATCAAACAAACCACTGACTTCCACCAGTGGTTGACCTTAAACAGAAACATATTCTTTTAATTCATTTTCATGTAAGTACATTACCACAAGGTGAGAAGTAGAGAGATAACCATATGTACTTCTCTGTTCCCACAAATACAATCAGAGTGAACAAGGTCAGCAATTACAAAAATTAAGCATACAAATCATTTAAAAGAAAACACTAGGATGGTTTTGTAAGCTGCACAATACAAATAGCAAAGGCACTGCAATCACAGTCAATTAACCAATTAATTGATTTCAATTAACCAATTAATCTGTTATTGAACAAAAAAAAGGTGCAGTTATAAGGTTGACTTTAATTTTACACAATCTCACATCGAAAAAGGTTCAGGAACAACATGAAGAAATCTCACAAGACAGTTCAAGTCTAAAGTTGATTCTAACAAAATGGTTTGGCTAACTGATGCTTCATTAAGTTAATTCAGGTACTGTTGATTAAATTGAACAAATCTATATGCTGGCTGGAGGCACTGAGGAGAAATCCAGAACCAAACCAGCTAAAAATATGCCTTTTTAAAACACTATAAATTCTTGTAACTGTTTACTTTATCCGTGTTTGTATTATTATTATTATTATTTTATTTATATTATATTATATTTATTATTTATTATTTTAATGTTCTCTGGTGTCTTTACAAGCAAAAACATAATTTCTGTCCAGATCAATGCTTTTGAACAGTTAGCTAGGTACCTGAGCCCTCAGCAAAATATTGAATGTAAGAAATTGGGTTTTTTTTATGTCCCCCATAGAAAATGTTTTAAAAACCTCAGTTATCAGTCATATAAATTCAGATGTTGTGTAGCAGATCAAAACACAGAGGATAACAGAACATAACTTTGGCAAAAAAGCTAATTTTCTTCATCCAGTTCAGTTGAATCATTTATTTTTCTATTTAATAAATTAATAGTTAGGGGTGTAACAATGCATTGGAATATTGTGATATCACAATGCAAAAATGTGACAATGTGAGTCGTGGACATGTGACAAAGCATTGTGGTGAATAAGCTCTCTATTAATTATGATATTTGATGTAACTGCATTATTTAAATTGCATTCATATCATATAACCCTCCTCCACCTTCCTTCCAGCTCTAGTTTCATTAGTAAATTGTGCTCAATACAGTTATCATTTTTCTTTGTTCAGATTTCATTCCAAATATAAATATTTCAAGAATACTGAATTGTTTTCAGTCTCAATTTGTTGAATTGAGACTGATATCATGAGGATATCAAACTATGAGCCCTGCATCGTCAATCAAACCGCGTTGTGAGTTGACTGCATCATTACACACCTAGTATTAGTTGTCATGCTAAGCTTCTTCTCTCAATACAGTGTGCTTTCTCTAACCAGCTTGAAATAACAATTGAGCTTGAGCTTGGTTTATTACATGATGTACAGAAAGTTATCTTAGTGTCATATATTTCACTTTCTGGGTTGTGCATGACCCTTCACTGCAGTCTACACTCTCTGTATTTTCTTTTAATTAAGTGGTGTAATATTAGATGGAAAGTGTAAGTTTTGTCAGGGCAATTAACTGATAAGATTTGTTGCCAACGTTTTTCCTTTATTTGACATTACTGATGTAACTGATTCATTGTCCCTGTTCTATTTTGGTTCATTTGTGCAATGTTGAGTATGCACTGCTTATGGTGAAGCCATATTTTATCCTTGAGGATTTACAAATGACAGAGCTGCAGTTACGGAATGAGGTCTGGAAGGAAGCTGGTATAACATTAGCACTTTGCATCTGAAAATTTAAAAGCATTTAATTTAAAATGTGTAATTCATAAAACTCCAAATACTAATGGACTGCAGTATTAATATAATGTATAATTTTATGTTTATGTTAAATTCAGCAAATAAAGAATATCTGTAGTGGGTGTGGTCCCTGTACAGGATGTGTGCTTACATTTTCGGAAAATCAGCAAAACATGCCACCGCGGATGCCCAAGCTTTTTCATATGACTGAATGTCTGATTTGTTGCTTTGGAGATTAGCTAGCGAACTTGCATTCATTACAGTAAGTAGTGACTTACTGAGAGCAAAAATAAATTAAAATTTGATCTGGGGTAAAACTGAAAAAGGCTTTCAATAAAACAATTGTTAAAAACTGATATTTCTTCTAGAAGCAGAGTATGGGCCAGTTTAGGACAGAGTAGTACCATCCAGACAATACACACTCAAATACAACAGTATGAGCTTTTCTAAGGTTACAAATCTTCTTCACACACTTATTCTCACCATTGTCCACCCTAACCCTATATTCTTGTTCCCGGCTATGTGAAGGTGTAAGGTTGCTTGGGAAATCATTTCTTTTAAACACCAACATTACATGTGAAAGCATACTATGGAGTTAATTATACATTGCCCTTTCAGAACAGATGAAGGAAGAGGCGGATAAAGTGAAGAATGGGGAGTATGTGAAAAGAAGGCAAATCACTCAACTAATGATACCAACAAAATGTACACAGAGCAAAGCAAATTGCTGGGAAGCTGGTAGTACAGGGTTACTAAGCTTCTTTGTGTCGTTCTCTTGAAATAACCCTGTACATTTTGATTAATATGTCCTCCACCAGAAACAAATAAGGTTCGAACAACATTCCAAGTGCTATAGCTTGTTCTTCAGCAGAGGTGGATCAGAGCAGGGCTCCTGGAGAGTTGATAAGAGTGGGCTAAGGTAGAAATAAAGCCTGAGCCAATCCCTCAGACCTGCAGTGGGGATGTTGGGGTTAGACAGTTTAGAGACTGTTTGCCCCAGAACACTCGCTGGCTGTGGTTAGGCTGCGTGCAGCCCTGCTGTGCATGCCTTGTTAAACACTCATAGTTGGTAGACATAATCGTAGTAATGAGTGAGAATGCCAACCGTCATGATGAAGCAGAGCTGTAGTAGTAACCCCCCCCCACACACACAAGTCCCACATCACCCTAGTAGTGGCTCCACGGCTAGACAGTTCGCATTTCAACTTCACAGATCAGGCAACAACACAATATTACAATTAGCATGCTGATTATCACCTGCCCTGGCTCATGGGGAATGACAGGGGCTAATGACAAAGTGGGCCACTGTTGTATGACATGTTCACAGGTAATTCTTAACCACTCAGTATTCGGCACACAGAGTTTCATGGCCTCACTGGTAAGAAGAATCATTTTGCTGCAGAGCTACTGGACGCCACTGCTTCTCATTATTGCATCTATAACATCAGAGCTGTAAACAAAGATAATCAAAGTGCTCAGATCATTCAATTGTGTTTCAATGAGGAGTTTTCCATAAAATAAGCCCTGGTGACGTCTTCTCACCAATGGTGATGTGTGCTTGTCATGTATACATCAGACCTGAAAGGAACTTTTCGGTGAGAAATATGGCTAAAGTTTCTCTGAAAAGAGGAAAGAGCAATATATAACCAAGCAAGAAATAAACATGCTTGTTCTCAATTTATAGCGCAAAGAAGCTTCCAAGAAGGGAATACAAATACTGTGTGGGCATCTAATATAGTTTTCTGGGCTTTTTAAATGTTCTGAAATTAGTTGTGAAGAACAGACAATCTTTTATCACAGCTCTGTTGCATCACTCGCCTTCCTGCTCCCAGCAGATCAATAGGTGGTCAATCTCTTGGCAGGGAGAAAGCATCGATTGGGTTCTTTAGGCTGTACAACCTTTAATCTCCTGAAACGTCATTGAGCCCCCCAGCGCTTTGAACGCACTTTACACCGGACCATGCAAAAAGCAGAGCTAAAGTTAAACTATTCAGGAAATCTATCCCAACACAAATAATTCTTCTCTGTGCTTGTGGCCAACAGGCAAAGAGATTAAGATGGGGAGGCACCCATGCTTATTTCCTCATACTGTTAGCCTAGTGTAGTATCAGACACATAACTAATACTAGCTAAAACTAACAACAATGCTGTGGCATGAACGTGTGGTTTTATGTGTTGAACTCAAAAATTATGGTTAAATTCTGTAAATCATGCCTGCTGTGTGCCTCATATAAAAATAACAAACCAAAAAACTAACAAAACATTTTGCATTATCCAGACTCTCTCTGGAACTGCTAAGGCGCAAGGCCACTACTTCCGTGAAAGAACAGAAGGAAGATGATGTGTCAAAATATGTTCTTTTTTGGCTGTCACAGGAAGATGCCATGGCCATATTAATGAAAATGAGCACTTCCCATATTTAAAGAAGGAAGGAAATAAAACATATTTAAAACATCTCATATTTATGGCAACATGTAACTGAGAGAAAACCATTAAATGACCAATATCTGACATTTTTGCCCCCTACAAGATAAGCATTGGGAACTCTTCCCATATAATGTTTAATAAATGTGATAATTCAGTTGAATTCAATGCCATAAATGTACTAGTAAAACAGCTTCTGATCCTGACTTGACAGCATGACCACTCCACACATTAACTGCCGTGTTCTGTTACTCAATGCATTATTTTGACTTTGCCCACTTGTGTTGTATCTGAATGCTGCTGCTGTATCTGTACCAACATTTTGCGCCATAATTATGTAGGACTCAATGTGCTAAACAGCCAATTGTCTCTTACTTTTGATAGAGCACTTTATTTCATTCATGTTATTTTAAAAAATACAGATTTGTGCCCTGTTTTATATTATGTGTCCCTAGTAATTGTATACCTATACATTAACAATGCGTATAATAACATAACTACTAGAAAATACTGCTACAGCTGGATTTGTGGTATATCCTATGCAAATCCACATGTGAATACACAGCTTTAACTCAGGTAATTAAACTAGTATATGTCAATACAATGTAATTAATGATTTGTGATAGGCTGAACTGTTGTTTTTCCAACAAGACTGTCTTGTTGAATATAGTTAAGTGTTTGTATTGTTACACGGTAACCAGTTACCAGTGAATCACCATTAGAATCTAAATCAGAAAACTTTATTGATCCTGGAGGAGACTGCTTATGTTAAGACTGAACAGACACACAGAGTCACAGAAACAAATACAGTATAAAATATAAAATCTAAATAAATCCAATAAAAAATAAATCCAATAAAAATTGTGAAGAACAGTGTGATTATTAGAAAAACAGGAGCCTTTGGGCTAAGAGAGCCTAATACAAATCAGCCAAGTTGGCTGTAAAGACGCTAGACTCCAGATCAGCTATAAAAAATTCATGATTGGTGAATCCCTAATTGCTAGTAACTATTCTCATTAATTTCAAATATTATTTAAAATACCCTTATTTGTATATTTAATTCCCCTGAACTTGTCAGAAAGGACAAAATTGTCTCCTTTAAAATGTGTTTTTGACACCCCGGTGGTGACAAAGACATCACTCTGATAGTCCACTCCTGTGGCAAGTGAACACCATTGAAAAGTATAAACACTTATCAAACACTGATGTTAACATTCTATTGTACAATAACTTCAACAATAACCTTCAAAAGTTCTTATAGAGTGTGACAGTTCTTATTTAGAACTGATGTAAAAATATAGTCATGTGACAGAGCCTATCATGTGAAATACATGAGTAGCAGGTACATGACTAAGTGCCGGCTCCTCAGTGTGCTGGCTGCACAGATGCTTTTGCCTGAGACAGTAAATTACAAACACTCATTAATACTGTTTAGCACTGTGCTCCACTAATGTCCAGAAAAATATTAGTTTTCAGGTTCTTCAGCAGACTAAAATTTACCACCCTTTAGGACCAGAGAGAGGACATGCACCAAGTGGCCCAGTATAATTTGCTCATTACCCCAGATGCTTACAAATCTATAAAACTCCAATGGATTTGCAAAGGTTTATTTCCAGCCTTCTATTTCCACTTTCTAGGCTGCTTTTCTTCTCCTGTTCCCATCTATTGAGAATACATAAATAAGCAGAGTGCATTATTTAGCAATTAGCAAAGAACATATTAAGTGGGTGACTTTAATGATCTATAAAATCATTTTTAGTGCGGACATTTATTATTGCAGAAGGTGATGTACTGGACCAAAAGCAGAGCTCTAATATAGTTTATTAGTTGGCACAAACTGGGTTACATTAGTTGGGTATTAATTTTGACTTACTGGGCAGACTTATTAGACACATAAGATAATGCAGTATTTAAAATATGCTTTACAAAAGAAAAAAAAGATCTCTAGAATTGCCTTGTTGGCGCAAAAATGCTGTCTGTCAAACTGTTTTACCTATGGCATACTGTATAGATTACATTAAAGAAACAGGAACAAATGTTTTACAACAGGCTGCAAAGTGTCTAAAGATACAAGGTGCCTAGATAAAGGTGTTCCAAACACTCAGCATTCAGTACCACCAACCTGATCATCTGAAATCATCTGCACCTGTTTCTTCACTGGTTCAGGTCTTAGGTTAGATGGTCTTTGTTCTGCTTGAATGATTCATATGTAGGTCACTTTTTGTCTTAACAAACAAAATGGTCAGGTTCAGCGACTTGACTGAAAATTAAGTATTTGAAAGTCCTTCAGGAAGCCTGGAGAACTGTTCCTCAAGACTACATTAAAATACAAGAAAGCGTGCATCTTTGAAAGCAAAATATGAAGAATTGAGTGGTGGCTCAAGAATTTGCACTATTTTGTAACATTTTACTTAAAATGTTTAAAAGCACTCCTTTACTGTAGAAAGAAATTTGTATATATTTGTATACTTATATACTATTATCCTTCAAACTGCTATGAGTTAATCAGCTAATCGCTGCCAATTCATCAAATCAAGGTAAATTTTAATCTCTCTCCTTTTTTAAGGAATCGTGACATGCAACATATCCATTCTATCCATTCTATGCTCACTGTAACACGGAACTTAACTCAGGATAGCAGTGGAGGTTCTATGTTTGTCTTCAGCCATGAAATTTACCTAACTGATTCCCTTTAGAGTATGTTACTGTCCTGTCATGAGGACTTTTAGAGGCAACATTCACAACTACCAAATGATAAAGCTGTATGCACTGAAAAACAGCAGTTTGCCACTTTTCGCAATGGGTCACTTTATACTGACACATCAACTGGCCTTCTCAGCGACTCTAAAAACACACTGGGAAAAAACACAAAACAGCATAGTGCATAGTGCAGCAAATTTTGACTAAGCTGTTTGAAACAGACATTGGCCTGGAGAACAGCAGCCATTGTTCAAACAGCAATATCTTCTCATGAGAACAATTACCAGTTCAAGGTGTAAAATTTGGACTTCTTCAAACACATTTCCAGCATGATGAAACATTTCCAGCATGATGGCGCCACCATGTTTTACCAACACTACTGGAAACAGCCATCACCTCCCATTAGCCTCGTCATGGACCTAGCACTTATAGCACTTTATCATGCCACTTATAGTGCTGTAGAATTATAAAAGTCATTAAATTTAATTACTCTAATTATATCCAGATGGAAGCAGAATAATGAGGGCACAGTGAAACAGCAAGGCAGAGATACAGGGATTCTTGATTGAATCTGGACCCCAACTTTTCAACCTCTAACTGAATAACTCCTTAAACAAGGATTAGCATAAAAAAGCTCTTTAGTACCCTGGTATATGCTCAAAAGGACACATTTCCTTTATGAATACAATAACTGCAAAAAAATTTCAAATATTTGCCTGCACTGAGGTCACACTGAATAGCATAACATTCTAGCTTATTGGACATATTAATAGAAAATGAAGAGCCTTCCTCACTACAGGATCAACTGACTGTAAAAAATTATAGCCTCATTAAGTCGTTTGAAATTATTTCTGCTCTTTACCTCCATCTGTCCTGTCAAATTCTGGATTTTGAACTCAAGTTTACAAGTTTTCACAAGTTAAACTTAAAGTTATACATTGTGTTGACTAACTGTGAGTTGAATCAAAGTTTGTTCTCAAGTTGAGATTACTCACACTTTTAAGGCAGCCGATGAACTTTCATTTCTAAGTTTAACCGATTTGATTTTTTTTTACAGTGTGCTCGCTATTCTGCACAACAAAAAAATTTAAATTCCTAACTCAAAGCATTGACTCTGCAGAATGATGGGTACATACACACAGGCTATATTAATTCTACATATGGGTGGGTTTCGCTGGGTACTTCACTTTCCTCCCACAGTCCAAAGACATGGACATATTTGTCTGTATGTCTGCTCTGCGATGGACTGACCACCTGCCCAAGCTCTTTTTCCACCTTTCGTCCTATGACCACCTGGGATGGGCTCCAGCACCATCCACACCCCTACTACACCCAACCCCTCAAATGGCTCACACAATGAATGAATGGATAGTAAGTAACCATGGTCAACTAAAAATTTTAAACAGCAAGTAAACAAATATGGGCAAACGGATTACTGTTTATACATGCTGAAATGTTGAAAATTTTTGTACAGTAAGTTTAACAATTAATTCTTTAGTTTAAACTGCAATTTAGCTATACATTACTTGAAGCCATTTTATCTTTTAGCAGTAACAGTTGTCCTGATCTTTAAGCACATAAAGCAAGAACAGTCTCGATTCTACGTAAAAAAAATTCCCATGCATTTAAGAATTGTGCAGCCCTTCAATAAGCTGCATCGTAACATCATTGTTTCCAAGAGTCCTGGCCACATCACAGGGCTAGAATTTTGATTAAAAAAAATAAATAATAAAAACTCTTTAAAGAGAGGTTAAGAACTTGCTCTATTGGGATTGAAGATGTGCAGGCAAGGGTATCAAAGCATGAATTATCTATTAGTGTGACTGATATAACACCAGGGGACTGAAAATAGACAAATATATCATGAACCACAAGCTGTTTTGCAGTTTTGGTGATACCATACACTTTGAATTTTTTGGTTAAGGTTACCATTATGAGTGGTCACCTACTGTTGTTTCCAGTTCAATTTGGTCAACGTTACATTTGTCAAGTTTTGAACAAAAACAGTCTTATCCATAAAACACTAGAGGAAAAAAGCAAAACAAGATGTCCATCCTGAAGATACAAAGGGTTAAAAAAATTCTAAATCATGTTGTGTGCCTTTCTGCCTTCACTTTACAATGAAAACCACTAAGGGGATTATAAAGCCAGTTGAAATGTTTTTTTTTTCCAGACATATTTAGAGGAATTGCTGTGAGTAGTAGAAAGCATCTGGGGGATCCGCTGCGAGATTCAATCTATCCACAGGCTCAGCCTCTGGCTCAGTCTTTGTGGTTACAACTTGTGAAAAGGTTAAAGATGGGCTGATAAAAAAAGAAGAAGAAAAAAAGCTCTAGGAGAGATGAAGACAGAGAGACTACACTTCACACTAAAAGCTAGTCCTGCTAATGCCCACTTCTTTTGCATTCATGAGTAAGCTGTCCACATTACTCTGAATTCACTCTGTATGTCATACAATGAGTCTCTTTTAGAGACTCTTTATAGAGCCACAAACAGTTTTTAAATAATTATATGGAATAGATCCTCCATCATATGGTATACAGATAGTACAGCAGAGATACACAACTATATCAAAATCATAACTGTGTACCAGAAGATATGTCCTTTAAAAAATACTGGCACCAGACAGATGTTTATATTTGCCTGATATATCAAACCAGTATTTGATGCATTTACTGTAACCAAGAAGAGCAGAAGGTCTGTCAAAACATCTGCTATTTTATTCGTTACTGCATTTGTAACCCAGTATAAACAAATGTTGCATTTCTCTATAATGTTAATCCTGATGGATCCAATTTTTACATTTTATAAATGTTATGGCATTAGAAAATACATAAATGAAAAACATTGGATGTGAGCCTCATCTTGCGATTCTCTTAACTTTGCATAACAGTGAAAAAATCTGAAATTGAAATGGTTTTGTACTGCCAATGCACCCCAGGCCTCTCTTCAGAGTGTCTCTTCAGGCTAATGGGAGGGGCTTATGCACACACACACTCAAGGTACTTGGCTTTTATCTGATGTTGCTTATGAATTCCACAGGCTTCAATTAGTGGGGCATATTTTGTTGAACAAGTTCGATTTTAGAACTAAAATATGAACTACATATAAAATCCTGAGATAGAACAATTGTAATAAACTTATACAATATTTTAAACCAACTCTAATCTTGACAGCATCTTGAAAATCTTGAAAATCTTGAAAATATCTGTTAACTGTAGTAAATTTAGAAGGACATTTAGAAAGAAAACCAGTATTTGAAATCTAATTAAGCATGCGGGTGTCTGAGCTGTGTTCATTTGCTTTTGCTAAATAATCATTGAACCCGTTTTAAGTGTGTCAACAGAAATGATTTTAGAGGGCAGGGAGCATGGGCTAACAATTTTATTTTATGAATTTATGAATTTTATTATATGAATTATAAGTTTCTTGGCCTTTACATGTGAAGTCATGGTTGCTGATAAAATAGCACTTTGAGAAATGGTATTTCATTCTGAAACTGCACTCTAACCTGGCTCTATGATCCACTATCTGTGAGATATGGATTATCACAAATATACAGCTCAGTACAAAATCCAGGCATTCTGATACATACATTCATTTCATACTTCTCCCCATTCACTATGGAAGATTATAAGCACAAAAATTCAAATGGCAATTCATTTTCCATGAACAAGGAAGTGACGTTGTTAGTGAAGGCCCGCCTTGATGAGTGGTCTGACAGTTTGCATTGCAAGTTTGAA
>JBBPCZ010000023.1:6389051-6403161 GCA_037974445.1 Brycinus macrolepidotus | reverse complement strand
AAAGAAAGAAAGAAAGAAAAAAAATAATCTGTGGAAAAACAATAGGGTTCCTACGGACTTCGTCCTTGGACCCCTAAAAAAAAAAAGGTGGAAAAACAATAGGGTTCCTACGGACTTCGTCCTTGGACCCCTAATGAAGTACTCTGCCTCAGTCACACTTTTCAGCTATGTGGGAGGGTGTAGAGTGCATGCTGAAAACTCTTTTGTGGTTGTCTTGTAATTTATTTTCAAACTGCAGTTCAACAAATTTACAACACTTAAAAGGCACAAGCCATTAATTGCTACAATGCCTCCTTGCCATAAAACGAACAGTTGTACATATTGTATAAAGTAAGGGGCAATAATGAATGGGCAATAATGTGATATCACAATGCTTTGAGAAATGTTACAATATTTATTTTATCTGACAAGTTGGAACAGACAAAAAACCCAGCAGTACCATATTTAAAAATGATTATGAACTAAAAGTAAAAATACAGAACTAATTATGCTGTTTTGAATGAGGCATGCAGTTGGTTGCAGTTGGACCAGTATTTTTCAGAAAAACATAATTTATCACAGTAACAATAAATATCATAACGTTGCTCAGCTCTGTATAACACTGTTCACTTTAGATCTGTTTTCAGACTGGGACTAATGTTTACAAGATTAAGGCTGTTAAATAACATAACATTATTTTGCGTCCCCATCTTTTGACTCCCTTTGCGCAAAAAGAATCACTCTCGGCAGTTAGTGTTTAAGTCACTGTTAAAAACCACTGTTCGTGTGAAAGGTATTGATTACCGTAATCTCATAATTTGCACAGCTCTAATAGGGATAAAAATAAATACTTTCTGAAGCAAGCAGTGATTAACCTTAACATATAAGACATCTATGGGCGTGAATAGTTTTTAATGGCTCCCTTGTAATCTCCATTTAATGAGAATTTACTCAGTGTGAACAGCAGTATGATGTACAGTAAACTGCACTATTGTGCTCAAGCTGCTCTCTAGCTAAGGATGTAGATGTGGGGGTTGTGCTGCCGCTGCATTTCAGAATTCAATTCCTCAGTTCATTAACTACCTGCAGAACAGATTTAAACCATCCGTTAATAAGACGGCTCCAATTTCCAGCAAGCGTCAAGGTGCTTTCTGGTAATGACTGATTATGTTTACCTGTAAAAAGGTGAAGTGCAAATGAGACTTCCATTTAAACAGCTCCCTGATTGAAATAAATGTACCATTTTAAGCCTCAATCCATCAGATTTCCAAATCTGGCAGAAAGTGACCATTGCAGGCAATAATATATTGATTGAAACTTGAGACACCGTCATTCTTTTATTAATCTGACACGAGCTGAAATACCAATAAGCTCCTGATATTACTTCAGTACTGAGTGGTCGCATCTAATAATGCCTCACACCACAGCATCACATCCCTAATTTTTCTGAAGTAACTTCTTGACTAATGGCACAGAACGGATGCATGCATGAGAAGGAACCTAATGGACTATTTTAGTCAGACAACAGGCATCTCAATTCACACTGCATGTTTCTGTCCAGAAAAAAGCCCCTGTGTTTCTGTGCAAAAAGCTAAAGAAAATGGAGATCAAACACTTCACATACTGGCATGAAATTAATTTTGGGAGGGTCACTGAGGGTTTTTTTGAAAAATAATTCTAATTCTGTGAATACATCTGTATTCCAGCCATGTGGATAGTGGACGTAATAAGAAGCTCTGGTCTTTGTCAATGACAGGGTGTCTCAGAAATGTTGCTTTTACCACAAAGATCCTGGCAAGTCCAACATCTATTGACTGCACTATAGCTATCATAATTTTTCTTTTATTCTTGTGAAAAAAAGTTTTATTTGAGAGGCAACAAACAAGAAACTCAAAGAAATGACAGGCTGAATCTGAATCATTTGCATCTTTATTACAAATGTGGTATAGGTCATAAAATATATTAAAAAACATCAACAACAGTCACATGTTTAACCACAGCTCTGACTGAAAGATACAAAAAGGATCTTGTTTCCTCTTCCTTTTTTTGGGGAGTGGTAAAGCAACCATTCAACAGCAAGGCAGGCATGGCAGACTCCAGCTATAATCCTCAAAATATTCTTATGTGGATTAGCTGCTCCCTCAGCCATTTTTTCACTCTGTAAGGTATTAGTCTGACAGCCAAGCGGAGCAAAACAAATACTACACACTTCAAAGGGGAGCAAATGTCTAATAACAGCAACCTGCTTAAACTGTTTCTTTTCATTTGCCATAGGGAACTGTACTGTGCTGCACACCTTAAATAAGTTGTCCTCTGTACACAGAGGGCCAGTTGCCTGGATAAAGATTAGACCTAGTCCTGACTAAGAGGGCTTTTTCAATTCAGAAGCCATTGACAGGACTATTTTAATTCCACACTAGTCTTAATCTGCGTGCAGAAAACTGGTCCTGTACGCTCATCCCCTATAAGCACATTCCTCAGTCCCCAATGCAACCTGAGTCTATTCCTGAAATGGGGAGCTAGAGCTATTGTCCACGAAGAGCCGTTACAAATAGAGGTCTACGTCTTTCATATGCAAAGAATTTTAAGGAGACCACCATGGGAGAGTCAAACAGTGCATAAAGCCACAATACTACTTTGCCAGACAAGACTGAGATCAGAGGCCTATGATATTAAAAAAGCCTGAGGGGTAGTTCAAGACAAATTCAAGCTATGGCAAATATGACACAACCTTTGAGAATCTATGTTTACAAATGTATAAATGTGGTAAGTAAATCAAACCAGTTTAATAAGCTCAGGCTTTAAAACCCTTATTTTCCTCTCTCTGCTGCTGATTTCCTGGAGCGAGAGCAAACCAACTTATGGCCTTTTAACTGAATCAGAAACTCCTGCAAAGTGAAAGCTGCCCTACACTTGCTAAATGAACAGAAAACAGCCATGGCTGTAGCATGACATATAATCGTAGACAAATTTGACCCTATTATCATGTTGTTATGAGTGCCAAAACGATTATGTTGATGCAAACTAAGTTTCACAAAATTTTCCACATTTATGATGGTATCAGATGATATTTAGTTTTGCATAAACTTGAGTATGTTAAAAGAGTGGCTTACAACCAGACACAGACAGCTAGGACTGGACTGTTTTATTCTAATTCATAAAATGGCACCAAAATGAGATTTACACAGTATCAAAGACATTAACTAGCCAGATTTCTTATTTACCCAGTATTTGTGTATTTTTAACTGTTCTTTTAAAAACAATCAAAAGTGCACACTGCAGTGACTATCAAGTTGGGAAACACACACACACATTCACACACATATAATGACATAGTCAAGACATTTGCATGATACTCAATATGCATCATAAAAAAAAAACAGGCCACATGTAATAACCTTGAATTCAATTAAACTGGTCTAACTTTTTGTACTGAAACAAGCAGCCTGTCAGTGTACATTTAGTACTACCCATAGCAACAATGCGCTCAAAAAAGCCTACTGAGTCAAGATGTAATTTATCACAATAATGATAAAAACCCTCATATAACCCACACCTGCTGTCCAGTCTTGTAAACAGTGAGTGAAGCACACAACACAGAAGTGAGAAATCTAAAAAATCTGTTTTTGGAGGGAATTGATACTCCAGCTCTGTCGTATATATATTGACCTTGCAACTTTCAGCGTGTTGTTGTCCACTTAGCCACTGTCAGCACTATCCTCGGGTATCTCTTATGCTTTAGTCTTGTTTAGGTAAATATCCGGACCCTTTTACAAAAAGGACTTCTCAGCGGTTTCAATGCGCTACTTTTCCCCCCGCGAGGCGAGCTGGAGTGTGGTTGAGTGTGTGTGTGAAAGGGGGGTTAAGGAGGAGAAACATGAATGATCGCAGTCATGCAGAAACGGAAGGCAGCTCTACAACATGTGCCATTCAAAAACGACCGCCGCGGTGGCAGTGCTGGGGGTCTCGAATGACTCCACGGGTGCGGAGCCCCCTAAAGCTTAGCAAACTTTGCTCGTTTTCTTGACGCGTGTACGCGGAGGGACTGCGAAACATTTCACTACAGTGTAATAAACGCACCTGCGTCGCACGTTTCCCACACGCTCGTCTGCTCGTCCCCGCTGGAGAGTGATGCCGCATAGCACGGCCGAGAGAGCGAGAGAGCGCCTGCGTACTCGAGGACCTCGAGCCACGGAGAACCCGTTTCGAAACAAATCACAGCTGCTCACAGTGATTTACATCGCGCCGCCACTTAACAAGACCGCCAATTAATGTGTTTTATCAGTAAGCAGTCTGGAGAGGCAGCTCTTGAATAAAGCACCGGAGCCCCCCGCCGCGCTCGCCCCGAGACTCACCCTCCGACTCTGCCCTCCACTTCCAGCTACGCTGGACCCCCAGCCCTGCCGGACCGGGCGAGTAACAAAGCATCTGCGGGAGTCGAGCACAGGCACAGTAAAGCGGAAAATCCGCCTCGCTCTCGTGCGCAACTTTACCAGCCATTAACATTTTCACCAACTCTTTACTTTCCCCCCTTTATTATCACAATCCATATGCCAGCACCGGCGCGCCGCAGCTCGTCTAGCCTTTCCTTTCTCTCTTTCTTTCTTTTTTGTGGTCTGATCACCCCACTCCCCGTTGAGAGCGGAGGCTGGAGAAGTGCGCAGCCTGAATTGCGTCCTACCTTGAAGAACAGCTGCCGCAAACGTGAATAAACACAGGAGAGCTGCGAGAGATCCGCTGGCTGCGTGCGCCATGTTGGACACCTGCTTTCTTTCTGACGATGCGAGTTGTAGCTACTTCACCTAGAGAGAGGGAGAGAGAGGGAGAGAGAGAGGGGGTGGTCTCGTGTAATGACATGCAGAAAAAGGGAGGGAGGAACAAGCAGACATTCATAAAAATGGTCATGAGTATTCTTTAAACAGGCTATTCTTAACATTTTATAGACAAACCGACTGCTTTGTTTCCTTTTATTTTTAAGACCTATATTTCTCAGCTCGGTCTGATACAGCACGAGTCGGAACTGGTGCTGCCAGAAAATGGGTTTTTTTTCTGACTACCATGTAATAATCCTATAATAACAATAACATTGTTAAGACCATTAAGTCTATTAAAGGCAGGTTATATTTTACATTCTGCCTCCTCAAGAGTGAGAACACGGGCTTAAATAAATGTCAGTATAAGGTTTTTTACACAAAGGTGTAACTACATTCTTTAATCCTGCTAAATTACATTATGTACTTAAATTCACCCTCGTCTATCTCCGATCAGATCCTCATTCAGCCTGAAGAGAAACATTGCATAGACTTTCAAAAGGAAAACATAGCGCCCCTGGTGGTGATGCACCAACATGCTCTTCTGGCTACAAATGTTCACATGCCCGTCCTACACACATTTTGATTTAACTTTCTCTAATACATATAAAACATCAGTCATCTTTTTTTCAATATAATCACATTATCTAGGTGTCTGCGGTTTCCTATCCATATCACTAAGAATACCCATTTATATATTTTAATAGAATTAAAAACACTCATTTCAGATGAGAGATGCCTTGCTCAGTCCTGTCATATCTGAGCTCAAATGAATAAACTACTGAACGACTTTGTGATCATGTTACACTTTGATGAATATGATGAATAGGTCTTGATGAATATGTGGGAAAAGATATGGTGGGATAATTAAAAGCAAAAAGGCAAAGAGAGCAATTACCAAATGGTCTTGAAAGAGACAGGAACATGAGAAAGAACACTGCTGAGAAAGATATTCACCAAAAAATATCGGTTAATCTGTGTTTAATTCTGAAATAAGTTCAAAAATGTAAAATATTACCTATTCTACTCTTACACCCCTTCCAAAATGTAAAACAAGGGACTTCTCATCAAAGTAATTATGCTGACTGTCTAATGTAAATTAATTGGGTGCTTTTTGAAATTGACTCGCTGTTGGAGCCAGGTTGCAAATTGATAAGGTAATGCAGGTAGCTCTACCCTCGGTGGCTCATTATGCTAATTCACTATAGTGGCTCAAAGGGCAATTGCTTTGATTGTCTGGAGATGAAGAGAAATTAAAGAGATGTTTATATAAGCCTTAGCCACTAATTTTATGGGCAACATCAGCCCCTGACTCAGGGTCGTATTTTTTAATTTCATCTTATCTGTATTCTTCTCTATTCTTTTTTTTTCTCAAAACATCCTACTATACGGTTTAAAGGAGTTATATGTTATACGATTATACGGTTATAAGTTAAATTCTGCATTTATAAGCATATGGGCCAGTACAGTGGAAGTAGAACTAAAGGCATAAAAAATATTAGTAATGCATAATCCAAAAAACTAATATAAATAATCTTGTAGTATTCATTTACCGAAAAGGTTTTCTTTCTTTCAAACTTTTTCTCCTGAGGTTTTATTTTTTTTCCTACAGTGACAATTTGAAAAATTAATAGGTTTAGAGTTGGGTAGCACTCATAAAATGTAATATTCTCCAAAACATCAAGGCAGTAAATGACAGTCCATTTAAGCACATACTAAATTACATACATTGCAGTTAACTTAGTGTTTGTTATGCACCAATACCACTAATACAAAAAAAAATCTATTCTCATGTGACCTGAGTATTAATATGCTAGCATGGGAAGTACATCACCCTGCACTAGCCAGACCTGACTTTATACCTTGTCTAAAGTGATTCGGTTCTGTCAGCTGTACTCCCCAATATGTGGAGATATGATTTGTCCCTGGAGACACATGTTCTGTCTCTGAAACTTACATCTTCTTAAATATCATTGGAAATGCAAGATGAGTCATTGTTCCAAGCCCAGAAAAGATTACAAGCACACTTCCATGGTGTCTGCTATGCCACATGAGGTAGAATCTTTATAATGAGTTTACCACTCTTTCTACATCTCTTGGCATAGCAGATGTTTTTGAATTTATCCACCGGTGTTGTATTCACATTGTAGGCATCATTTTAAATTGCAGTGAGCCACTGACAGCATCTTGGGTAATAGATAATCAATGAAATATGCTCCTCCAGCCTTAGCTGTTTTTACAGTATCCAGTAGCCGTATACATAGCAACAATGCTGTATTACACCTTAGATATCCATGGATTAGACCAGTGAGTCTTCTGTATGCAGACTCTGTCAATGTTGTATGAGTCTTGGGTAGTACAGAAATATGTGTAATCATGTAACCTGATCAGGATATTAAAAAATCTGTATTCAGTTAACAGTTACAGAAAAAGACATCAATGAAATTACAGGCACATTATAAAATTATGGAGAATACTACCATGATGACAAAAGCACTGTTGGGGATTTTTGTCCTCTAGCTATCTCCACAACAATCCTTCACTTTGTATGCAGCCATTTTAAAGGGGTAATGCTAATTTATGCTCTTATGAGATAAATGTTAGCATTAACCTAACAATGATGTCCATTCACTTTGCCACACTAGATATAATTCCACTTATTGAAGCTTTGACTTTTAAGCCATTCAAGTAGAATTTCTTTTACTTTGTATGTTGCACT
The DNA here is from genome assembly GCA_037974445.1 of Brycinus macrolepidotus. Lineage (NCBI taxonomy): Eukaryota > Metazoa > Chordata > Actinopteri > Characiformes > Alestidae > Brycinus > Brycinus macrolepidotus. The sequence continues at coordinate 6,395,652 of JBBPCZ010000023.1, read as the reverse complement.
AACAATTGCAACGGATGTTGAGTCCCACAGCTTACACTGTACAAATCTGTCACCTTTATGCTAGAAATATTCATATATATTAAAATTACATTTCTAATATTGTGTAGGTCCCCCTGTGTGCCAAACCGCTCTGACCCATCGAGGCATGGACTCCACATAACCTCTAAAGGTGTACTGTGGCATCTGGCACCTTGGGATAGAAGTAATGGATTAAAACTACTTCCATTATTAAATCATTTTTTGGAGTATACTTAAGTTTGTAATTTTACTTTGTGACCTACATCACTACTTTCTTTGCCAGAGCAAATAAAACATGAACTTGTTTCCATGGTTCCCAGGCTTCCAACAATTTAAATTTCCAAACCTACCATCTACATTTTGCAGCCAAAAAGGCTATCAGCTGATTGCAAATGGGAAAATGAGAGCCATGAAATAATAATAAAAAAACACTGCAGTGGTGGCCCGTAACCAGAACAACACAGGAGTTGGAAGTAATTTAGGTGCTGAGGATTTAGAACAACAGAAGGCAAATGAAGACAGAGGACAATTGTGAAAACAGTGAAAATGACAAAAATGGAGGACAAGTGCCCATAGCTGCACCTGGAAGAATTCTTCACATACGGAGAGAGAAAAGGAGACAAAACAGAATGTAATCTTTGTTTGTCACATATAGTGATATTGGCTTACAAGAATTTAGCCTATGATCTACAATTTTGTATTTTACATACTATCATTACGCATTTCTAATGGTCGTGACTCTAGCGTCATCAATTAGCTTGGGATTCAAGTAGGACGGAACTAGATTGCTAAAATAATTAAACTACAGTTCTGCTCCATGTGAATAACTCTTTAGCTGTGCTGGTCTGTTTTTTACATCCAGACGCATGCAGATAGAATCTTTTAACTCAGATATTCAGCTCCTGCTGAAACTGAACAAAACGTTCAGAAAGTAATAGGCTAGATAAGCTAGCCTGTCCAAGACTTTTGATACTCCCATTAGGCGCTTGCCTGGCTGTTTGTTTGCAGTGGATTGGGAGGAGTTTATACTAACTCTGAGGTTCTACCGAGCTTCAGAAAAATTTGGTGCTTTGCTGAAAGTAGATATTTTCTACATAGATCTCCCTGTTTGAATTAATACCTGATTTTGATAACACATTAAAAAACAGTCAGAAAGTAACACAGAAGTTTTTTAGCAGAATACTTTACATGAATACTGTTTTCTAACACTAGCAATTTGCAGTGCAATGGTACTGCTACTTGTGTACAGATTTTTCAGTACTATTTCCACCCTGGCTGGCACCAAGACTTTAGCAGATTCAGCCCTGTAAGCTACAAGGTAAGGCTTTTATAGATTGTGCCAATAATTTAATATAATATTATTTAATATAATTTAATATTAATAATAATAATAAATTATTATTATTTAATAATAAATCCTCCACCAAACCCAGTTTTATCCATCAGATTGCCAGATAGTGAAGCATAATTCATCAATTCAAGAACATGTTATCACTACTCCGAAGTCCCGTAGCAATGTGCTTTACCTCACTCAAGCCAATGTTTGGTATTCCATATAGTGTTCTTATGCTTGTGTACAGTTGCTAAGCAATCGAAACCCATTTCATGAAGCTCTAAATGCACAGCTCTTGTGCTGATGTTTCTAGAGGCAGTTTGTACCGGGCGATGCAATAACTTGAACATTTAGGCACCCTACTGTGTGAATTTATATGGTCTACGGCTTTGTGGCTGAGCTGTTGTTTCTCCTAGATGCCTCTCTTTCACAATGATAGCACTTACAGATGACTAAGGTAGATCTAGCAGTGCAAAAAATTCACAAACTGACATGTGGCACATGTGGTATCCTATACCACATTCTAAGAAGTTGAGTTTGATTTATTCTAATACCAATGTCTTTGCAGACTGTATGGCTGTGTGGTTGAATCATACACAGCAATGTGTCTGAAACATCTGAACTCAATAATCTGAAGTGAATTTTGAATAAAGTTGAGAGAATAAACAGTAATCAGTGGGGTCCAAGCAGAATGTGCAAATTTGCCCATTTACCAAGAGGTTAAACAGTTTGACCAGAGAGAAAGATTTTTTTTAATGGTATATAAGGATTTAAAAACAAAAAGGAATTTGAAGATAGACCAAACCATGTCACAGGAACAGAGGAAAACATGTTGCTTGTTGTAGTGACATATGGTAGATATGTTTGAAACTGGGTAAATAGCATATATACACCATTATGAATAACCAAAACAAATTTCATTAGATTGGTCACTGATATAGGCACGTATTGGCTGCTGAATTTTGATTGACTGTTGGCAGCCATTTGGTTGAGAGAGTCAAATGGAATTTAGGAGAGACAAGCATATGTAACCATATAAATATACTACATTTCAAAGTTGTAGCCTAAGTAGTTCTTAAAAGATTTAAATGTGTAATTTCCAGTACCCTCCATAGCCGAAATTTCATGAAATTTGATGTATGTCCAAATAATGTGGTAGTGATGAAGGGTGTGCATTTTTGTGAAGTTTGAACCTTCACTTCACATGACATCTGGTATGCACCCAAAGAATGTGGTAGTTACGAAGCGTTGTTTAGAGGTCAATTTGGCATTCAAATTTTGTCGTTGTAGGCAAAACGGTTGTCAAGCTAAAAAATACTTCCTACCTACCCTACTTCATGGGGCACTAGTATTAGACACAAATATCTCATTCTCTATCAGTTATATGGGGCTACAAGAAAGCCAAGTTTCATGTGGATTGCTGAAGTCTAAGTATGTGAAATTATTGACCACAAAATCAGTGTAAAATATATACCACTGCACAGTGGTTATAATACGAATAAACAAGAGAAGGCAACGTTTGTGATTGTGAAACGTCTCAAATTAATCCTACTCATGTCATCCTATGTGCAAACTCCTCTTGACAGACCACTTCTGCAGTATTGGTCCCGTAATAGTTGCCAAGAGTGTAATCCATGTGGGAGATTTTTAAATGAATGCAGGGGGTTTAGTATATCCTTTTGGACCCAGCAGAGTTGTCGACCTTGTGGGCCTTGTGCACTGGCATGGACTTTAATGTGTGAGGGTTTAGATTTATTGGCTAGAAAGGCGATATCTTGAAGCTGTAGCAGTTTATGCTGGCTCAATTTTTCTCTAGGGGGTCAAGGATTAATCATTTGTCTTGTACAAGTAACTTCATCCAGGTGCCATAATGCCTTGTCTGCAGCGGACAATATTTTAAAGCCAGATCTTGACTTGAGGTGTTAAAGTTCTGCATAAGTCATCCCACTTCTGTACCTCTTATGCCAAATGGTACCTTGACTCTACACACTACATTTGATTTATGGCTTGACAAAGGACAGGCATGCATTTTAAGAGTGAATAAATTAAAATGTTTTCTAGGCTTTAGTGGACCTGATACAGTGTTCTTGTCCTTGGGAGACTAAGCCATACTATATGTCTAAAAATTTGTAGACATATAACCCTGCTTGTCCAGAGTTTCTTCTAAAATCAAGCATATTAACATGGAGTTTGCCCCCTTTGCAGCAATAACAGCCTCTGCTCTTATGGGATGGCTTTACAGTAGGTGTTGGTACATTGCTGTGAGAATTTGTATGGGAACTTGACTGCACAAGACCATTAGTGTGGTCAGGTTGCGAGCTTTCAATAGACAGCAAGTGAAGGAGGGCAATATAGAAGCATTTTTTAAAACATAGTTGTCATTTCTCATTCAAAAACCTGTGCAATATTATGGTAATTAAGCCCTTTGAAAACAGATATAATAAATTGTTTCCTCTAATGTCATCATCTTGCACAGTTACATGTTCTCTCTGTTCACTGAGATATAAAAGTAGTTTTGACATGAAATAAGAAGAAAAGTATCAGTTCAGCCAGGAATTAAGGCAGCTTTCTACGCAATCGCAATACTGTCAGATGGCAGACTCCTGTTTATTTATAGTGAAAGAACAAATTGGAAAGGCAGGCTGGAGGCTTTAATTGCAGGAATCATCTGATGACATGTTAGCCCTGAATTCACTGCACATACCTGGCCACAGACAGAGACAAGCAAGGAGAAACAATACTGTGGAGGCCTATAAATGGGCAGGGCAGACTAAAGTAAATGGTCTTCCTGTAAAGAGGGAAATCTGTGGTCAGTCCAAAAGTTGGAGTCTTTTTAATTATGTATAGATAAATAATTATGTATAAGTACATTTTTCTGGTTCTTGGAGCAGACTAAAATCAAGCAAACATTGTTTAGTTCTCCCTCCAAATATACATAAAAAATAAACCATGTAGTTAGCCGTCTCAGATGGGGATTTCTACCAAACAGAAAGCCTTTACTAGATAGTACAGAACCAGTTCTTTACTTCTAGTTTTCATCAAGGCTCATTAGTTAATGAAATCCCCATATTAGTTATTGATTTGCCTCAAAGATTTTGTTCATCTGGGCAAATGATGCATTTTATTTGGCATCAATAATACACAGCATGTTTTGTCCAATGATACCAACACAACAGAGATTTCAGTAATGCTTTGTGTATTGACTTACCCAAGCTGCAGAATTTAGTGCAGGTATAGTGCAGGATTATACAACAGGGAATTCAATTAATATTTTTACTAACTAGAGTCCTTTCACCTGGGCTGTTTTGTGCACTGACATTCTCTGCATTGTGAACACCTAACAGATAACACAAGGCTACTGGTGTAACTCATGTAGTTTGTTTATAATGGAACGAGAAGGCATATAAAACACATGTTTCTCAATATTTGCTCAGCCATGATCAGTGTAAAAAACTGCCCCCCGTTCAACTATTTAATTTCATTCAAACATGTGTGCCATCCAAACACTGCCATGAGCACAATCATTAATGCTTTATGGTGTCATTTGTAGAACAGCAAATTCTGACAATAAATTTGACCAGGGGTTCCCAAACCTTTAACACTTCCAAGACCACACAACTAACTACAAAAGCTTCCGCAGCCTACAAGATTATTTAACTGACCCAGCTTTATTCTTGCTCTCCTATTGAGATTGCTGATGCTTGACAGCTACAAAGTGCTGGAAGTTGGACCGAAGAGAGTTGCAAATGGTGGTCTGGTTCAGTTTGATAGGTTCAGATGGATATTTGCCAAGTGATGGCAAAACTGGTTTCAGAGATTCACTGGACAAGACCACCTCCTCACAAATGTGAAGCACTGCTGTATTTGTATCGTTCTCTTTTATGCTTGGATGTTTTGGTTTTTTCACACAGGGGCTGCTTTATTTCATCCAGGCTTGGGATCAGCCCTTTTGAAAGACTTTGTTTTCACTTATTTGTCTACAGATGGATGAATTTGATATGAGTGAAATGTTTTCAGTTGAAATTATAAACATAACTAGTCAGCATTGCACCAGACCAGTCAACAAGCTCAACATAAAGCTGATGGCCAATGCCCGCCCCTCCCTGCAGTCCCACTAAGGCTCATGTGTTGAAAAATATTGAATTAGACGATTCAGTCACCAGTACTTACAGTGCAAATTAATAATAGGCTGCAGATTTATACTAAAGCATGGGTATATTGTTGTATATTGTATAACTCTTGTTCTCATCTTTGCTTGGCTAATATCAAGCTAACATATATAATTTTTAAACTTCTGGTTAACCTTAATAACTGTGCCTAATGAAAGGCAATATTTATCTCTCTTTCATTACTGCATGTCCCTCAGTCACTTCTTAAATAAAATCATAATAGCATTTGCATCTTGTTATATTGTTTTGCTATCCAGTGTCAACCTGAGGAGAATGGTTCCCCCTTTAAAATCTTGGTTCTTATCAAGATTTCTTCTTCTAGCTTAAAGGGAGTTTTTCCTTGCCACTTTTGCCTTTGGCTTGCTCACTAGGGGCTTGAACTCTTGTTTGTGTAAAGCAGCTTTTCACAACTGACAAAATCAGTTGTGAAAAGCACTGTACAAATAAATTAGACTTGACTTGTCTTGATTTAAACTCAGGGTAGCCTTCTGCATTAACCTTTTTTCCTGCAGCTTTGTTACTTCTTGCTTTTTCCATGTTGTGAAAGGTACTGCATTTTAGGAAGCTTCAGTTGCCACATTACATTTTGTCACTCTTTGCTTTTCACCAGGACTGGCTCATGGAAATGAACAAAAAAAAGATTCAAACAGTATTTTGCTGTGAACAGAAAAAAGAAACCAAAAATGTAATTTGGAGTCTCTTTTGCACTTTAACAAGGTTATTTTTTCATTCTGTGCAGACCACAAATGCAGAAGGATTTGAGCTTTTTCTTTATTTATGTCTTACCTCCAAATGACTTTGAATCAGCATCATGTCCTGTGTGATTTCCTTCTAGGTATTATTAAATGTATGATGTGCAGCATTACATATTTCTCTATATCTACAGCTATGGAAAAAAAATAAGAAACCGCATAATTGTTTTTCTAGTTATTGCTTTTGTAATTTGTGGGAGTGTGTCACTATTGTTTTATACACTATTGACCACACTTGATTCAAAATTCCAGAAAATGTTTGGAGAAAATTTAAAAATAATACATATAAATAATTTATTATACCTTGGAAATGTTAAACTACACAACAC
>JBBPCZ010000023.1:6368327-6388951 GCA_037974445.1 Brycinus macrolepidotus | reverse complement strand
GGTTTACATGGTGCCTCGCTCATTTTCTATCCCTTATTTTTGAATACATGACCCATCCTAGTGTCGCCCTTCCAGCAAGCGGGGACAGTATTAACTTTGTCTTGGAATTGTAGAGACATAAACAACCTAGTCAGATGCAGTAAGGTGCTACACCATATTCATCTTTTGAAAGCTCACGTTGTGGGTCAGGTGTTTCACTCCACGTTTCCAAGCAAAGCAAGAGGGGTTGCAATATTGCTTCATAAATCAGTACCCTTTACGTGCTCCAATGTGATTGCCGATGCCAGTGGTAGATATATAATGGTTAGTGGTACTCTGTTTAACAAGAAAGTAGTTTTTATGAATATTTATTCTCCTAACTGGGACAGTGGAGATTTCTTTAGGTCAGTTTTCTCCAAACTCCCCAATTTGTCCTCCCATATGCTAATACTGGGTGGTGACTTTAATTGTTGATTGGATCCACTTTTAGACTGGTCTTCCATTAAACCCACCACCTTGTCAATCTCTGCTAAAGTTATTCATCCTTTCATATCTGAATTTGCTATGTCAGATCCTTGGAGACTTCTTAATCCATCTGGGAAAGCATATTCCTTCTTTTCCCCAGTTCACCACACCTTCACACGTATTGACTACTTTCTTCTGGATGATAGACTTCTGAATTCTGTATCTTCATGTTTGTATAATCTGATTGTTTTGTCTCACCACGCCCCAGTTACCATGCAAGTAGTCTTTCAAGTGACTGAGAAATTACGGCCGATGTGGCGGATAAACAAACAACTTCTTAGTACAGAACAGTTCGTTACATTCATCTCCACTAAAATAGACTTCTTTATAAGCACAAAAAGGTCCCCAGATATCTCAATGGCTACACTTTGGGAAGCTCTAAAAGCCTATATTATGGGTGAGATTATGTCCTATGTGGCCTTTACAAATAAAGTCAAGAATGAAAGGTTATTGATCCTAGCACAACAGATTGCTCAATTAGACAACATCTATGCTACCTCTCCATCACCAGCTGTTTATAAAGACCGGTTAATCTTGCAATCTGAGTTGGTTACACTGTTGACAGACCAGGTCACAGAGCTACTCATTAAATCTAGAAGTAACTATTATGAACAAGGAGATAAAACTAGTAAATTATTAGCTCATAAGCTACACCAACAAACCGTGTCACGGCAAATCTCTCAAATCCGGAACTTGTCTGGCACTACGACAGACCCTCAAGAGATTAATGAGGAGTTTAGGAGTTTTTACCAATCTCTATACACTTTAGAGAGTAAAGCAGATGATGTAGAATTGGAGAATGTCTTCAGCTTCCTCGATGTGCCTACAGTCAATTGTGAACTGGCTGAAAGCTTAGAACAACCAGTCACGAATGAAGAGCTGCTTAACTCTTTGAAATCTCTCCAATCTGGTAAAGTTCCAGGGCCTGACGGATTTCCAGCCGAATTTTACAAGATTTTTTTCTCCAAATTAGCCCCTATTTGTTCAATCCTCAAAAAAAATAAAGTGCACTAAAAAGAGTCCATTCCTCTTCTATTTGTGCTTGACATGGGCTAATCCAGTGCAAAATTATTCATAGGGTCCATTGGACCAAGGCAAGATTATCTAAAATTTATAAGGATGCAAACCCTACCTGCAACAGGTGTAATCAGACCCCTGCAAATAATGTGCATATGTTTTGGAGCTGTAAAGCCCTCTTTAAGTTTTGGAGTCATATTTTCAACACACTCTCAGAAGTGTGCGAAACACAGATTGACCCAGACCCTTTTATTGCATTGTTTGGTACCAAACTACCCGCCCTGCAACTGACAAAAATCTGCAGTGAGGTAATTTCCTTTATTACTTTGTTGGCAAGACGGTTAATATTGCTTAAATGGAAATCAACAACACCCCCCTCTTATACACAATGGGTTAGAGAAGTTTTAAACTGTCTTAAGTTGGAGAAAATAAGAAATACAATTAGCAAGTTTTATACTATGTGGAATCCCTATCTATCTTTTGTCAAACAACTACACCTGTTGGATGTCCCTGAATAACATACTTTTGTGTGTGATGGGTAGGTGGCACTACCCCTGCTGGACACTATACATAATGGGTTGGGAACGTTTAGGCTAGGCACCAAGGTTTTAGATTAGAGTTAAGAAAATTATGACTTGGCTTTTTTTTTGTTTGTGTGTGTGTGTGTGTTTCTCCTTTCTGTTTATTGTATGTTTTTACTCTGCTTGTCTCCTGCTGGTATTTGTTTATTTGTTTTTATTGTTCTATGTTCTGTACTGGTAAACACCTCAAATGCAATTATTCTTTTTGTAATGTTTGTTTGAAAAACTCAATAAAACATGTTAAAAAAAAAAGAAAGAAATAACCCTATCCACACTATTAACTATGGTGGAGGATATGTGATGGTTTGGGACTGTTGTTCCACCTAGCATCACCTCGCATCACTGAGTCCATAAAGCACCAGAAGTTTTTAAGTGAAAGTCTTGCTCTGCAAAACAGCAGAAATGCTTATGATAAAAATATATATTATGATTAAAAACAATTTTAATATATACACTGCTAACTTATGATTTTTTTTAGACATTCAATTCATTCATTTTCTGTAATCGCTTAATCCTTACTTGGCTCGTGGGTACCTGGAGCCTATCATGTGGTCTACGGGCGCAAGGCAGGGACTCACCTTGGGCAGGGGCTCCAACCCACTCTAGAGTGCACACACACACACACACACACCATTCACTCTCACCTATGGTCTATTTTCGAATCCCCAATTCACCTGACAGCATGTCTTTGGACTATGGGAGAAACTGGAGAAACCGGAGGAAACCCATGCCACCACGAGGACAACATGCAAACTCCACAAACAGGACCTTGATTTGAACCCCCAACCCTGGAGGTGTGAAGCAACAAGTCAAGTCAAGTCAAATCAAGTAGAGCTTTATTGTCATCCCAGCCATATACAATGAAGTACACAATGAGGTGAAATATTGTCCTCCTGGACCATAGGTGCAACATACACAGACAACACACTCAATAGGTCAACAGTAAGGGTCAAAAAGGGGAGAATGAATTATATATTTACAATAATTAAGAATATATGATTATAGCTACAATTTAAAAAATATAATTATGGCCACACTACAATGTTGTATACAACATAAAAGTAGAGTTATAGTACAACATACTAAAGACTAAAGACTACAGAGAGAGAAGAAAATCAGTGCAGATATATTGTGAGTATCATCAATGTAAACAGTTAAATTGTGCAAAGAAGGCATTTGTAGCAATTGTCTTGTACAAATGTAGCAAATTGTGCAAGTATTGCTGTATGTGGACACAGTTCAAGTAGACATAAATGTCGCTGTAAACATTCACTCTTGTAGCAGCGATAAAAGTGATGAGGTGGTGTTATGTAGTGCAGAGCAGTGTGTGGAGTAGACAATTCAGTGTAGGTGGGGGCAGCATGGTGTTCAGGAGCCAGACTGCTTGGGGAAAGAATCTATTGCACAGTCTAGCAGACCTGCTCCTGATGCTGCAGAGCTGTCTACCAGATGGGAGGGGGGTAAACAGCTCGTGGCAGGGATGGTAAGGATCTTCCATGATGCTGGTGGCCTTACAAATGCATCGAGAAGTGTAAATGTCCTGCAGGCTTGGTAGAGAGCTGCCGATGACGCAATCTGCGGTCTGCACAATCCTCTGGAGGGCTCTGCAGTCGGAGGCTTGGCAGTCTCCATACTAGACTGTGATACAGCTGGTCAGGATGCTCTTGATGGTGTCTCTGTAGAAGGTGATGAGAATGGGTTTGGGGAGGTGCACCTTCTTCAGTTGTCGCAGAAAGTGCAGGCGCTGCTGGGCTCTTTTGGTCAGGGATCTGGTGTTGTTGTTCCAGGAGACGTCCTCTGTAATGTGAACACCAAGGAACTTGGTGCTCTTCACTCTTTCCACTATGGCACTGTCGATGCTGAGTGGAAGGTGGCCAGCTAGGGTCTTTCTGAAGTCAATAATCAGCTCCTTTGTCTTGTCAACATTAAGAGACAGATTATTGTTCTTACACCAGACAGCCAGCTGTCACACCTCCTCTCTGTATGCCATGTCATTGTTGTCCGTGATGAGCCCCACAACTGTGGTGTCGTCTGCGAACTTGATGATATGGTTTGTGCTGAAGCTGGAGGTGCAGTCGTGAGTGAGTGAAGAGTAGCGGACTCAACAGTACTACCCACTGCACCACCGTGGGGCCAATAGACACATTGTTTTAATCACTTAAATCAGAGATTCTCAAGCAAGTCCTCAGTACCTCCTCATCTAGCTCTCTGTGCTGGGAGCTGAGATCAAGTGAATGTGGACCGTCAAGGGCCCTGAGGACCAGTTTATAAACCACTAGCTAAGATGCTAGATAATCTCATTTTTACTGACCAGGCACATCAGTTTATTCAGATTTTCCAGGGGACTAAGAGAATGAATGACAAGACTTTTATTAAGAAATGTACCCCCCAGTGTTTAATGCATTACAGCTCTGTAAAAATTCTTATACTCTCTCCATTGAGCAGTTAAAATGGAAAGAAACGGTCTCTCCAAATACACAAGAACACAAGAGGCTGGTAATAAATAAATAACCCTCTCGACTTCTAGCATCTAATTATTTATGGGTGCATGTGTGCGAAGGGCCATTGCCGATAGAGGAAATGTCAAAACTTTGGGCAGTCTGTTCCCAGCATGCCTATCCTTATAAATCCCTCAGCAAAGATATATCCCAGCAAGCCTGAAATTTGTGCAAGAAGTTCATGCTTGATGTCTTTATCCCCAGTGCACATCTGTTTCCTTTAAAGTGCAAAGAGTGGAGATAAATGTGATGTAGAGATGTGGAGCTTCCAACTGACAGCTGTCATTTAACACAGGCCAGAGACTGAGTGTGCCTTTTTTTAAGGCTCTCTTGTTCACTGCTCAAGAAGCTGAGAGGTAAGAAGCAGGCAAATGAGGTGAGATGGAAAAAGCAGGTTAAAGAAAAATGCGTCACTCTCCTAATACCTATCGTCTCTCATGTGAGGACATGATTTAAGAAGGCATAGCATCATTTATTGATTTCTGCTCTTGTCAAACAAAGTGTGAGACAAGAGGTACAAATTACAAAGGTGTAACAGAGAGTTCCAGACCCCAATGCATGCTGCAGCATTTATCACTGTCAGCGAAGACCAGTTTATTATGAAATACACAAATCATTAATCTGTCCTCGACATGGAGTTTTTTTTTTTTTTTTTTGTCGCTGCAAGGTAATGAGCGTGGCAATCACTGTCATCACGGGCCGGATCATGGAAATGGCAGCAGCCTGCTGCTTATTCATTTCACCTGCTCCGTCAGATAGTCTGACAGAATCCTGGTTGGAGGTTGCTTGTAGTTAACTGGATCCCCTGAGAAGTCTTACTGATGTTACTGGCTTTTGGCTGTCTCAGTTGCCTTCCTGTTCATGCACTCTTACTCGATTCCATGTATGTGTGCTTGCATGTGTGTGCCTATATGGGTCTTGTTAGCTTTCTGTTTGTCTTGCCCAAGTGGTACACAACCCCCTCTCTCAGGCTTAGAGTCTGTTGCCTTCCGGGTAACTAGGCTTGGACTCCCCGCGGCATATTCAGATCGTGTCTGGAGGCTAGTTATGTGGCTAGCTTGTGGCTTTGTCGTGATTCGTCCTGATAAGCCATGCTTCCATTGTTACACTGGATCCTAAGTCCTATTAGTGAATGCACAAGTTTTCTTGTTAGCTCGTTTTATTCGCGCCGCTGAATGGGTGGCATTAATTAACTCCATTCATCCATGCTTGCGTGTGTGTTTTTTAAGCGCCCCTGTATGTGTCTTTTTTAGGCTCAGGCCTCATTAGCTGCACTGTTTGTATTAGTTGTACTTAAATGTGTATACCCATATTTAAGTCATTTTGTTGTACTTTGTAATTCCTTTTTTAAGTTTAATAAGATATTTCAAACTACCATCAGCAATTACTGCAGTTCTATATGTGCGAGTTGCTAACCAAGGAATGACTAAGAAACCAAACGCCAATTACTGAAGTTTCCTGAAATGAGGGATTATATACAATATAAAATGGCTGTGTTTTATATATAATTCACCCGGTAGAGATCCAAATATCCCCTAATTAAAACTGATATTCTGGATAGTCTTAATATGATTGTAAAACTGACTAAAGCAATGCATTGTAATCCATACTCCAATCTACAATTGTTTCTGATTTCCTCAAAACAGGGTTTGACTGACTGATTGACGATCATTATTTATAACGGATGAGCACTAGATGACAATACACCTAATTAAATGAATAGAAGCCACATCTATTAATTACCCTAATTGAAGAGCTAACGTACAAATAAAGAAAGCAGAGAACACTTCTGCAGTGCAGTAAATCAATGGTGCTGTAAATTTGTTTGAACTCAAGCTGTGTCTGACATGCAGTATAGTGTTTTTTAATATAAAGTAAACTGATATATTACTTAGATATGCTTATCAATAATTTTTAAATTATGCCATGACACGCAAATAATTTGCCATTGTAGCATAAGCTGGCCTGTTAACTATAAGCATTTCTTCTGTGTTTTTTTTGTTTTTTGTTTTTTTTGGCATTCTGTATTGTTCTCCCATCTTTTCCCCTGTTTTCTGGTCTATGTCTTTGTTTACCCAATCGTGGAGTAACACGAGAGAGTAGGTAAACTCACGCGCTTTGATCTGAGAACGCTCTACTAGGTGTAAGGGCTCCCATCGAGAGACCGCGTTCTCACTCACACACACAGTCGAGAAAAAGGAAAGAGGATTTTGAGTACTCACGGTACCGTTGAGTTGGAATGGGGTAGAAGGTGGCTCGGGCATGAAGAAGTAATGACTGAGCGGTGAGTACCTCCATTTCCTTGTTTATATACAGAGTGACGCGCCTCATTTCCGGTGCCTCGTGCGCATCACTTGGCTGGTGTGCGTGACAATTCTTAGTTAATTCCATCTATTGGTTTGGTGTTCTGCTTATTTCTTCTTTAGTATCTTGTTTCCCGTTTTATGTTAATAAATCCTTATTCGCATCTACAACCTGCTCTACGCATAAGTCTATACGTTACACCCTTATCCACACACAAATACTTCATTAGCTACATACTGAGACTCTAACAGGCTGAGAAAAATGTAGGTGCCTCCAGAGAGTAATGTGTAAAATGGTACTGTCTAAAGTAAAATTCATTTTTAACTCATATTTCAGAATGTTTATACAATGTAACCATGATGGTGACTTCAAACCAAAGCATTTCTTTACATTTGGCTTTGGCAGTTTACATCACATCTGTTACTGTGGTGTAATGCCCATGCAAAAAAAAAAATAAAAATGCTATAGGATTTTAAACCGGGGAGGACAAAGATAACTTCATAACTGAATAGATTTTCAAGAGTTTGTATCACTATGGTGAAATGTGCCATCCTTGGTTGACATGTGGAATTATTTGGATCATTGATCACGGAGGAACATTGCTGGAATTGCATCATGGTTGCTAGAACCTCCCTATCTTTTCCTCATTAAACTTCTGCATTTCATAACTTTATGCACCAGGGATTCAGACGTTTGCAGCTTCGCAGCAATATGAACTGCATAAAACAAAGTAGATTCATGCAGTTGATGCTCTTATGAGGTAATTCTCTGAGGTATTACAATCCCAATGGTAGAGTAAGTCCAGTTTAACTCCTCCACCAGGATATTTCTGATGATGTGCCTTAAAATACACATCGAGATTGAATATGAATGGTGTTGATGACCTGAGGTACTCTTTTTTTTTCTTTGTGACTGCTCCCTATACAGTACATTTCATGCAAAATTAGTTGTAAAGCTTGTGATATTGTGATAGTTTTTTTGTATTTCAGTACAAATTTAGTCATGAATAAGCTTCAGGACTTGCCCTTTGCTTTAGCAACAATACTGAATTGCTATGGAAGCCTACGGTCTCAGGAGGCTAGTACTTCACAAGCTCTTATGGTGCAGTTGTGAGTTCAAGCAGAGGGCAGGCCACTGTCATTGTGACAAGGAAGTCACCCACGCGATGTTCCCCCTGAGAGTGAGCATTTTATTACTAAGGGCACTGTGCGGTATGAACCTACAGTGACTTAGCCATAAAAAGCTCCACAGGTATTTTGGACATTCTGATGGGTAACTAAGATCAACCAAAAGCAAAGAAAGGTCCAATACAATATGATAATTTTTTAAAATTAAGTTAAACCTTTGAGCTATAGGCCTACTATTTTTTTTTATTAATCTTAAAGGGCCCATATTCTGGAAAATCAATTGTAATTTGTGTTGTCACAAAAAACAACATATTACCATATATCTACCTTTACAATCTATAGCAGCTGACCCACAACCATTCTTGTTAAAATTCTAAGGATTACTGGTAAATTTGAGCTGCCTTTTTAATGAGGCAGAATATAGCGCAGTCAATTGTAACAGATGTAATTTACATATTTTGAAAGCACAGTAACAACAAAATGTTTAATTATGTCCTAAATCAAATTCATTATCAATAGATAAAGAATTTGGAAAATTGTCATGTAAAAATGTATTATGGCTGTGTTTAGTACACAAACCCATACAATCACAAAATGACATACCAAAAATGTAAAACAATACATGAAAAATGTAGGATATGAACCCTTTAAAAATGTATTCTTTATTATATTATATTATATTATATTATATTATATTATATTATATTATATTGTATTGTATTAATTGTTCAATAACCAATATAAATAATTCTGTAACTACTGTGAAACTAATAAACAAGTTGCGCAGAGTGAAGCGAGAGAAGTGAGTGTGGTCCCACACACAGACCTTATCATCTACAACAAAACTTCTTTCTCTGAATCGTGTCTCTTCAAATGACAAGACTACCTGCAGTAAAAGTGAGGTCATGACCCTCACTGACATTTAAAAAACCAGGACTGAAATGAAATGAGAGGAGGAAACAGTGACCTTAGCACTTAGGCAGGCTATTCAGTACTCAGATTCAGTATCTGTCAAGTCCTGTCCTATGTGCTGGAAGGAGTGCTGGGTGGTAAAAATCATATCACAATTTTCCTCTGCTAAACCACACTATCAGGTGATAGTTTGCATTAAATGAGTTAATGAACTTTGTGCTAAAAGAATGTCATGCAAACCTTGTTTTGACTGTTTTGTTTTGTTTCTGTTTTATCTTGAAATTATACCAAAGAGAACCTTACACAGTATTGTAAACCACAAACTTAGGTTTTATATAACAATCTCAAGTTCCTAAGTGTCAATGTAAGTATAGATAATGTGTGAAGTGCACAAAATAGAACAAAATGTTTTTAAAAAATGCAATAAAATGTTAACATGGACATAAGATGTATTTAGCTATTTATCAGTATACCTACTGCTTAAACTGGAAATTAGTAGTATGGTGTGACATACTACTAATTTCAGTGTTACATGAGTATTGATGATATAATAACTGGAAACATTGACTGATTGCCTGGTTTTGGTTAATGCATATTAAAATACTCCATAACACTCCCCCATACCAAAACAAACAAGTAAACAAACAAACAAAAAGAAAGAAGTCAGTCAAGGAGTCAGTGCATTTTCCATGAGTTGCTGATAATGGACTCATGGAGAGGTGCAGAAAGATTTAATTCCCACCACAGATAGCACCCCAGCGGGTCGTTCCACTCAGCCTCCCTGTGGTAACAAACCATCACATTCCAGCCAGTACAGAGCGCCACGGCCAAGCAGCAGAGCACTACACTTAATCCTCAACAGGAGAGCGGGGCACAGGGGCCTGCGCGTGTAGTCTGACTCCAGGCATCAGGAGGAATTAATGTTGAAAAGAGCCGTAAATTACCAAGACTGGAGGCTCAGGCATTTCCAATTTCTCTCCTTCACCTAAGGGTGGACAGTAAAGCGAGGTGAGTGGCTGGCACGTCGTCATGGTAATTACCGTTCTGAGACTGACATCTTGATGTGTGAGACGCTGGATTGGTGTCCATTTATTTCTTGATCGCCTTGGTCTGTTTGTTTTTGCTAACACCATAGGTCACTCCCACAATAGGTCCCTTGAAGCAGGGCTAGCTTTAGTCAACTTTGAAATGGGCTTGACCCGACTTGCCGTCACAAATGCTGAAGCCAGGTGCTGAGTATCAATTCAAGATTAAAGATACATAAAAACATGCTTTTATGGAGACATCATGGTAACACCTTGACTTGGTTCCCCCTATTCTACTAAACCCACAGTGAATTTTGAGTCATTTTCACATTTTTTTCAACCTGCGAGTAACAACCATAATTACTGAAACATGTAACACAAGTCCAATATCTCTAATGACTTGATCCTTAGAAGTTGTACTTGCAACCAGTGGTTACAAAAACCAGTGGTTACAAAAACTTGACAGTAATTATTTTTCACTCATTGGTTGTTGAAACAAACATAGACATTCCATCAAATGATTCTTTCAATTGACACCATCAGTGCTGAGAGAAGTGTGGTACAAAGTAATGGTGCTACAATGGTGTAATTATTTTTATCCTATTACAAGGTAGGGCTTCACAGTTAACATTCTTGTAACTATATTTCTGACTTAGAAAGGTTGTTACTTGCATTACTCATCTATCTTTCCATACAAGTCTATTCCACCGAATAAACTGTTGAATAATGTTATCATGCTAATGTGAAATTTATGGATAAAAAATCCTATGCCGATGAAGGGAGAGAGCTAACCCCACATTAACAGGTCAGCCTTGAGTTTTGTTCAGAAAGCTCTGTAAGCTTTACAGTTTCTTCATAAAAATTTCATTTTTTGAACTGTTTCTGCTTACTAGAATCTGGGTTTTCAAGCAGTATCAGTTGTAAAGTTTACTCAAAATAGCATAACTGTCTGTCTTTTTTAGTGCAGAAGCATGAGGCATTTATACTAACGTTTGAATATCTATTAAATCATGTTTACTGTGATTGGCAATTTCTTTCCAAATAAAGTACCAGAATGTCTACTGGATTCCTGCAAACTTGTTCGGGTTTTAGAGTAATGTAAAAGTAAGGTAATGAGTAGTAGGATTACTTTTTCCAGAAAGTAATGAGTAAAGTAATTCCATTAAAATGTGAGAGAAATAATTAATAATTTGTGATGGATTACATTTTTTATCCCATCACTGGATATTGCATTTGTTGTTTTCATTAGAAGATGAGACATTCTATGTAGCCATATTCAATCAGGAAAGGTCAGGCTCAAATATACAATGCTCTGATCCTACTGATTATCACAACTATCAGAATGACAGAGAAGCCCTAAAGCCATAAACATTAAAGGGGTGGCACACTTTTGCATCAGTTTGTAGCTGAAGTGAAGTGATGTGTGGCAGTCAAAGCCATGTGTCACTTTTATTATGAGCCCTCAGAGACATCAGGCTTTCATTTACATCAGCATAATTTGACAGCACAGTATAAACAGCAAATAAACAAAGGTAGTCTTTTGTGTGTGTGCCTGCATGTCTGGGTGAAATGTGGGAAAGAGCTGTTTCTTTAACTGATAAAATCTCAAGGACTACTCTATAACAATGCAAAACCCTTTTTTTCTTTTAGATGAGTTATTAACACAAAGAATGTGTCACAGAGACGGGAACGCACCTGAACCAAAGCTAGCCCAGTGTAGCGTAGTGGAAGAACCCAATCACGGATACACACGAGAGAGTCGGTTGACTACGCACTTTGCTCTGAGAATGCTCAGTGGAGAGTAAAAGGTTCCCACCTGACACCAACTTTCTCACACGCACACAGAGAAAGAGTAGAGAATGAGAGAGGGTTGCAGTACTCACGGTACCGTGGTAGACAAGCTCAGGGTTGGGCTGACGTAGGGACTCAAATGACTGAGCTCAGGGAAACCCCAGCTTCCTGTTTATATAGCCATGGTGACGTCACTCCTGTGACCTCGTGCGCCCCACGTGTCTGGTGCGTGTGACAGTACCCCACCACCCCCTCTCCAGGACCGTCCGAAGACGGTCCCGGCTGAGAGGATACCCGAAGATGATAATCCCTGATGAGCTCCGGGTCCAGGATAAACCGCTCAGGGACCCAAGACCGTTACTCCGGACCGTAGCCCTCCCAGTCGACGAGATACTGGGTGCCACAGCCACGGCGTCGTGAATCAAGGATCCGCTGGACAGTGAAGGCGGGACTACCGTCGATGATTCTGGGAGGAGGAGGATCCGGGACCTGGGGAGACAGAAGAGAAAAGAAAACATGCTTTAATTGGGACATGTGAAATACAGGGTGAACCCGGAGACTTGCAGTCAGCTGGAGCCTGAAGGTGACAGGGTTTATATGGTGGGTGATTTTGCAGGGTCCGATGAAGCGGGGTGATAATTTCTTGGACTCAGGTTCTGGGTTAAGAGCCAAACCCTATCACCAACACGGAACAAACGTCCCGGAGGGTCCCGGCGGCGGTGCTGAGTGGTGTATTGTCGGTTGGCTCGGAGGATGGCAACTCGTGCCTGCTGGGCGGATGGTGCGTCAACCTCCGGTTCTTGATGTTCGAACACCGGTGGCTGGAAACCGTTGCATATCTCAAATGGGCTCAATCCGCTGGCCGAGGAGGTATGGAGGTTATGGGACAGCTCTGCCCAAATGAGGTAGCGTGCCCAGGAGCACTGCCGATCCGCGACAAAGCATCTCAGAAAGCGTTCCAGCTGTTGGTTGGTCCACTCCGTCTGACCATTAGTCTGCGGGTGGTAACCCGATGAGAGACTAGTGGTGGCGTTGATCAGTCGGCAGAAGGCCTTCCAGAACTTGTCAGTGAACTGGGGCCCTCTGTCTGAGACGATGTCCCGGGGGAACCCATGCAGATGGACTACATGCTCGGGAACCAATTCGGCGGTGGTTTTGGCAGTAGGGAGTCCGACGAGGGCCACCAGGTGCATGGCCTTGGAGAAACGGTCGACTATGGTGAGGATGACGTTTTTTCCGTCGGAGTCCGGCAGGCCAGTGATGAAATCCAGATAGGTGAAGCACCACCTACCCAGCATGTCGCGGAGCACGTCATTTATAAGCTGCTGGAGCGCTGTCGGGCTGTTACACAAGCCGAAAGGCATTACCAGGGTCTCGTAGTGGCAGGTGGGAGTTATGAACGCCGTCTTCCACTCGTCTCCCTCTGTGATGCGTACGAGGTTGTAGGGGCTGCGTAGATCCAAGTTCGTGAAGATGATAGCACCAGAGAGAGAGTTCAGGGCGGTGTTGGTAAGCGGGAGTGGATGACGGTTCTTGATCGTGATTTTATTTAGCCCTCGATAGTTGACGCACGGGCGGAGGCCCCCATCTTTTTTATTTACGAAGAAGAACCCCGCGGCTGCAGGGAGGACGAAGGATGGAGAGTACCATTACGGAGGCCTTCGGAGATGTACTCCTCCATGGTTTTTTGCTCCCCCGCCAAGAGAGAATAAAGATGGCCGTGGGGCGGTACCGCACCTGGCTGCAGCTCAATGGCTAGGTCATGGGACGATGAGGTGGAAGCTGAACGGCCAGTGAGGAGGTGTAGATAGGGTGACCAGGTGAGTTTCTCCCCGTATTCACCTGGTCTGGCCGTTTCCCGGACGGAAAGGGCAGGCGGCACGATGGTGATCGGGAGAGCCGCAGTAGGCACATAGGCGCTCACGATAGCGCCTCTCCCTCTCCGCGGTAGTAAGGGAGGTGCATCTTATTTGCATAGGTTGCCCGGCTCTGGATGAGTGGGCTTCTGAAGGAGGTGAAGGTCTGGTCCGGGGAGGAGGTGGTGACGATTCCTTGGAGCCAGAGGACCGGGACCGGGGACTCCCAGGAGGCAGGGTGCAAGGAGCTGGCTTCGGGCGAGAGCTCATCCGCATATCCAGGCGGATGCTGAGCTGGATCATTCCCTCTAAGGTGTCAGGGAGCTCCCGCCCGGTGAGTTCATCCTTTATGCGAGGAGCCAGCCCCTCGTAAAAGGCAATGCGAAGTGCGGAATCGCTCCAGGTTGTCTGGACCGCGAAGGTCCTAAATTCCGCCGTGTACCAGCTGACCGCACGGCCTCCCTGCCACAGGTGATAGAGACAGGTGTCCACCTCCACCTCACTTTCAGGATGCTGGAAGGCGTCCCTGAGTTGTTGGGTGAAGGCGGGATAGGAATAGGCAGCGTCCGTATCCGATCTCAGGACACGAGAAGTGCGATGGGGCTTCTGTCCGAGGGGTAGCGGTCCGGCTGAATCTCAAACAAAATAGAAAGGTTAGTGAGGAAGACATCGCACTTCCCATCCACACCATTCCATTTCTCTGGGAGTGACATTTTAGGACGTACGGGGGGATGAAGGAGGGAGGACCGCCTCCTGGGAGACCAGCTGTGCAGCAGCCAGATTGAGACACGCCTGCTCCAGAGTCGCAAGCTGTTGGCGCAAGCTCACAACCTACTGGCGCAAGTTGGCAACCTCGTTGGCTTGCCAGTTGACCGTCTCTACCAGTCGGGCGAAGTCCGCTGGGTTCACTTTTGCGGGCTCAGTCATTTTGTCACAGAGACGGGAACGCACCTGAACCAAAGTTAGCCCAGTGTAGCGTAGTGGAAGAACCCAATCACGGATACACACGTGAGAGTCAGTTGACTACGCACTTTGCTCTGAGAACGCTCAGGGGAGAGTACAAGGTTCCCACCTGGAACCAACCTTCTCACGCGCACACAGAGAGAAAGTAGAGAATGAGAGAGGGTTGCAGTACTCATGGTACCGTGGTAGACCAGCTCAGGGTTGGGCTGACATAGGGACTCAAATGACTGAGCGCAGGGAAACCCCAGCTTCCTGTTTATATAGTCGTGGTGACGTAACTCCTGTGACCTCATGCGCCCCACGTGTCTGGTGCGTGTCACAGAATGTGTCAAAATTCAAAAATATTTAATGCCAGTAATTTTTAAAAAGTGCAACCGAGGACAGCAAATACCCTTCCATAACATCACAAATATCATAAAACACATAAATATTCATGTTTCTGTGCTCTTTGAGTTATGGGCTAAAATCTTTTAGGAGAGCTACGTATCTATACTTTATGTGATTCTGCTAAAGTCACAGTTAATTATGACTAGAAATATTTGCTTTCCAAGTGCAGCACACAAATACAACAGTGTGATCTAACAACATTAGATCATTACTCCTTTTTCCAGATAATGTGGTGTCACTTAGTAAGACAGCAGAAAGATCGCATTTGTAGCATGTAGCATATTCTGTTGATTTTTTTTTATTTTATTTGCTGTTTTGTCTTGCTGAATGGTCATACAACACCCGCCATCCCTCTCCCCAAACCCCATCCCCAGTTGGCCCAGCTGGGGATGGAGTTTGGGGTTCCCTACGCACTATTTGGGTGATGTCACATTTACATTGCTTGAACTAACATGAACTGTTATGATTATAATACTTCATAAATAATAAAGACGAAAAACCTAATACACAAATTAAGTGTTAACAAGCTTCACTACATCAAACAGCTTTAACAACAGATGGACTATGGAAGTTTCTGCAGTAACACACACTCTCTCTCACATGCACACAAACACACACACAGTTATTACAAGAAACGTTACACAGCTAGTTAAATACATTCATTATACTATTCTGAAATAAATTTGACTTAATAAACATTTCAAGCTGGATTGTGAGTGAACATCAGCTATTAGAACTAACCAGAACTAGAAAGAACGACCTACTGTGAGATGAACGATTGCTCACTTCAAAACTCTAAACTTGTTTAATTAATTTAGATTATGTAGTTACGTAGCCTGCTGCTGATCCTTCTTTATCCAAGGCTGCATTGGGTTTTTGTGCCAGGTGTTATCTCATTAGAGTGCTTGCTCTGTTCAGCACGTATGCTGTTAGTTTGCAGCTAACACACTTTTTACTCGAATGTGAAGTCCTCATATACTGTAAATGAGTTTGGTCATATAGTGTTCCCCTCTTCTACAATGCCTCAATTTTTTATGATGTAGCCAGACGATGTAGCAACAACAATGACACAACAAATCAATAATGAAATTAGTTGCCAACAATTTGTATTGATTTTTTTATTTGTTGTTAAGCCCTAAACAACAGCCAGTTGAATTCTAACAGGCAGGAAAATGGCCATGTGAAAATGAAAGATAACCTTTCTTGGTACATAAAGACACACAACTGTGAGTGGAACTAAGGGAAAACAAATAATACATAAAAAAAAGGTAGGATATGGGACCTTTAATGCTTGGGCTGCAGATTTTGTTAATGCTGATCATCATAATAAGTAATGAAACATTGAGATTCAGAGCTAAAACTGTCTGTATGTAGTGTTGAACATTGTTTTTTTAGTGTGGTTGTGTTTTATAGAGAAGAACTACAAAGTGTTACTTTTGTAATACAGACTATTCACAGAGCAAGCAAAGCACAAATCATTTCCAAATCAGTAAGCTGTAAAAATGAGCAGTAGGCTTGAGAGAGAGAGAGATGGTGCGAGTCTCTCTTTGTCAGAATGGCTCTATCTAAATTAAATCTATGCATTCATTTATGAATTCCCATTGCAGTGTGGATTCTGACATTTGCCCCTGCAAGCTGATGCTTGATTTGGACTCTAGACTGCTGAAACATTATATGTGGACATCTAGAGTGTCCCAATGACTTTATAGTGTCATGAGACATGGAAAGGATTTGTAAAATATTGCAATTGCTTATTGACCCTATTGACAACTCAATCAATGTTGCTATCAGTTATCTCAGGACAGACCTTCAATATGTAGGCTACATTTCACATTAGTCAATATTGAATTACTTTAACTAAGACATTCACATTGATCATGGCTTTGCTGAATGGTGGCTCTTGCTAGCTGACCGTGTAAAACTTTGGATGTTTGGTAGATTTTGAAGAGTTATTTCCCAGTACACATGCACTAAAGAGGCAACGTGTGCTTTATTTGTTTATTTCACACAACCCACTTAAAGTCAATTTATTACAACATATGCGTATTATTCAGTAACAGGCTACAGCAGTTATTGGCAGAGTTACAATAATGTTTAATAATTTGGACCTGAAGGCAGATCCTAGACTTTTAAGCAGTAAAAACAAAATCTCATTAACTAAAAAAATCCCAATCCAGATTCATTAACGATTATTGGCTTAGAAAATGACTTTCTAGGTTCTCCACACCCACATCTCAATTACAAATATGTCATTTAAAAAGACATCAATTGAAAAGTTCTTTATGGAACAACAAACAGGTCTTCTAAGAAATCACTTATCCACTTTTGGATTCTTTATTTTGCGTAAAGTATAAAGTGTAATTTTGACAACTTTGCTGTATGTTCATTTGAATGAATTTGGAGCTGTGTTTTTTGTTTGTTTGTTTTCCCTATTTTATCTACAATTTAGTTCCCCCACTAGATAGAACTCCCCCAGTCACACAATACCACCAACACTGAGGAGGGTGAAGGTGAGCATGAGCTTGCTCATTGTTTTGTGAAGCCAGCAAACACATATTTTGAACTGCAACTAACACAGTAAAAATTCTGTAACACAGAAAACTGAAGCATGTACTAGAAAACTGGACCTGTGCTTCCACTGGTCATCACATCTGAGGGTTCCAGTTTCAATGTTTAGTTGTACCATGGAAAAAAAAATGTATTTATTGATTGATTCTAAGTGGGCATTGCTCTCATAAAAGCTTCTCTCCACCACAGAATGACTATGGATCTGCCATGACTTGTTTTTCTACCATGTGTAGTTTTGTCTAGTTCAGTGGATCTTTTTATAAATCGCTGGTAAATGCGGTAGTTGGTTAGTTGGTGCACTAGGTACCTGGACCAGAGGGGGAAGGAAAGTTTGTTCTCAGAAAATGACACAGGTTGGTAAATTGCCTATAAAACTTTCCTTTGCTTTAGTTTCGGTAGATCATGCATCATTCCCTGCTATAGCCCTAAGTAGTCTTAGTAGTTCTCACCTCTTGGTCTGAAATCATGAGGGATGTTTCACATGGATGAGGCACCTGACTCTGCTCTGATGTCTGAGAATAGAAGACAAGTATACATTATTAGCCATGTCATAACTCAAAACCTTACTTCGATGATGGAATTATCAAGGATCACATTACACTTCAATTTTTCATCAACACATCAGAACCCCTCCCCAATCCCCCTAAACCCCCCTATCCAAATCATAACAAAGGACTTTGCACCTTGTGCTGCATAGTTAACTAGGTTTGGTCTGTGACCTTCACAGTGAATGGCAATAGGATATGTTCTATGACTAAGAACAAAGAGAAAGATAAAATAAATTGGGGTTTTTTTTTTGCTTTTTTTTGCTTTTTTTTAAAACTGGAGCAATAAGTACTTGTGTAGTGGATTTCTGTTGCAACAGTCTAGCAAGTCCCTCAGAACTGACCTTTTTCATGTACTTTAAAGCAGCACTGATGTGTGTTAAGGGAATTTGAAGTGAAAAAACAACGCTACCTTTTTTCCTCACATACCAACCCACACACTCATCCACCCATCCACCCATCCACCCACACACACACACACACACACACACACATACACACACACACACCACAGTCACAGTGTTATGCAAAGTTAACAGGTATAAATAACCACTGTTTTAAAAAGCCTCCAACATAAGAACTTTACAGGAGAAGGAAATTGTGTTCTTTACTGGAATGCATGCAGTTTTTGACATGATCAAACATCAGATCCTCCTGGGTTCACTCACCAAACTCAGAATCAACTGTTCTGCATTGCAATGGATTGTGTCCTATTTTGAGGGTTGCAGTTATCATGTGTCATGAAAGGATGTACGTCTGCCTCACAAAGACCTACCACTGGTGTTCCCTAAGACTCTCCCTTCTCTTTTCCTTAAATATTTGCTCTCTTGGTGATATATCTTCACATGGGTTCTCCTACCTCTGCTATACTGATGACACTCAACTCATCCTCTCCTTTCCACCTAGTGACTCACAGATCTCTGCATGTCTTAATGACCTATCCTCCTGGACGAGAAAGCATCACCTGTAGCTAAATCACAGCATAACAGAGCCCCTGTACATTTCAGAGGATGCATCCCCAAGACCTAACCTGGTCATCGTTTTTGGAAATGCTGTCATCACTCCCACATCAAAAGCACAAAGTCTAGGTGTTTTCTTAGAAGAAGAGCTCTCATTTTCATCTCACATTAACAATCTCTCCAAAACTTGCAGATACCTTCCTTATAACATCAGGTGAATTCATCCATTCCTCACCCCTGATGCCACTCAGATACTTGTCCAGTCATTTGTCATCTCAAAACTGTACTACTGTAACTCACTTCTGGCTGTCCTTCCTCTGAAGAGCACAACACCTTTACAGATGATTCAAAATGTATCAGCATGTCTGGTCTTCAATAATTCTCCCACACCATTCCAATACTGCAAAGACATTTTCTGACACCAAAGATATACTGTAACATGTTAAGAACTTAATCAGTGCTCTCGAAAGCGCTGACAAATGACTGTCAGGAAAAAAAATTAATGTGCCGGCACATTTTTTGTTCATCAAAATACAAGTAACTTAAATACACCCTCAAAGGTGTAACACGGTTCTTGAGGTCCAGTTTTTCTCCCAGGGAGATATTAGCACCTTTTTTTTTTTTTTTTCCCCTCCCAATTTTCTAATCTGTTTTACTTGTATGTAAGGTGTCCTTGAGTGCCTTGAAAGGCGCCTTTAAATAAAATGAATAATAATAATATACCAGTAAGAGCACTTGGATAGGACTCCTAATGTTATATTCATCCACACTGTAACGCTCTGCCCAGTTTTCTCAGTTTCATGGAACTTTTACTTTGACACTTCTGAGCTCCCTCCTTAATAATCCTTCATTTGATTTGTCCCATGATTAGTTTCACTAGGCCCTTGTTTGCACCTCTATTTAAGCTGCCTCTGCAGATGTCTGTACACCCTCATGCTATCTTCATGTCAACCCTACTATGTCCTTCTTTTCTTCCTTCTCCTTGGTTATTGTTGCATTTAACTGTTTATGCCTTGGTTCTCGTTTTCAGTTATTGCCTGGATCATGCTCCCCTGTTTGTCTCAGGTCCCTCTGCTGTTGAGACTATGTCAGCTGGCCCTCACTACTTGTTGCTGCCTCCTTATCTGCTGCTCTGGACAGTAAGTATATGCGGTGTGGGGCCCTTTCTCATCAGGAGCACAAGGCCTGTCCCTTTGGTGAGTCCTGGTAAAAGGGGGGGGGGGGTTGGCACACTGGTGGGATGAGTTGGCCGTGGCTGGCCCCCTGGGCGAATACTGTGATGTGGCCCTGCCCATCAGTGAGCTCATGGCACCCTGGGTGGCTGATTTGTATAGGCTCACCTGTCAGTAGGGTGTTTGGCTTGTTTCTTTTCTAGCATCGCCAGCATGGGCAATGTATGTTTCTCCATAAGATCTGTTTTTCCTGTCTGTGTTCTCTGAAAGAACTGTAGCCTACCTTTTATAGCCAGTTTGATTCCTGACATAAATTTAAACAATTTAAACCAAATTGTTGGTTGAACAGTCACTCTTTTAATGATCAAAATTAAATCTCCAATGCTGCATTCACTTTGAGAAAAACGAGCTTTTG
>JBBPCZ010000023.1:6356742-6368227 GCA_037974445.1 Brycinus macrolepidotus | reverse complement strand
AATAAATAATGAAAAATTACAGTGGAGCGTTAATTAGAGACATTTTTTTCATGGAGCGAACATGGAGCGAGGATCAATTGAGGAGGGAGTGGGGAGGGAGCGAGGAGCGGAAAATGGTAAACCCAGAGCGGAGCTGGAGCGGAGTGATCATAAAATGCTCTGAGCGCGGATGCGTCCCTTTTCCGCACCCCACTATCCATATGACAGATGGACAGACCATACCATGACATAGCTGGTGCTCCTTCTCCCAGCTCTCCAGGCTCCAGCACTTAACTGTGTCAAGGAGGACATGCTCACCAGGGTGCTGGACTCCAGAGTGCGTTGCTGCCACTCTGAGAAAGTGTCTCTACCAGCTTTCCCCAGTCAGCCAAAGAGACCCTCTTCATCAGTGCTGCTGGCCACCTGGGAGGGCACCTCCTCATCAGTGCTGCTTGCTGGATTAGAGGGTACCTCCTCTCTGTGCTGCCTGCTGCCTTGGAGAGAAGTTATTCTGTTTTTTCCCCTGTGGCTAACCTTTCTGACTGTAAGTTAAACATGAGGTGGTGGTAGCCTAGTGGGTAAAGCACTTGCAACAAAGTTGCAGGTTCAAATTCCACTTTCTACCATTGTGTCCTTGAGCAAGAAACTTAACCCTCAGTTGTTCCAGGGGTACTGTCACTGTAACTAATGATTGTAAGTCGCTCTGGTTAAATGCTGTAGACATGTTGACCCCCTTTGGCCAGTATTACTGACTCGGTCTTTGTTGCCAGTCCCTCAGTTTCCTTTATCTATATCTGATTTCTATATTGCTGACTGTTTTGCCTGTTACGCCTGTTTGAACCCCATACTCTCCTTAGTTTGTGCTCAAGTTCTCTACCTGATTGTATTACCTCTGTCACTCCTGTTAGTAATGCCTGTCTGTGTTCCCACTTAGCCAAGTCCTTAGTGGGACTTTTGTGACTGTTTAGAAATTGTTACTTACTATCTAGAGTTGAGCTTAAAGCAGTCCTTTGTATAAGGACTAATGACCCTGCTTGAAGTTTGACTGACCAAAAGCTATGTGCTAAGTGGTTATCAAGTAAAATTAATATTCCTGTTGGGCTTGTTTTCCCTATTCTCTTCATTATGCCTCTGTCTAACCAAGCATCACACCTTGGTCTCTTGGTCTCAGTTTTTCCTTCCAGTTCCCTAGGTCTGTCCCAAACCTCAGTCCCCTTAGTTTTTCCTATGCCCCTATGTGCCCAGTTATGTTTACCACCATGATCCTCCTTTGTTACCTATGGTATTCTGGCCTGTCTGGTCTCCGTTTACATTCCAGTTAATCTACTCCCATGTTACTTTCTAATTTGCTCAGTCACGTTTACTGTCTCCCCTCATGGTAGTCACAGATTTTGCCTTTGTCTGCTCTAACCACTAGGCCACCAGAGTTCGCCCTGCGATCAGAAATTTGTGGCTTCGAATCCCAAGACTGCTAGTGGCACCTCTGAGGTACCCTTGAGTAAGCTACCGTCGTTACACACTGCTCCCTGGCTCTGTGTTCCTGGCTGCCCGCTGCTTCACTTGATGAATGGGTTAAATCCAGAGGAAGAATTTCAGGCTGTTCAAACTGTATGCTGTGGTGTGGTCACGTATGACAGAATGGTTACTTCACTTCCTTTTCATTTAACATTCTAGTTTACTTCTTAGTTAGTTCAGTCATGTTATTTACTTACCCTCATTTCATACCTTAGTCTGTAATTCTCTGTTCCTCTCTCCTGTGGTATCACTGACATTTCCCTTTCTCTCCTCTTACTTCCCAGTCATTTCCTTCATTCTTTCCAGCCACTCCCTGGTCTTATTTTCTTCAGTTTTGTCCAGTCTCTATCCCCTCTGTCACTGACTTAATTTAAGTCTACCGTGCCTATTATGCTGCCTGTTCCCTCAGCATCAAGTCCAGTCTCAGCTCCCTAACTCCAGGCATCAGTTTTAGTCCTCCATGTCTAATCCTCTGTTTCAATCCCTTGCCCGTGTGTTCCATAGTCATTCTACATTTAGAATGTCTGGTCTTTTGTTTCAGCTTCTGATCACCACCGTTTAGCCTCTATCTCCTGTGTCAAGTTCCTTAGCCAAACTCCCTCTCAGTCAGTCGACCCTTTATTCATTCCATCTCATTTCACTCCTTAGATTTGTATGCCTACATCTTTGTCATGCTTCTGTCCATCCTCTTACACCCTCTAGGTTGTCTAGTAATGCTTTCTATCTGTCTTTTTCTGTATATAAGCTGTGTGTGTGTTAATCTTTTCTCCCTCTGTGCTCCAGTTTTATCACAGTTCCATGCAATAGTTTGTCCTGTTGTATTTTCTGGCCTTGTCACCATATGTCACTGATGGTGTATCTGTCTCGTAATACCTCACACCCTTGTCACTACTTACACCTAAGATTTCCTGTTTGTGTGTTTTACCTATGTAATTAGTCATATCTGTTTCTCGTTTTCTATGACATGCTAGTCTCTCATCAGTTTATGTCCCAAGCAGCCAAGTCATGTTTCTTGATTGTCCTTGCATCATTCACTAGTCATGCATCTGCCTGTCATGTCTCACTTCATGTCTCATCAATCCACTGTAGTGTCACCCCTATGTATCTAGTCACGTTTTCAGTCTGGCTTCTTATTTGTCACCAGTAGTGGTAATTTCACCATGTTGCACGCCTCAGTGTCTTGTTCTGTCACGTCCCTGTCTGGTCCTGTATCATATCTGAATCTGTGTAATTGTTAGTTTCTTGTTAGGTTTCAGGTCTTTTGTCCCCTTCTATACTGTCCCTGGGCCTAGTTCTGGTTTGCACCATTGGAGTGGCACCTCAGAGAAGGGTACTGTAATGTCTTGCCTGGTTTCATGGGACTTTTATTTTGACACTTCTGAGCTCCCCCCTTCTTAATCCTCTCTTTGGTTTGTCCCATGACTCCAGTTAGTTTTACCTGGTCCTTGTTTGCCCTTTTTTTTAAGCTGCCTCTACAACGAGGCAGACGTCCATCCACCCTCATGCTACCCTAATGCCAACCCCACTATGTCCCTCTTTTCCTCTTTCCCCTTAATTATTATTGTCTGCATGGGTGCTGCGTGTGGCTGCAGGGCCTCCTCGCTTCGGGGGTAACGGGTGCCCTGGTGGGATGACTTGACTATGGGCCTTATCAGGTGGGTGTGACAGGCTCCCAAGATGAGTTCTGTGGCCTTGCTAGGAGCCACACGTGACTGTTGGGCCCTCTGCATGAGCCAGTGCTCCATCTCCCAGTTGCTCTTGGTATTCCCCTGTTTTCTGCTTTCTGCAATAAACCTGATTTCACAGCTCCTGTGTATGCATCCCATTTTCCACACCCCCATCCACTGTGACAGTAACATAACTAAAACTGCAAGTCACAAGAGGTATCTGCCAAATGTATAAATGTAAAGGTTAAATTGAACTCTTTTTAAATTTTAGTAATTTCAGTTCAATTTTTATAATTTAATAAAAATGTTTGATTCTATTAATCAAGTCCATTTTCATTTCACTGGTATAGGAAGGACAGAAGGGGCTTAAAGGATTTTGACTATTTTTATTTTGGTTGTTATTATTTACAGAAGTTGAGTAACAAGAGAAAGACAATAGAAAATGGTACTAAGACTTTTTTGTTGCGCAGTTTTGAAGATTTTTGCAGTGCGTTATTCTTTATTTGATACTTTTTTTTCAAAAATTAAAAGATAAAGTTCAAAATTCAGAGGTGCAGCTGGTCACAGCACTAGTAATTCAATGTTAATAACTAAAAAAGGAGTTACTGAGTAAAAAAAACCTTCAGTATACTCAAGTGCGGGAGAAAAAGTGCCATTTGAAAATTCTCAGGAAAGAACAAGTTTTGACTTGACAACATTTAACTAAATGTAACAAATGTAACCAGCCACCTTTTTTCATGTAATCTACACTGTCCATTGTAACAAGGAGAAGAAAACTGTGAGCACATACTTGGGGAAATGAATAAAAATATCCCTTGTAGTGATGTGACTTTCTTGAATGCAATCACAAAGGTACTGAATCTAATCTTCTAATCACATGGAGAGTTCAGAGGTGGGTAGCCCGAGAGATTAACTTGATGCTGTCTATCGCAAGACTGGACGAGATGCTGGTGTTATTGCAACACAACATAAAAATACAAGGGCGAAGGTCTGTGTGTGTGTTTGTGTGTGTGTGTGTGTGTGTGTGTCCACTTCTCTAAATAATAATTAAATGGTGGGATTTTAGAATGCTAAGCCAAAGCAGATGGTATACGCCCAGTTGTTGGTTGAAGCCTGGAGGTCCTCTCCTGTTAACTCTGCTTCTCAGTCTTTGATCTTTGCTCCCATCAGGTAGAACTCTCTCATAAATGTCCTGCAAAGAATCAGCCAGAAATGCCTCTTCTAGTGGATTCCCTACCTCAGACCTGAAATATGCACTTCCTTTGGCATGTTTCTTTCTTTCAGGCCTCACATTGATTGTTTGAGAGCCCGTAGGCCAAGGGCAGTTATTGGAAAGTGCCTTCATTAGGACAATCTCTTTCTCTATTCCCATGTTCTCAGACCATTATCCTTCTGTTTACCACCCTCACTTACTGCACCATGTTTCCAGGAACAGTGGTATTTCTGTTTGTTTCAGTGTAAGTAAATAACCATGGATAAATGATGCATTTTTTGCAAAGCAAAACTAATTTAAATCATAAAATATCTTCTCTTCTATCTATGAACACCCGTGTTGATTGTTGTCAATTGCTAAATTAGAATTCACAGCTCTGGCATGTTTTTTTTATTGTTAGTGATATCTGTGAATAACACCCAAGAGTTATTAATTTGTTTTTGCACCTTGCCTAATAATGCAAGTGTTTGTTAAGTTTTACTGTCTTGTTTGTTATAGCTATCGAATTTGTGTGTTTTAGATTTTATGACAAAAAATATTTATGGGGAAAAATCCTGCAAACTTTCAGGATCCTTAAAAAATGCTTATCTACTTCTTTACCACCACACCAAAAACTCTTTGAGATCATTAAATCAACAACAAAACCTCTTCAACTCCCTTTATAAGCCACCTACAGAATTATTATGGATTATTATGGCTGTGGTTGATTCCACAAAGATCATTTATTGTCCAAAAAGGGCAGTATTTTTAAGAGTTTGTTTAAGGAAGCTTCATAGTAGTAAGTCTTTGATTTTATCAATATTGGAAAGGACATCCCTACTGTGGTTACAAACTAAAAACTAGCGGAAGGAGCCCAATATCCCCAAACCATCAAAGTTAATTTCCCTCGGGCTATATTTATTTAAAAAGTGTGCAACCAGCTCAAAGCCTGTGCGTGAGTTCCTTTTCATTATATCATGAGGGAACCTGTAGAGAGGAATTTCAGACCGCCTTTGGGCAGTTGTTAACTTTAATTTTTGGCCAGACCCTATTGGCATCAATTATTTAAACCCAATGTGTGCGTGAAAAGCAAGAAAATGTTCTTAGAAATGCTTTGCTTTTTGGACATCACGATCTGCAGTGTTTGAGGGTTCAACCAAGGATATTGCACTTTCTCCTAAGACACCTCTATCCTGCAAACCAAGGCAGTTTATGAGAATAGGGCCAAGTCCTGCAGCCTGTTGGCTTTAGACTGTGATGCAGTTTATTGACTTGATTCAGTTGTGTACATGATTTCCACATGACTGAAACTGTGATGAGAAAGCAGGTAAATACAAAGTTTACCAGCAGTGAACAGGTTTGAAATATTATGGCAAAAGAGGGAATCAACACAGTCAAAAGCCAGATAAACACCATGAAAAGCAAAAGCAAACAGAAACCAGGAAAGGAAGCCAGGAGTGAAATACCTAAGGAGACCTGTTACCAGAGAAGACAGGCATTGTTGGTGCTCAGTATAAACAAAAGTCAAGACCTTGCACTTAGTGTTTGAACTGGAAATTCTTGAAATGTAGAGCTAATGAGCAGCAGGTGAGGAACGAGGGTAAGGCTGGTGATCAGAAGATCGGAGACGCTGAACTCCAAAGGAAGGCATGACAGAATCACATTTACACAGTACATATACAGCGGGGGGGGGGGACCCCTTTGAATCTTCTAGGTGTTTAGAGAAGATCTAATGACTTCTGGCACGTCTGTAATGTTAATGTAACGCTGATTTTGGGGGCTCAGCATTAACTATATTTCAGGCAATGGGTAGAGAGACGACATGGAGACAACATACTTGCTTAACCGTAGAAGACGAACTCCCTTCTTTATTCGCTCCAAACAAGAAAGAAGCACCGGCTCTTAATAACCCAAACTCTGGTATCACTCTGCTCCAAAGCATTTTATAGTTCCCTTCTCTTTTTATACATTACATAAAGAAATCAATAAAAATAAACATGAAATTATAAAGTAATGAATTTTAATGAAAATAAATCTCATCTTACACTCATCCCCTTTTCAATGAAATGTCCTCATTTTAACAGTAAAAAAAGAAATCTCATCTCCAAAGTCAAAGGGAAAATAAGTGCATTTCTGTTGATGGGCAACAAGGTAACAGTAGCAAACAGCATATGGTCCAACTGAATGCAAATAACAGCATGACCTGACATGAACATAACAACAGGTCCTACCAACATCAATGTAAAATGAAAGATAACTTTTTTCTTTTTTCGTCCTTAGACATGTAGTCATGGTTTTCAAATAACCTCTATCATCAAATATAGCGTGATGCTAATCTTAAACTGTCGCAATAAATGTGCACAATGCCATATATCTGTCAGTCCAAGAAACTTGGGTTTTTTTCACAGCAAGAATCACTGTGGTTTGCGAACAACCAGTCCAGAATGAGTCGTAGACAAGCCTTGTGTCCCAGACTGCTGATTGTGCTGTGGCAAGGGCCGTGAGACCCGTCCTGAAGGTCTCCTTTGTAGGGGGCAGAGGGACGAGTAGTATCAGAAGCCTGTCTAGTCTCAGTTTTTCTTGGGTACAAGGGGAGGGAACCAGATAATGCTGTATAACCAGGGCGAGTGTCCATATACTGTGGAACCACTGGTTGGTTTACTCTTGCTGAAGATTCAACCCAGGTGGAGCAATACGGTTTCAGGCAATCATAGTGAACAAGTTTCAGTCCACCTTCAGGATGTCTTAAATCCAATAGATTATAGAGCAGTCCCTCATCATCTGATGAGAAAATTTTGTAAGGTCCAGTTCAGTTTGGCTCAAGTTTCTTCCTCTGCACAGTGGGATCATCCATCCACATAAGCTTTCCATATTGATAGGGTTTAAACTTCATATGTTTGTTAAAGTATTACTCACGTTTGAGTCTCTGCTCCTCACAATAGGAGTGAACAGCTTGGAAAACTATGTCGAGCCGCTTTACCAGGCCTGTGGCATAGTTCTGTGGTGTTAGTGACACCCCTGGAACAGCGAGAGATACGGTAGCAGGCAGGTGAGGCTCCCTGCCATGAACAAGAAAATGAGGTGAGTATCCTGTGCTATAGTGTGGTGTGGAGTTAAATGAGAGAACCACTGCTGGCAAATAGTGATCCCATTCACCGCCATGTTGATGAATAACTTTTGCTAACTGCTCTTTCAAAGTCCTATTAAATCTCTCAACCATGCCATTTCCATGAGGGTGGTACGGTGAGGTCCTTTCCTTTTTGATGTTTAGTTGCTGATATATCGTCTGGATGATCTCTGATTCATACTGTCTTCCCTGATCTGAAAACAGTTCCTCTGGAACTCCATGTTCAGGAATGTACTGTTCACAAAACAGTCATGCCACAGTAGAAGCTTTTTGATCAGACATAGGAAATACCTTAACATACTCCATAAACTGGTCTTGTACTACCAGCGCATATCGATCTCCCTGCAATGTCAAAGGTAGCTCAGTAATATCCGTACACATAAACTGAAATGGTCTATCTGCCTGTAGGGATTGTAAGGGAGCTCTGTACTGCGGTACTGGTTTCCTATAAGCCTCACATATTTCACACAAATCACAGAACTTGTCAATATCGGATCTCATGTTTGGCCAGTAGCACATAGACAGAGCCTTCTTAAATGTCCGATCAGAGCTGTAATGACCAGAGCATTGGTCATTACAGCTTGAAAGGCTTGAAAGGCTACTGGCTTCCCTTGTGCAACGTGGGCTTTACGACAGAGCAATTCATTACAAAGTACAAGTTTTGGGAACTGCCACCATAGTTTTCTTTGCATTGTCTCTTTAACGTGTCTAAGAGAAGGTCGTTTGTGTTTATGTACCCATGTGTACACTTCTGAAAGTACAGGATCAGAAAGTTGCTCAGCCAAAATATCCTGTCCCTGACTAGAAAATGTGTGTTCCCATAAGTCCAAATCAGTATTAGATGTCTGACCAACAGAACTGTCTGTGTCTGTTGCACAAACCTGAGCTGTAGTACTGGCCACGGAAGGAGGTTGAATGGGTGAGGTTTGAAGCACAGGAACTGTTTCCAGTTCAGCAAAAGATAGTTGACTGTTCTGTAAGGAGCATGGTATGCCCCCTGGGACCACTGGGTTCTGTTGTGGGAGGGGAATCTGGGACAGATTATCTGCGTTTGTGTGATTCTACCCATCCCTGTGTATTGTTATCGAATGTTAGGGGTCCAGCTCTAAAGCCCAGTGACTTTGTCGTCCTGTGGGGTCATGTGTGACGTCTAGTTTTCTTAAATTGAGGAGTGGGCGGTGGTCAGTTATGATTGTGAATGGATTACAACTCAAGTAGTGTCTGAAATGCCTGACTGACCAGACATTGGCCCAAAGTTCTTTGTCAAATGTGGACCATTTCTTCTCTGTGTGAGTCAAAACATGACTAGCATACGCTATAACTCGTTCTCGTCCATTTTGAACCTGAGAGAGCACAGCACCAACTGCACAGTTTGACGCTACTGTACTGAGGATGAATTTCTGATGAAAGTTTTTGAAAAGCCATGACAAGAGAAGAGGTGAGCGCATCCTTTAAAGTCTGAAATGCATCTGAGCACTCTTGTGTCCAGTCAAATGACACCAGGTTTTGTGTAAGTCTATGAAGAGGATGATCAATAAATGCATAGCTGTGCACAAAATGTCTGTAATAGGAGCACAAACCCAAAAATGCTCGTGAAACAATGTGTCCCATGTACTTGAGTGCAGACTTGCAAAACTCACATTTCTTTGGGTTCAGCTTTAAACCTGCTTGTCGGAATCATGTAAGAATGTCTGTTAGATCAAAGTTCATCAAAGTCTCGTCCCTTACAAATTATGTCATCAAGATAGATGACACATGTTGTCCAGTGAAGGCCTCTCAAAACCAGCTCCATTAGTCTCTGAAATGTTGGTGATGAGTTTTTGAGACCCATCGGCATTACTTTGAATTGGTAAAGACCATCACCTGTTGTAAAAGCTGTTTTGAGCCTGTCTACAGGATTTACTTTGACTTGTCACTATCCACTGGACATGTCCGTGGTGGAGAAAAACTGGGTGCCAGAGAGTGAATCCAAACTATCATCTACTCTTGGGAGAAGATATGCATCAGTGATGGTCACTGAGTTCAGTTTTCTGAAATCAACACAGAATCTGTACGTACCGTCCTTCTTTTTCACCATAACCACTGGGCTGGCCCGGGGGCTCGTGCTGTCTCCAATCACATCATGAGCTTTTAACTCTTCCACTTGGCGGTGGATTTGCACTTTCATGGAGGGTGAGGTACGATAGGCTCTTTGTGAGATGGGAATGTCACAGCTGGTTGTAATTTTGTGTGTAACCAGGTTTGTCCATCCAAAGTCGTGTGGGTGCTGACTGAACACATCTGAGAATTAATTTAGTGTGTCTTTCAGTTTTATAAGTTGCATGTTAGTCAAGTCAATGTTTGATAAATCCTGAAAGTCATATACATAAGACACTACATGCATTTGAATATTTACATTGCAAACAGAACTGTCCATAACAGTGTATTCGTCTGTTTTTCCGCTAGAGGTCGCATGAAATGTTCCTATCTGCATGCCACTGTCATGTCGGCTCGGGGAAATAGAACACAAATTCAGGAGTTAGCAGAACTTAAACTGGCTTTAATGAGAAAAAAAAGGCAAACAGTCACAGTGCTTGGCATAACAGAACACTAGAAGACTCTTCTTCTTAGAGTCACGCAGAAGGGACCCATTCAGCACAGCACAGACTCTCCGTCTCACTGACACGGTCCCGATATCAGGATTGCTCCTGTCCAGGAGCCACAAGGAGTACTACAGAAAGAGACTCTCCTTCCAGACAGAGCCTCTACGGGTAAATCCAGCTCACGGGCGCTTCAGCCTTGCTGGTCAGTCTAGGAAAAAAGACACACACAGGCAGCCAAGTCAAACCTCTATCAGACTGTTACGGATAGATTTCCACAGACGAGAAGACAGCTCTCATCTATCCTGCTCTATGGAGCTCGTAATACATGACTGGAACACAGGAGGATGCATGCCGGTATCATGTTGGTGTCATGACAGTAATCATGTTGGTGACCTTACACCGGCTTTGTCATCTATTAAGAGAGACATGTTACGAGGGTTTACAATGACACCTTTAGCAACCAAAAAATCCCAGCCCAAAATTAGTGGTTAATACAGTTTCTAACAACTTGAAGGGCATGTGTCATAGGAATGTGGGCCATATTCAGTTTGACTGTCATTGAACCAATCGAATCCAGAGAGTCACCTGTGACACCAGTAAAGGGAATAAACTCCTTTAGAATTGGCTTTCTCTCAAAGGCAGGTGCAGACACCCTGATCTCTTCACTGATAACTGAAACATCTGCACCAGTGTCAACAAAAGCATGTACAACAGTGTCCTCTATTACAATCAACACATATCTACTTGACACATAAACCTCAGAGAAACTGTCTCTAGAGAAGTTGGTATGTAAAGCATCATCGTCCTTGTGTGCCTGGTTAAAGTTCATAGCTGGCAATTGGCCCTCATTTCCAACTATTTGTAGTTTACCTTGTTAGAGCTGGTGTATGCTGGGGAATAGAACCGTACACGTCCAGGACTTGGAGAGCATCGAGACTGTCGTCTTTCCTCCCAGCGTTCAGGAGAGTGACGATGTCATGTGTAGTCTCTGGATGACAGGCTGTGACCACGGGCTTGGCGCTCAGGCGAACCAGAGCGAGTGTGGCTGTCCCATCTGTCATACCCGGCCCTGTCATGTCTAGATGCTCTGCAGGAGCCATCACAAGCTGGGTAACGGTCATGAGAATAGTCTCCATGAGTTTTCCTGTCTGAGTTGTAATAATGGCTGTGGCTTTGTCCATTGTCAGGAGTGAGGTTCCGTTGACGGGATCTGTAGTTGGAAGAACTGCAATGTGTGTCTCTTCGCTGGCTTCGCACATCTAAGTATATCTGTTCAACTCTTTCAGAGAGAGTCTATAGTGTTTTTTGTATTTTCCAAAGATCATCAGTAGTGGCAGAGTGAACTCCAAGAGACTTGGATGATTCAGGTAGGTGAGTCGGTGTTAAAGGTGGTACAGCAGGTGAGGCCTGTGCATGGAATAAA
>JBBPCZ010000023.1:6219101-6238991 GCA_037974445.1 Brycinus macrolepidotus | reverse complement strand
ACAAACCCACTGCTGATATAAATGGTTTCAAACAATTTGCACAGGTGCCTAAGACTTTTGCACAGTACTGTATATATGCTGTTTTATTTATTCATAACTAACCCGGTCTTGATCTTCATAAGATCATCATCAGAGTGAAGAGTGCTAATGGTACCAAATAGTAAGCTATTAATACCATTAGTATTCTTCGTCATGATAATCTAATGAAAACCAAGACCAGGTTTATATAATCATGTGAAAGGGCCATGTCATTATTGGTATCTAGTTCTGTCACATACATTATTGTTGAAAATTGCAGTAAGGATGTTGTACTGTAGGCTTCTTTGAAACTTACTCAACAGTGTAGATGGAAACAAAGATCATGTGCTAGGCTAATTATACCCGAATGTAAGATTTAAACACAGTCTTCAGTGTCAGTAGAAGTTCTGTTGCTTGATGAGGGTGTTCATATATTTAAGAAATTATTCTTTTTTCTCTGGCAGCCTGAAACCTTTTTTTTTCAGTATCCTGACTTCATAAATTATAGAAGTGTGATAGAAAGGACTTGCCAAAGGACTTGTTGTGCCTTTAGAGCAATCTGGAATGAAATCAGTAGTGCATCAGCAACATCTCCTCATACCCTTTAGCATGCTCATTTACTTAGCTGATAACTTGCTGATTACATACCCTCATTTCATTTTCTCTGCTTTTGATCATAATGTGATTGTTTGTTCTTAGTCAGTATGGAGACGACACCACTCATTATTGAAGTGCTGGATTATACGTCATTGTTGTCCTTTTACATCTTGGATGACAGACATATAAGGAAAAGAACACTTTGCTTTGTGTCAGCAAGAGTCTAGACATGGCTTCTCATGCAGATAAGAAACTTACAGGCCAGGAATAGTTGCAGTGTTCTTGATACAATGACAAAGATCACCTTGTCTGTTGAGCTGGTTATTTTGGGCTTTGAGGCTTGAACAGTAGGGATGATGCACTTTTCTGTTTTTGAAGTACATGAGCATGTTTTGAGCTTTTATCTGTTGTGTGGACAAGCTTTTTTGCTCAGCTTGTTGCTCAAATGACTGGCATGGTTTCTGCATCCAACACAAAGAAAAGGAAACCGTATACTTTGAGGGGTCCCAGATCTCCTCTGTTGAAACTGAAAAAAATGTACATCGAATTTACAGGCCGATCATAAGTGGACCTTTTTTCAAGTAAAGTGATGCCACTTTAAAGCCATGTGATAGTCATATCCTTGCCCACTTATGGCGGTGGATCTGTTCTGCATATGCCATTTAGGTTCACTCTTGTTTCATAAAAACATGGTTTTAGAAGCTGTTTTAGAGCTGTTGTCCAAGATAATAGCAGAAATGGTGTAAAATCTCTGTTATGACAGCTGTGTGTCCAAGTATTCTTATTTGTTACCATTTTGTTGCATTTCTTTCAGCACTGTTCCTTTTAAATGATGTAGTTCAGTGTTAATTTGGTTATGAAACAACTATACTGCTGCAGTTGGGAGGCTTTAGACAAAATCAGTAATCCCAGCTTTGTAAAGAATGTCATTGTGTTGAATTCCAGTTGGGGCTCAGCATATGGTGTGCTGTTTTACACTGTGATGGTCAAACAGACATCAAGGAGACATATTTGTGCTCCAAGTCACACTACTGCAGCTGCTGTAAAAACGAATTTGAATGAAACATCATATTGCAGGGTTTGCCTAACCATAAAGTCCTACAGAGAGGCCATGCCCCTTGAGAGCTTCTCAGCCAAGGCTAGCTGCAGACCTAGGAGGAAGTGTTTGAGGATAGAAGGCGAGAGGGCTTGAAAGAGAGAGTAAGCAGGCATGAGGTTCTGTTTCGTTTTGATTCAAGCTTCTGGCTTCTCCCTTTGGTGTGACTGGGGAGTCACTTTGAGCTCCAGTGGGGCCATGCTTCTGAAATCCAAATGAACTGATTCAAAGGACTTGACTTTTGAATAAGTTCTCTATCTGCATACTCAAGCATTGTTCAAAGTGAAGGAAGATTTAAAAGGGAAATGTACTGTGGAATGTTTTGCATGGAATGTTGGGTTGCTCTTGCAAAGCAGAAATGTCAAGTACAGTTTAGAACTTGCATACCACGTTCAACCTCTGCTTAATTCACTGTTGAGTCAACTTGCATTTTGTAATGTTTTCCAGATCTCCAGCTCGTTTTAACCTAGTGATCATGTTCTTTTTTCCCCTTGATAACATTCTGCCTCAGTAAGGGCTTTAGCTTTAAGCTGGCAAGGAGAGTCCAACATAAGAAGGCATTTATGATAGACAAAGATTTCCCATTTGTCTCTGTTAGCTTGAACTATCCTCCCTGCCCTTTAGCTTGAGTGCATTTTCTGCATTGCTGTACTAGTTATGACTCGCACACAAGGTCACTTTCATGGCATTTTCACGTGGACATATTAACCCTTTGAATTCATCAGGACGTAAACTTTTACCTGCATAGGCAGCTTGGGTTCTTGCTTTTCCACCTTGTAAGAGTTCCTGGTCCCATTTAACTTGGTTAGATGATGAATGAGTGTTCTTTTGTGATGTCAACTAGAATTCTCTGCGTGGCCTGTGATGGGGCAGACTGTGGACCTACAATCACACCAGTCCAGCTTCTCATATAACAGTGCTCTGCTGCCCTGCTTGAATTGAACAATTCTTGTGAATTCAGCCTACAGAAAAATAACCAAATGAGATAGGCCATTAATTGAGGGAAAGATAAACAGGAGAACCACATTTACAGCAGACATTCAGTGGCCTATTCTGTCTGCTTAATCTTCTAATTTGATTTCCAGTCACACACAGTATATCCCTGTAGTACAGAAAGTACAAGGATTGTGCTTGAAATATGCCCCTATGTCAGCTGATATAACATTTTATACCAGCCATTCCACAGCACTTCTGGGAAAAGAAAGCATGATAATTTGTGCCTGTATTGGCACTGTGGTGTCTGTAATGTCTGTAATGGGTCTATAATGTGTGCAGTAGGCTGGGCAAAATGTATTGTGGTTATGTATGTACACTATATGGACAAAAGTATTGGGACACCTGACCATTACACCAACAGGGATTTTAATGACATTGCATAGACTTTAATATGGAGTTTAATATGGAGTTTGCAGCCAGCTTCCACTCTTTTTGGAAGGCTTGCCACAAGATTTTGGCGTTTCTGTGGGAATTTGTGCCCATTTATTCTGTAGGGCATTTATGAGGTCAGACAATGATGTTGGACGAGAAGGTCTGGCTCGCAATCTCTGTTCCAGTTCATCCCAAAGGTGTTGGATGGTGTTGAGGTAAGGGCTCTTTGCGGGCCAGTCAAGTTCTTCCACACTGAACTCATCCAACCATGTCTTTATGGAGCTTGCTTTGTGCATTGGGGTACAGTCATGCTGGAATAGAAAAGGTTCTTCCCCAAACTGTGTCCACAAAGTGGGAAGCATGGCGTTGTCCAAAATGTCTTGATATACTGAAACATTAAGATTGCGCAGGGGCCTAGCCCAAACCCTGAAAAACAGGTGTGTCCCAATATTTTTATCCATACAGTGTGAGGTAGAATGATGGCTGTTTTGTGTGTATGATATATGTATGCTTATTATTCTGTTACATGGGCTTTTAATTTAAGCAAGCCACATAATGAGTTATGCCAATGTCCAAAATCATTTTTAAAATTCATTATGAGTGCATTTATATACCATTTGTATAAACCCATGGTTTCCAAGAGCAGGAACTGCTGGACAGTATAGAGTATCCCATAGCATGTTAACAATCTGTCTCACTTATTTCCAGCTCTCAAATCTCTGATCATCATGTGACCCAAGCACTGACAGGATGCTATGCAATCTGAGATAGCGCTAATCTTTAAAGCTAACACAAATTCAATTACTCACAGCAAACAGTCTGATACTTTAGCTGCCCAAATTTCACTGCT
The DNA here is from genome assembly GCA_037974445.1 of Brycinus macrolepidotus. Lineage (NCBI taxonomy): Eukaryota > Metazoa > Chordata > Actinopteri > Characiformes > Alestidae > Brycinus > Brycinus macrolepidotus. Next base: position 6,235,062 of record JBBPCZ010000023.1, on the reverse strand, counting down.
GACACACAACATTGTTTAACCACGACAGCACCATTCAAACTTATTTTTTGAAAAGGCACACTTTTTAATAGTTCATCCACTATGGTTAATCAGGCCATACTTTTCATCAGTGCTGCAGTAAATGTGATTCACTTTGGTCGAGAAATGCCTACTCTTGTTTCACCTTTGTTATTGTGCTGTATGATTTATTACCACACCACACACATGAAAGACATCTCCTTGAGAAGTCTCAAATAGTAAAACATAAAGAACTTTTTCATTTCCTGCAGACTGGGGTTATGGGTGGTGTGCTTCATATGCTGTTTGCTGTAAAAGCTTTGCAGAGTAATATATTTCATTCAAGTGGTGCATTTGAATCAAGCAATTTAAACTGCTTAGATTAAAATTGTTGTTATGCACTTTTATTATTTATTTTGCATGCTATCTAAAACTAAATATAAAAAAATATATTAGTCAAGTTTAAATATCTATTAGTATACCCTTTTTTATGATACATACAGTATCCAGTGCTACTGATATTCTGACAAACCCATAATAAACTCAGTATATCATATTGCCCACTCCCACTCTCTGCTGACAGAAAACAGGGATTACTAAGTGGATATGTTGCATTTTTCTCTTTTGTCCTGAGTCATCCTTAACTTTGTTTCTGCAGAAACTCGCAAGATTTGAAACTCCACCAAGAAAAACAACATTTCAATGGCAAATCTCCCTTTTACTTCAGGGATACAATCAGTCTGAAAAATGACTGCCGCCTCAAAACAAAACAGTACAGAGAGTAATGGGAGGTCATGCTTCTCCTCTCATTAGTACTGCCACACAGCCTGCTCCACTAGAATGCAAGAGCTTCTGGATAATGTGACATATCAGAGCAATGACAGGTAGCTGCCACTGTTCAGACGGCCTGGCCATGACCCTGGCCTGCAGACAGCACAGAGGAGGAGGTGGCTGAGAAGAAGAAGGGGGGCCCAATGAGTACAGAGCGCCAGTACTAGAGTTTAGAATGACATTCAGCCAATGGACGGCATCCAGAGAGACTCAGTGAGCTGATTAATCACAACCAGATTTAGAGCATTAAGATGGAAACAAAACTCCAAGAGCTTGTAAAGTTTATGGCTCCTAGATCTGTGTGTGTGTGCTTGCCCAGAGCACGTGTGTATTTGCATGGTATGTGCATGTGTTTAAAACATTTAGGGCATGATGACCAAATATTCAAAGACTTTTAATTTCATGGCATGGTGCTACGTCCTTAACTGCTTAAACTAAAAGGGCCCAAGCTTATTTTTTTCATCCTAGTAATGAAATGTAAAACTTGAGTTTTATAGCAGTTACCAACTCTATGTTTTTATTGTATTTATTTTTTCCCCAGATGTTCCCTTGTGATGACGTATTAAAAAAGAGCATTAAAATTGTCATGTATCAGTATTGTTACTGTGCCTTTTAAAACAGAAGTATTTAAACAGTTATCTTCTGTTTGGACAACATATATTTTGCATAAAAAATGGTCCAGTCGCACTTTTGCTCTTAAGTTTTTTTAGAAGGTAAGTTTGAATAAAGTGTCAGTCATTTATCTTGCGCTGCATGTGTAATTTATGTGGAGGTTAGTGGATTACATTTATCACGTTTTCGTGTAATACACTATGTAGTTGTGCTGCCCTAAGCTTTGATTCACTTTGAGGTCATCATGGGCAAGAGGAAGATAGTGACAGTGACATTCCTCAGTATTTTGGACACCTTCAGATAAGAAAAAAAATTAGAGCAGTGAGAAAAAGTAGTGCCAGTCAGTTGATAGAAGTACACAGTAGCACAAGATATGATCAGTTGCTTCTTGAAAAAAAAAATGAAAGAAACTAGTAATTACTAGTAATATTTTTTTCATGTACAAAAAAAGGGAAGGGAGAAAGCATGTGGATCCTGACAGGGCTGGGAGAGCAGGTGACATGGAACCAAGTGAGAAAATGGAGTAAACTCTAGGCCGATTTCCACTGCAGTTTTGTGCAAAGTAGAAGCATTTTCTTGCAAAAATTCAACAAAACACTTTTGTAAATGTTCTGGGTTTCCAGTGAGTGATGTTATATGCTTAAAACTGAGTTTTCTCCACTTGTGATAGTCATTCCAATTTAACATGGCAATTAATTTGCAAGGTCTTATCAGTTTTGGCACAGTGATTTCAGTCAGTTTGCAAGTGTGTAACTGGGGATTAGGGATTTCTGGGAGGTCATTATCCTCAGTGGTTCTGTGGATCGACAAGGTGAAACATTGTGTGTTGTGAGATTGTCACGTATCATGTTGTTTTTGCTATATCATTTACATTTAGTAGTCCCCATTGGCTGGCTTCTGTCAGCCAAGAGAAGCTTGTGTTATTGTAAGTGCACTGGACCTGGTGGGAGAAAATGAGTCCAGTGTTGGAGAATAGAGCTTCAAAATGGTTATGGTTGGCAGTAATTAACTCTGTGTGGCAGTAAAGGCTTGCAGTGATTCCTGCAGGACTACTTATGGGCCCTGGAGGAGTGTGTGGTTGTTTTGTGATGATAGCAGACATTGGGAAAGAGGCTTAGTTCCGCAGACACACACACACACACACACACACACACACACACACACACACACACACAGACACCGTCTGTCTGTCTCTCCAGTCGTCTCTTAATTAATAATATCCCTTTCCTCATAAGCATGTCCCCTCCTGTCCTAGTACCCTTGTCAGTTTGAGCCAGCAATAGAGAACCTGAGTGGCCACTAGTCTCTTGGTCTCCATCCAGAGCTGTTGTGCTGCTTGTTGTGTAACGTTGTTCTAAATTAGTGGTTGAAGCACAACATTTGCCCTCAGTGTTAGGGTTACTCAAATCTAGTAGCCAAGTGCCCCTGACATCATTCGTTACAAAGTGCATTGACAGCTAGCGCTGATCACACAGCTGTCCACAAGCCATCCTGTCCCGCACTGCTTATGCTGTATGTCACTGCCGGTCCTATCAGTTGACAGGAGTAACTGTGTTTGATAGATAGAGTTCATACAAGCACTGTTTTTACTTAGTAAAGAATGAAGTTCTCATTTTATGACACACGCCAACTGGAAATGGTTCAGAATTCATTAACACCAATCACAGAAAGCCCTATAATTTTAAGTGAACCAGACAAATACCTCTCAGAACTGCATATTCATTTACCAATATCTGAATACCTAATCTAGCCACCAGCAGATCGAAATGTATTGTGCTACATGATATCTAGCCCAACTGAAGTAAAATTTCTGCCATTTATATTATTTAGCACCTGGAAGCACCATAGGAAGATCTATGTGGTTTACCATTTACTCCATGCCTTTGCTAAAAAAGACATTCTAAAGGACATAAAAGTAAGAAGTGTACATGCTGGTGCGGTATATATAAATCCAACTTTTTTTTTTCAAGTTTACACACTTGATCAGATATGACTGACATATATCCTATTGATTGCTAATTTTGAGAGCTCTCATAAGAGCGTTTTCTGCATAGCAGATGCCAGTGGGTGTCTGGCAGCAATGCTCCTCCAAACTGTCCCGCACTGAAAACTCTCTAATTGGTACAGACATTTTAATTAGACTCGTGGCAGAATATGAGGGCTGTGTCGAGGCAGAGTTGTCCCTATTCTTCCTGTGTTCTCTTCCAGTGATATACTTACATAGATGAAGGCTCACACATCATAAAATACTTTACTGCACAAGGGAATTCTAATTGTAAATGTTTTTTACATGAAGGCTGATATGACTTTCACACAAATTTAAAAAAATGAGACCAGGTACAAATGAGAGAAAGTAAACTGCAAATGTTCTTCATGTGACTGCTATAGAAGAACTGTGGAAGACCATAGTGTCTTTGAATGTATTTTAAATATGAGCTTTTGAAAGCAAACTACTGTCAGCCAGACATCTATTCACAGGCTTACTAAAAGTGCCTTCCAGAATGAATTAGGATGTTTTGAAAATATATAAACTATTTAGAGGGATAACAGTCTCCGTTTGCAGAGCACAGAATATATTTTTTCCTGTTTTTTGAATGACCTATTAGTTACATTTTTCTTGTATTATTTCCATTTTACTTACTTATGACTTTTTGTGGGTTTATATACTAAAATGGGTCTATAATTCTTTTTTACGTGACTGTTTTATAATCTCTCGACATTAAACAGGCAGTTTTTGGTCCTGTGCCTTTAAGACTGATATATGTCAGTGACGTCTGGATTGATCGCCCTGTATTGTGCCTTATTCTCATTCAGTAGGCTGTTGGGGTTGAAACACTCCTTATAACTTTTGCTGTAGCAACAGCTTTATGTCTGTTAGTTTATACTTGCTTTTCACATTGTTTGTGTGTGATTTTCACCTTTTCTTCCTGACACATTTGCTCCATGCTGTTCAGGTTGATTGGTTGTTTCTGTGTTACAGCATGGTCCTGGTTGTTTAATTTCTCAGTGTTCTGTGTATATGGTTAAACTCCTACTTGATGTTACTTGTCATTTGTAATCCCGACAAATCTAATGGCTTTTAAAGGAGTTGCAAGGCACTGTGTATGCACTCTGTATGCAAATGATTTTTGTGACATCACAAAAATACTTAATTTAAAACGAAATGTTTTTTGCAGCTTAATTACCACTTTTGGACTGACTGTGAAGTGAATTACTATTACAGTGTTTTGAAACTGTTTGCATACCACATCTAGTTGTTCATGTAAGTGAGAAAATGAGGTTTTCAGTGTTTTGGTCTTTTACTTATCTATTTGTCAGTCTTGTTGATGTTGTTGAATTAACAATGTCCCTTTAGCTGTTATTTCCTTCCATAGGCAAATTTTTTTTGCTTCCTATTTCATGCTGCCCTGAGACAGCCCCTGAATACAAATAGACCAGGGTCTTAGAATGCTGCACAAAGTTCACTAAGGCAGAAGAGCTACAAGGTGCTCTAATTTGACGATATCAGGAGGGCTCATGGAATGTAGTTTAGGCTGCCAGAGAGAGTGTTCTTCATGTCGAGAGAACACTCTAGTGTTGTGGTGGTCATCTATTTTTACAGGACCACCTCTGATTGGCCGCTAGGGACTCGCTAGCTGCCAGTTGTGCCACATGCTTTTCCAAAGCCATCTGTCGGGCCATTGTAAAGCAGGCTGAAAGCAGGATGTCCCCTTTTTCTGAGCTCTTTGCTAATGACTCTCCTCCCTGAAGACATGACAATTTCAGATATTCCCCACAGTGTGTGGAATTTTACCCAGCCTCGCCTAGCTCTCACCGCTGGTAGCTCTGAAAATGGAGGTCAAACACGCAACAGTTTTGTCAAATTTATGAAGTGTAGCTTCAGCGACACAGCTCAGGTTCAAAGTACTGCTCATGCACTCAGAAAAGGACCAAATTCTGTTGCCCTCAAAATTACCCCAGTCAGCCATAATTACAACCCTAAAGCTCAGCTTCATACAAGTAGAGCTGCATGCACTGCCAAAAAAAAGGAAAAGAGGTCAAGTGAAAAACTGGGTGAGTCAGGGATTTGAATAGTGTTGTTTTGGGTTTCTTCTCTTTAACTATTTTTAGAACTTATTATTACCCATACAGTGCTTAAATTGCACTAGAGAAAGGCTTGGTTTAGCGAAACTAAATTAATAGACAAGTTTTTTTTGCAACCCAGAGCAGATTAAGAATCTGCCAACACTTTTCGGCACATAGCCACTGATATCACAAAAAAAATCAAATTAATTCTGTTATTTATTACTGTGTTTGATGTTGCTGAATCAATTTCAGTGAGTGTAACAGGATTCATGAGTACAGTGGCGGACGAAATGTGGGGGTTGGGAGTTAATTGTTTTATACATGGAGCGTTAATATCTCCGCTTTAGCTAATGCAAGCATTTTAATCTTCCCGGCCTTGTAATAAACTGAAGTGAATCTAAGCTGATACATCAGCTGAGACACCTCCAAGCCCATAGAGGGTCTCTCCCTCAACATGGGCAGCCCACAGTGCACTGGAACTGACCAGGATAGCGGTCTGCGTCAGAGAGCTATTTATGTCCTGACAATCAAAATTGAATTTTGTCTGGCCTTCTAAATAGATATGATTTACAGCAAGATATGATGATCCAACCTTTACTTTGTAAACTTTGAATTATTTGATCTGAAATGACCTCTTTTTCACAACTTGTGTTTTCTGTTTGTTTGTTTTTTTTTGTTTTCTTCCATTACTCCAATAACTATTCCCTGTTCATGCCTGTGAGTCATTCCAAGCTAACTTGTCTCATAGCAGCAAAATAAATTTGCCATGTCTTCAAAAATAGCATCTATACATATTTATATATTCTAATGAGTATTGTCTCCAGCAACGTAGACCCAGACACTTGCAGAATATGGACTCCTACCAAATGTTTAACCCTTAGAACATGAAAGTTATTACTTTTATTTTGTGTTATTGTTCAAGTTATGTAATTACATGTTCAGTTACATTAATTACATAGTAACTTATGAGCTGATTTATATTCAGTGTCAACAGCTCTGATTCTGCGCTTATTTTGCTTTTGGTTCAATATGAAGCAATAATTCTTTTTTTTTTTCATATTACTGCTGTAAAATACTAGAGTATTTTTTTGTTCATACTCAAATCATAATACAATATTTTCTATTTACACAAATATGCTGCTGATTGAAAGTTTAAAATCTGCACATCTGATAGAATCTCTCCACTTGTTTCAGTGAGAGATAACAGAAAAAGAAATTGATAACATTTTATTTGAATTAACACTTGATTTAACTGTTTAGATTTTACCTATTTAACTTACTCTAAACTTTCATTCAACCAGAGGACAAAAAACAATCAAATGTGATTTTTTGGGGGGATATTTAAAAAAAACATCTCATCAAATCCAGTGGTTTTATTTTTTAAGCTGTTTGGACATAAGAAGAAGGTAAATTGATTACTTGAGTAGTAGAGACAGTGAAATATGACCATGAAAGTTCATCCAGCACCACTAGATGCATTTACATTCTACAAAAAGGGTAACCTCTTGTTAGTATTTTGTGTAAGGTTTTGTTTTCTGTCACCTTTTGTTTGAACTGAGACCATGAAAAGTTGTGACTTGTCAGGCTGCATCTGTACAAGGCAGAAAATCATGGCTCTTATAAAACATTTTATGCAGCATCACAGTTTGACAGTTTTGAACTCAGTGTAAAAGATGGCATTAATATGCCTAATATACCTTGTTTTTAAGTATTCTTCCTAAAAATTAGACTAAGTTTAACTCACCTCTTAAACCTTAAACTCTGGTCCTAAGGCCAAGTCTAGTCCTTGTTCCCAGAGATTACCAGATAGATAACAATTTGAACATCTATGGAGGGTCTGTAGTGTGCTATCCAAATAGAGAGAGATTCAGATTTTGCTTCAGATTTCACTATGCTTTTGTTTTCACTTTTTTGTTTTCACTAAGGGTTAGCATATTTTTAAACAGAGTGGCTGAGTGGCTTATAGACATGTGGCACTGCACTGCAAAGTGGAACTAGGTCTAATTGCATCAAGGCTTTTATCAGACTAATAGAAAGCAGCTGCCCAAAGGCTTGTCAGACTGAAAGCGGTTTGACATTAACTGCTCGCTTGCCTAACATGGAAGAGCAAGACTACCAGTGCTCTTCCATCAATGAGGCAGTGGCCACTTTTCCAGAAGGAGTGTCAGAGCCATGGCCAAAGAAAGCTGGAATTGAACGGGACTCATACAGCTTTTGTGGAGTGCCATGTTTTCTTTACACTATGAAATTCTGCAGACTGTGTAAGGCAACCTAAGTAATTACTTTGGCAGAAGTCTGAGGGACTGCCAGTGTTTAGTCTCTCATGAGTGGCTGTTGCTCCTCTATGATTAATACAAAGAGTTAGATTTGTTGAACAAACAATGACTGGATGTTTTTTGACAGGGATCAGTTTGGCTTGAAAAGGTTTTCGTTCTTGCATGTTTGTCAAAGCACAGCTCGAAAATAGGACCACTATAAGCAACTGAAGAAAGAAAACGCATGCAGTGAGGAATAAAGCAGCTGCTGGTGACTAAAGCAGGTGAATAGCTATGGTATCGCACACATGTGGTGGAGGGCCTGTAGCCATATGGCCTAGGCAGGCTAACAGTGTGTTGAGCCAGACTTTGCACTGCCATTTTGTGTGCTGCTCAAAGGGAGTATGAAAGCCTGCCTCATCCATCACATCACTCCCTCCCTACATCTAATCATATCCCCCCTTTCCAAGTGCTGCCCAAACTCGATTAAAGCTCTGACAGAGGCTTTTACTGGTTCTCTGGCACTTATCCGTACTGCTCACTGTCTGCCCCTGGAGCACTATACTTTCCCATAATGTTTATTTATGTGTTTATTGCTGCCATTTTCATCCATTAGACCTACAGTTTACGCTACACCCCTACTAGCAAAATCTCCCTACTAAACAAGTTTGCCATTGGGAGAAACACTTCTGTAAGCTCAATATTTTAGAAGTAATTTGGGCCCAGAATGCGTAAAGACATTGGTTTAGCATATAAAGAAGTGGCCAGTTGTTGTCATGGATTATCTAAGTAACCCTAGCGATCAGGAGGGCTTTGTCGTTTCGAAATTTAAAAAATTTAGACCATCTTTTGCCTCTTTTCCACCATGACTAAGTTGTGCTGATCACAGAGAGATCACGGAGGGCCCCCAACCATCCAGTAATAAGTAGAGTCAAGCGATTCAGGCTACATGTAATAGGAGGCTCAGAATAATGGAACTTATCTAGTCAGACTGTACCAAACCTGATTTTTCAAAAGGAACATTTGCACAAGCATCACAATCCTGTTGACTGCTATAAAGTACTGTTAATTCCTACAAGGACAAAATGCATTTTTTAAAATTCTGCAATATATTTACTGGTTGCATGGCACGTCATGGGATGTAGATGGGTTGGGTTTCTCATCTCACATGCCAGGACTGGTTTAAGCTTTGGAACTGTACGCATAAAGTAAGTCTGCTTATCAGCCTCTGAATGGGATTTAATTAGCACGAGCACTGACGACAATGCACGTCAAACCTATCTCAAAAAACCTTCAGTAAAAGAAAGCATGTAATACAGGTTCACACAGTGAGCTGCATACATACATGTAATTAGACTATCAGGTTTCAACTGCGATGGGAATAAGCTATAAAGTGTAAAATACAGCCCCTCTTAAGCCCTGTGCATTGAAAAGAATAGCCTAAGAATTGGGAATTCACTGATCCAGACCAGAATTAGTCCATGCAAATATACAAAGCAGGCCATAAAATGACTTTTTATAGATGGTGCAACACTCAGTATAATATAACATACAATATAATACCTTTGGGCTATTATGCATATCAAGCATGAACATAACTGAAAGCATACTAAAACAAAAGAGAATTCCTTCATCCTGATTCATTTCTCTTTTCTGTGGACACGAGTAAGTTTTTCTGGATGCTTCTGTACAAATACATTTGAACTTATTTTAGTGCTGACATTCCTTTGCCTGTGGTCATCCATAGTGTGTGTGTGTGTGTGTGTGTGTGTGTGTGTGTGTGTGTGTGTGTGTGTCTGTGTGTGTGTGTGTGTGTGTGTGTGCGTGCGTACTTGTGTGTGCTTATGTTTGCGTGTGTTTTTTTCCAGCTGTGGTCTTGGGCTCGGCAGCCTGTCAGCTCTTCTTCTTATGTGCCCCATTAAAGTCATTCTCATTCTCTTTTTTATCTCTTGGCTTTAGGAACAAAGTACAAAGCAGAGATTAAGAACCTTGAAGTAGCCCAGGAGTTCAGGCTCCAAATGTGTGAATCTGATATGCACTTCAGTGGCTCAAGTGGGTCTCACGTTTTCTTTTTTTTGGTATAAAGAAAAGGCACAAAAAAGGAAAGACAAACTTTCAACATAGGTAAATTTAAATGACAAGGTCTGATATCTGTTTCACTTGCCAATAGATCAAACATCCAAGGCTACGTCTAAGCATAATTTCACACGCACACTAACACACACATGCACTAAACCATTTAAAACCATTTCATTAAACCATTTAAGATGCTTAAGTTGAGCATGGTTAATGTTTAGAGTGCTGTGTATGGATACTCTAGGTGGGCTCTGAAATGGTGCAACCACCAAAGAGTTTGATCCCCATCGATGCCACAGCCATTTGGGGCAGGATGTCCCTGGATGTTTAGGAGAGTTGCTTTTCTCCCCCATGCAATTAGCTGACAACATAATGACATGACCTAAGTTAGTGTCCTCATCCAAGCGTGTTGTGAACCCCAAAAGCGTTGTGTTAGCAGCAGTTTGAAAAGAGGCTAGCTTCACATCATTTCATACCATGATATTATAAATTTGGAGAATTCAGCATCTTGATATTTAATTTTATCAGTGCCACCCCGGACTTCTTTCATTACACAACATCAGTGAAAAACTTCTAGATGCTTAATCCATACCATGCTAATTCCACACTAATGAGGGATTACTGAAGATGGATTATTTACAGAAATAATCAGATGGTAGGTAATGTGGGAATAATTGAATAATGTATTTAATTAGCTTTTTATTGATTCCAGAGCAGTTTTGCATTTTCCATTGTTTCTGGCCAGAGGAATATGACCAATCTAATTATGAGAAAGTATAATGGACTTAGATATAAAGATTGTCTCCGAAATGTGATTAGTGGTATAGATTACCGTGGCTACATCTGTGCATTCTGGAAACCTCATACTTGATTGCCATTTAAAAAACAACTGAAACTAACTTCTACTAACTAATCTAATATTTACTGGTCAGCTGTCAAAAAAAAGTGCATTTAACTTGATTTTGAAAAGGTGTCATCTAAACGCAGCCTTACATAGTTGTGTAACAATTTCTCAGATAGAAAACAGATTTAGATACTAGTCATGTATCATTCCTGCAGTGTGCAAGTTATAGAAGTGGCTGAACAATGTAGCTGTTTTCTCACCGAGATGAACACAAACACAGAAATGGTTTCTTTGGAGCATCGAGATTTTTAACTTGTTGTTTTGACCTAGACCATGGTGTTCTGCTGTTTCTGATACGTTTCTGTTTCATTGTATCCAGTGTTAATTAAGTACCAGGCCAGGCAATGTTGGTGTCATTACTTACTCTGTAATGTGACCCACAGAAATCTACTTCATGTTTTAGAATATAGATGCACTAAACATGATGGTTAATGTTTAGCTGTATTAAAATTCAGTTCTGCTTCAGAAACCTTCCACAAAATTATCAGGTCTCCTTGTTAAATTTACACCAGTAACGTCTAGCCCTGCCTTATATATGTCATGTTCTGTTATATTCTGTCTTTTTTCTTTTGTCTTGACAGCTGTGTGCAGCTGGTTTTATTATACTCAATGCTGAGCCCAACACATTAGTGGAAGAAGAACTAGAGCTAGAGACTCCCAGCTGCTAGACTCAGTGCTTCAGAAAATGGAGAAAATGTGCCAGAAAGTACAAGCATTAGAAGACTAACCTCAGCAGCGTTAGGACCATGGGACCTTTAGGTTACTCTGCGGTCCAGCTGACTGTAATACATGTACACCATTTGAGTGACGATTAGATTCAGATTTGATAATGGTCATGTCCTTAGTTTGAAAAGTTTACATTTAAAAGCCAATCTGCCTATGCATGATCACTTCAACTGTATCTGTCATTATAATACTAGATTAATGGCAGACTAGTTTAGTGCTGACCTGACCAAGTATGTTTTGTTACCAAACTCTAAAAGGTTCCAGAAAGTAGAAAAAAGAAAGTAAAATAAAATGGTAATTCTCTTAACTTTTTCTTTGTAGAGTGTTCCTCCTACTTACTTAACATTTCTCCCTCTAAAGAAAAAAAAACTTTCCTAATTTATCAGCCCTAGTGGACCATTTTAACAAGCCCATGAAGCCTGGAACGGGGAGTTAAGTGTGACGCTGGCTCACTCCCTCTGGGTACATGCTTTCTTCCAGCCATTTTGATAGAATGAGAAGGAGAGTGAGTGCACAGTTTCCGGCTATTCATTTACGCCCTAGACAATGGCTGCTTATAAGCTATTCTCAGTCATATTTCATGGTTTTTCTGCCTTTCTTCTGATACACTTTGTGAGATGAATTTTAAAAAAGGGGCTTGTTTGACTTTTAGCACAAAGGCACAACAAAAAATAAATCGAGCAGTATGTAAAGTAAAATATCACACTTGTTTTTATTTCCTTACCCCAAACATAGTTGATTGGCCAAGTTATGGTTTGTTCAGTTTTCTAGAGTTAATGCTGGTAAAACCCAGGATAGCAGAAACCAAGAAGGCCAATAGAATAGAAGCCAGTGTCACCCTATGTCTAGAAAGCTGTGTGACAGACTTCCACTACACTTACATTTCATTCAACCTTACAGCGATCAACTATTTTTGAGGTAAAGGAAGCCTGTGATTTTTTTTCAGTGAACCATTCCCTGAAGCCTGTCCCTGTTAGGATGTATTATTATGATAATGCCTTGTATTATCCTTAACAGCTGTGACTGCTTATTTTAGGGTCCCCTTGGTAACCTGCTGGAATCTAAAACCGTTGGATGTGTTCATTGCAAGTGGTGTTTGTGTACTGGGATGTACACATGTTAACAAGTTGCATGGCTACAGTTATTAGAAGTAACATGACTGGTACAGTGGTTTTCCTTCAGTGTCCAAACTCACAATATCTAGTAACAAACACAAATCTCCTTGGTTGAACGTGGACATGCTTGTAATTTTTAGTGAACCTGTTCTTTGTTTCCACTTTTGAGTATTATTATACTTACATGCTCCTATCGCGATGTTATGGAGAGCCCTGTTAATGTTTTAGTTCTGCACTAATTGGAAACCCTGCTGGCATAGTCATGTGGAGGTGCACACAGAATTCCAGGAAAAATGTTTATTTTGACGCTTATTAAACCCTGTGTCATTACAATTGCCAAGAATATTTTGACGGGGATCCCATTAACCTTTTATTCTATTTGTTTGAAACATTATCAAATCTTATCAGTATTATGTATGCATTCAAGCTTAGGTTGGTGGAGGAGACAATTTTCTGTGGAATAGACTCCTGACATTCAAAAGATGTTCTCTTGCCTTTTTTTTTTTCTTCAAATTAAATTTTTGTAGGAACTGAATCGTTCCTGGGCTGCTGGACTTTGTAGTGCAGCAGTGAAAGACTGTTTGATCTTTTTCATTGAGGATACTGTTATGGGAACTTGTTTTTAACATTTATGCCATTGCCAGGCTTTCACAGCTGTGCACCCTTACCCAGTTTCAGTGTGAGCGAGGCACTCAAGGGCTCGGTTTAAATCATGGAAAAATCAAACTGGAATAAATGCGTCAGGGCGGCAATGGTGTGAAGACTTTAACAGACGACAGGGAGAAATAAAATATACGTCTGAGTCTGCTCCAGTGGCCTGGGAACTTCGGACAAGACCTCCCTGATCATTTCTCCAGTTCTGGAACTGAGTGACGGTATGGTTTAAAGATCTGGATTAGAATGGGCTGGAGGACTGCATAATATATCATTTGTCTGCAATATTTGCACAATGTATCTGCATTTTTAAAATTGTGTGATATCTTACAAAGTTCAAATGTTCCTCATAAATGTTCTGAGTGTTTTTCTTCAGACTAAAATAAACATGGCCAGCCTTTAACCATGGCAAACTAATGGTTTCTCAGTTCAAGGCAAACTAATGGTTCCTCAGTTTTAAGTCTTAGTGCAGTTGTTGTATGGAGCAATGTAATCACCTTCCAACTCTAGTGGACTACTCTTACTAAAGCCCAGACACATGAACCCAGAACCAGATACTTAGGGCTGGAGGTTAGGAGCCAGAAATTACTATGGGTTATCTTCAGTCACGTTAGAAACCAGCGTTTTTCAATCTCCGTCTAGACAGCTTTAACATTCCAGGAAGCTATCCTGATATGAAGGAGTCATTTTAAATACGCAGGCTGTGCACTCTTCATCTAATTGCACTTTAAAGCTTGCTTTTTATATCTTTAGATGCAGCTTAAGGGGCTCTGAAGGAATCTTCACCTGATTTAAAAGTCTTTCTTGATTTATGGGTTTGCCTATTTCTATGCTCCAGATATATTTAATAGTATGTGCTTGTTTTTTTTCTGGTGAACACCACACTGTGTAAAGAAGCCTTACTACACTGTACCTTGTATAATCACCCCCATAATCATCTGCCATGTTAAAGATGCACAGCTTCTCTCTCTTATACTTATACTTATATACTCACCAGTGTATATAATGACTTACAGATTTGCTAAGAAGAAACAAGAAACAGTGGTAGGAAGAGTGCTTTTCATCGACAGACAGCACTTTGTGGTATTTTAAATGCTTCTCACTGTAGCCAAGGTTCTGCCTCCTAAAATGTATTATTTTATGATAACAAATAAAGACACCAGACAGGTGAAACAGTTCCCAGGAGCATTAACTGTCATGCTTAACCTTTATCCCGTCATTTTATCACCAGAGTGTGTTGGAGTGATGTATGTGTGTATGTGTAAACGTCCCTTTCTCTTGCCAGCCCGCCCTTTTTATCTCTAAGGTAGCGGATCTTCTAAAGTGCTGAGCATAACAGAGAGCAAGGGTCATTTGCAGGTCGGCTCATCCAGGTTGCTCAAAGGCCTGTCTTTTAACAAGAGGTAAAAAAAAAACAAACTGCCTTTAAATTTTTATGCTTGTCAGTTACTGAGGCAGTTCACGTGTCGTTTTAACATACCGATTTAGGTGACCATTTTTCTAGTCCATCTGAGCTCACTTTATCAGGGTGGGAGAGGAATAAGACAACACCATACCCATATGTTTCTTGAACGGGCAACTTGTCAGTAGGATTGTCTCTGATTTGGAAACTGCAAGAACAGATCACTGCCATCCTCCACAAAAAGCCTTTGAAGCATGCTGTGCTTAGATGTAGTATATGGCCCACTATGCTAGCTGAATAAAAAGCTTCATGAATTGTTAGTGGGGACTCAAGGCTGCTTTATACCACATCATTGAGCACACACAGTGACCACAGTGTTGCTCAGCACTCTGTCTGCTTTATCACGTATATAAAGAATTGTGCTGGTACATTTAAAAGAGCACGACTGGCTAAAGGCTTCATGCCATGCTGGAGCCATTTGCTGCAGGTCTGGCTTTGCATGTAGCGATGGAATCGATATTATTTTTCAGTGGCTGTTCTGCAAGCATGTTTACATGGGCTGCGTGGCAATTTCCCAATGCTGAAACCACTTTTCACAACTCTTTACACAATGAGCACAATAATGCCCCATGCCAGCTATGTGGATTGTTTTTATTGCTTTTTACACAAAATGCATTCAGTAACTACATGCTCCAAAATTCATGGATACTCCACCATACTGTCTTAAAAACTGTTAAACATAGGACTGCAAGTGAATTGCTGCAACTTGTTACATTATTTTATTGATATATGACAAAATCTACACAAAATATATGTTGTTTTAGTATTATATATAAAGTAACAGTATACACACACTTACACATGGACAAACAGACACCAGGGGAAATATCACAATGTTTGCAGCAACATCAAACGATGGTGTTCTGTTGCATAAATCAGACAATACAGAGCACCTCATTTTGTTCTTAGATTTACTATACAGAATCCTGGTACTTGAAGGAGAGAGAGCAACTGGGAGCAAATGTTGTGGTGTGGGGTAATGTGGCATTTCAGCACTCCACCGCAGTCACAGAGTGGTTTGCAGCATACCTGCAGCATGTCTTCATTGTTTCTTCCACCATACTCCCCTTTCCTAAACCGTATAGATGAGTTCTTCTCTGCGTGGAGATGGAAGGTTTGTAATCGTCATCACCAAATGTGCCTACTTGGTGCCATGAATGCTGGGTGCCAAGATAATGCCAAGAGTGTGGGGCAGCTGGTAGCCTAGTGGTTAGGGCATTCGCCCTGCGATCAGGAAGTCATGGGTTCAATTCCCAAGACCGCT
>JBBPCZ010000023.1:6194600-6206803 GCA_037974445.1 Brycinus macrolepidotus | reverse complement strand
GAGAACATGGTTGTTGTTCAATAATAAAATTATTCCTCAAAAATACAACTTGCCTAATAATTCTGCACTCCCTGTACTGGTCTAAGCAAGGGATACACCTTGTGTCTACAAACTTGTGGACATATTGTGTGGCTCTTACACAGCTCATCTAAGACTTTGATCTAAATTCCTGTCATGTTGAAGGAATCGCAAATTGCAGTAATCTTTACCATGTTTGTTTTCTTCAGAATTTCCAAGTAGAAAATTCTATATTTTTCCTTTTTAAAGGCTCTTACATTTCAATGAAATGTTAGTTTGTCATATATTTTTGTCATTTTGTTTGACGGCATGCTACAGGATATATCATATTCTGTGCTTTTCCCAAGAGACTGCAGTAGCTTAAAGCTTCCATTCATGCCTCACTGTCACATGTAAAAGGAAATGTGCTGCAGACAATAGGAGCGCTCTCGAGCATGACTGACGCAACAGTCATCAGCCAGCTGTGATAGATAGCTCAGTAAACTCCAGCATGAAAGTCAGCTAAGACTAATGTCTGGTTATGTTTTGCAGGTAACTTGTGGGAAAAGTTAAGGCTGTAGTGTGAGCTGGCCAGGTCAGCCACATTTTCTCCTTTCTGGTGCAGTTCCAGCTGTCACAGAATCTAGATTCCCTGCATGTGCCAAATGCCAACACTGTTTGATACGCCTCTCCAAGTAGCAGATTAAATTGTAAGCTAGTGGAATCTTGAACAATTGGAGTGACTAGCACAGCCTCGTAACAGCCTGGCGGCCTAATCTTTCCTCTAGTGCTGTCTCAGAGGGGAAGGGAAGTTCATTTGTCAGGTCATAAATGAAAGCCCAAGCAAACTGGATTGATTTCCAGCATTGGAGCCAAAGTCTCTTTCCTCTTGCTCTCCCTTCCCTGCTGCCAGTGACCATGGAGAAAAAGGGTATTTGTAAAAGTCTCCCAGCAGCTTTGATGGGTGCAGCAGAGGCCCAGAGAGAGATAAGCTGACATGTTGCTCTCTTCTTCTCTTTTCCTCTCTTCCTCTGGAGCTTTCTGGAAGGGGCTGTTGGACGCACACACTGATGCTTTCCCTCAATCATCACCAAAGGCTCCGGGAGAGGAAAAGTGGGTGAAGTAGATTTGTTCTCGCTAGTACTGTTAGTTCCTTGACTTGACATATTGAAGGTTTTTGCAAAATAAAAAAAAGCTAGCAGAAGGCTTTTTCTGGTTTTAGGGGTAGACCTGTATCTGTGCAGTAAGTGCAGATAATTTGAATGAATTTGACTATTCTTCTTTACCCTTTATTTTTTATGCTATATAAAAAATGCTTCAGCTTTACGTAATTCGAATATGTAATGCTGAATGGACAAATGTTGGATGATTTTAAAAACACTTCTCATCTCATTACATTAATGTACAGTTAAAAAATGTTTATCTTGTGTCCTCCAGAAAGTTTCCATTTTCCATTCACTGTCAAAAAAAGCAAAAATCCATGCATCATCAAAATTGTCCCACTTCTAAAATGAAGTTGCATGCTCTTTTGATTAATGTGATATCATCTAAGATGTTTGTCACTGACATTTTCATTCCAACCTTATGTGAGATTTATATACCAAGTTGCCTTGCATGTATCAGGAGTTGAATAGTGCACCTACAGAAGAGGTAGTTATGTAGAATTGCTCACATTTGTTTTTCATTGATAATGCATTGGAGCATTGTAAATGCTAGAAATACGGCAAATTACTTAAGACTGAGCTGTGCTGGTTTGATTCTAAATCTGAGGATTTAGCATTTTACATTGTTTCAGATGCATACGCTTAAGAAAGTTCTTGAAATTTAAAATTACAAAAATTGAATCGAATAATTGAATATAGGATAAGAGGTATTTGAAAATTCACCCACCCATTCAACTGGCATCACTTGAACCCACTGTCCCTCCTAAATTTGTTTATAACTTATAAATGAATACGAATAACAGTTGCAGTAGCAGTGTTTCACCGTTTACCCACCTTAACTGTTTAGTATGCTTTGATCTAGATTTCATCAGGCTTTTAAAAGAAGCATAGCAAAGATTTTACCCCTGTTTAACCCAGGTGTTATGCTTGGAAAGTGTTGAGAGGTGATAATGGATGAAGTGGGAAGTCTTTAGCCCATTAGAGCTGGGCTTTAGGGAGGAAGTGAGAGAGGAGTGGGAGCTGGAGCTGGGCTCTAGTTCAGACCCCTCTGCTGGATTTTAGCCTTCTCCCTGCTTGGCAACCACACTAGCCCCACACTGCTCTCAGTGTCAGCGTGAGAGGGTAAATTATCTTTTCCACACTGATTTGCCTCCCCATGACAAGTTCACAGGTTCACATTCAGTGTTAGCCTCATCCCCAGAGGAAGTCCAGTAATTATTTTCTCTACTTTGTTCACAAAGTTTGCAAAGGGAGGTTCATATATGCACTCTGATCCAATTCTGCTCCTCCTTCATTCTTTGCAGTTTTTCCCCCTCCCTCTTTGAAAAAGAACTGGGAAAATTTTGGCCTTGGTTGAAAAAAGATGAAAAGAAGAGAAAGGGAGGAAATTAGCATCATTAATTTTAATGAGGAAGATGAAGGCAGGTGGAGTTTGTTTAAAGGGTACTGAAAGTGGTCCCTGCTTTATTAGGGCTAATGTGCCCACTTGTTCAAACAAAGTGCACTGACTTGTGGTGGGGAAGCTTTGAAGCAGCAAATCGTTGAGGCAAATCTTCAACTTCGTGGGGAAAAAATCTTATTAACCAAAGTGCTACCTGACCTTCCCTCGGCTGCCATGTCTGTCACGTCTGTTGGAGCATGGGTCTAAAGTTTAATGTGAAAAAGCTTGTACATTGCCTAACAGAGGCCATTCCTTCTCCTTTCAGAAGATTCCTTATATGTCTCTCTTAGATACAGAACAGTGAATGTTTTGAGCCACCCCTCAGTTCTTTATATTTTGCTTGTAATCACCTTGTTTGTGCAAAAATACTATTTTATGCCTCTCAAACTCTCTTATTTTTGGCATATTCAGTAGATTAAATAAAATAAATTGGAACACATTTTTACTGTGATATGCTGCAAAGTGCCTAAATATACAAGGTGCTTACAGGTGTTCCAACCACTGAGCATTCAGCACCACCAGTATACTGATCACCGCCTGATCATCTGGATTCATCTGCACGTGTTTCTTCACTCGTTCAGGACTTAAGTTAGATGGTCTTTGTTCTGCTTGAATGATTCATACATAGGTCACTGTGTGTCTTAACAAACTAAAAACATTTCTCTGAAATTGGTCAGGTTCAGGGACTGGACTGAAAACGAGAGTTTTGTTAGTCCTTCAGGAAGCTTGTAGAACTGTTCCTCAAGACTACATTTACAAATACAAGAAAATCTGTCTCTTTGTAATCAAAATATGAAGAAATAAGAGGTGGCTCAAGACTTTTGCACCTCTCACAAGTTTAATGAAGAGTAGTCTTAGCCCTTGCTCCGCTCCTGCAGGAGCTTAAAGCTAAACCACACCAGGAGGTGAAGAACTATTTGATGGAATAACAATAACTTAAACGAGATAGGGATCTCCTCATATCTCTCTGTTTTATGTATTCATCAGGGGACTTCGGAAGCTGGAGCACAGCACGAGTCCTTTGCAGATAATTATTTCAGCCTTTGCTGGCCTACTATAGTAGTAGAGTCAAAGAGCAGGTTGATTACTTTCTATCTCTTTTTAATCATTTAGAAAAAAGTTTTACAAATTAGAATGCAATTAGATGCCACTAACCCACTAGGGGAGGAGAAAGGTTTCCCAAAGTTACATAAAAAAGCTTCAGACAGAGGAGCATAAACTTGTCAAAGTCAGCGATTAATCACTTTCAGAACCCTGTAAATCAAGCTATATTTTAAAACAAGCAAGTAAAATCCTATGATTTGCTGCTGAAATTATTAGTCCATTTAAAAATGGTCATCAATTTTTTTTTTTCTGAAGTCAACGCTGGGTCCATTGTTATTCAGCAAGCGTGTTCCTGGCTTTCTCGGCAGCAGAATATGTTGTCATGACAACCGGTTGGCCTCCATTTGCTGATGTTGATCAAGACCTATCTGTGCGTGCGAGTGTGACTGTGAGTGTGCGTGCATGTGTGCGTGCGTGTGTGTATATGTGAGAGGTGAAGGTTTTTACGGCTAGGCAAAGTGGGGCCAATGGAAGGGCCCCGCCAATCCACATTCTGCCAATGATCCCAGGTAATTGATATCTTCAATAATGTCGGATTAGGTTTTGTAAGACTGAGAAAGGTTCAGGAGCTCGTTGATCATTAGTACTCAAAAGGGAGCAGCCTTGAGAAACAGTGCTTTGTGTTTCAGTGAAGAAAAAGAAAATCCCTTTTATTTAACTAATCACCAGCAGCTTCTTGTCCACACAAAGGTCCGTAAAAATATTAGTCTGCTTATTTAAATTCATACACTGTTCATTTTGGTCATTATAATTCACTCATCTTTAATGCTTTATTAATGCCCCGATTGAAATACAGGTGTTCTATACTAATCACTGTGTCTGTCTGTCTGTCCATCTGTCCACAATTTTTATATCTTTATTTAAAATATGATGGGTAGCTGGGGCCATATTTGCTGGATAGTTACAACATCTCCTTCACTAATAAGGCAAATGAAATGACTTCCTTGTCATTGTTTTTGTTACTTAGATTCCTTAGTAAATTTTATTCTAAACAGATAATTGCAAACCGTTCTCAAGTTGTTTTGCCTAATTGTCCTGAACATTTATATATTTACTAGTCTTAATTTAAATATTTATTAAAACCCTTTGATCTCTTAAACATGCTCAGGTATGGAGTGTAGTATACAAAAACAGCTATAGCTAGTATTTTTTTCAGCTATATCTATTTTTTTCACCAAACATCTACCAAGCAATACCAGAATGTAACTTTACGTTTCCTGACTGACTCGCTTTAAACAACTGCAAAATTTCGTGCAAGTTGTCTATAACTATTAAAAAATTTAAAAATGCAGCCCGTGGACATAATCATTAAAATTACGGGGGAATGGCCATATGCATTCAAAATGCATGGTTTGAAAACTGCCTGTTATATCTGGGTCCCAGTAACGTAACACACACATGCACTCTCATTGAAAGTAGGTCGTGTATGAAGTGGATGGTCTGTAAGTATGCATTTTTTCTTCGGACAAGACAGATAACTTTGCTAATGTCAGTAAAAGTAATTTACTGGAAGTGCATAAAAATTCAGGATGAAGTTATAGGATTTTGCTAATTGAAACAGAGGGAATGTGGTAATTTAATGTTGAATTACAAGACGTCTGACATTGAGGCTACAGTCTTGAAGTGTGTATGTGCAATTCATTAATAGATGTGTTTTTTGCTATACAACTTGTGCCCCTACATTACTATCTGATCATTATAATAGTGAAGCCACGCGCAAGTTTGTAACATGTTACAACTGTGGTGAGTAGTAAACTGAACTGAACGTGATTAGCCAGTGAAGCTTAGCAATAGGGGTGTGCAAAAAAATCGATTTACAAAAGAATCGCGATTCTATCTCTACAGATTCAAAATCGATTCATACAGGACAGAAAATCGATTCATATTTCCCATTTTGTAACGGCGCGAGTTTAATTGTTTTTCCAGATAGGAGTTTGCCAATCCTATAGATGGTGCAATGCCGGTTTCTGCTCAGATAGTAATCCTTGGTGTGACCAAGAAGAAAATGAGTGTGCGCATGCACGAGCAATCGATGGACGAGCAATGGAAAACACAATGGAAAAGAACATTCAATCTGCCCGGTCAGACTGATGGAAAATAAAAAATAATGGATGTTTTGAATCGAGAATCGGTTTTGAATCGAGAATCGGTTTTGAATCGAGAATCGGTTTTGAATCGAATCATGAGCCCGAGAATCAAAATCAAATTCAACCAATACCACATGTCCACAATTGGCATAAATTGACCAGAAAGACTGATTTTAACTAAAGAGCAACTTATTTTGTTGCTGATTCAAGTTTGTTGGGCCCTTTCTGCCTAAACTGTCAGTGTTCAGAGTACCATCATTTGCACTGATAATAATAATGTTCTCTACCTTAACCTTTAATATCTGCAAATCAGGAACAGATTTGTGTCATAAACAGAAACATTTGCAGGATTAATTTGTTGTGCCTGCATTCATTAGCAGTAAAACATGGACATAATATTTGATGATGAGACCAAATAGTGCTGATTTATGCTGTCAGATGTCAGAGAAACCTGAGTGTTTATAGCAGGACCAGACTGTAGGGTTGAAAGCACAGCAGTTCACTCTGCACTGTAACTGTTATTAATTAATCCCATATTTCCCCCTAATGCCTACTAGAAACATTCTATCAATTACAGCAGTCACTTCCTGGCCTGGAGTGCTGGGCCTAAGCAGCGATGTGTTCAAATAATCTAAAGCTTATCAAGGACAGATGTTTTCATTTTCATATCTAAACATATGTCTTTCTCCTTCAGTGTACCCAATTAATCCACACTACCTCTCACAGGATTTTAAGGTGCAGTGAATGGCATGAGTGATCGCATTTGAATGTGCCATCAGCTCTTTCAGAATCAGTGCCGCTACAGAGCCCATATGGTGTTCACTTTAGGACAGAGCAAGACTAAAAATAACAATACAATAATTAAGATGTCAGACTTTGTCAGGCACACTGATGTGTATGTAGATTTTTATGGTGATGATAAATGAGAGCAGGATGTAGTTGTTTGAGGGCCGGAGGCTAAAATCAATATTCAAAGACAAGCAGAGGCCACTAATGGATCATGAGTGACTGGCTTTCCTACTTACATCTGTGGTGCTGCTACATTCTGTTGGGGCAATCAATAACAACTGATTCCATGGCCGGGCCGAGAGCATATTTTCTCATGACACCCCACCTGGATGCTGATATACAGCCAAAAGATACCAAAAGTACCAAAAGATAAAAACCTTCTTCCACCATTGCCTATGATGAAGCACAGCTTGTAGACATCATTTGCAGCTCCCGCTCTCAGCTGCTTGACTTTGAAATGGGTGGTGCGGTCTTATTTGCTTATCAGCAAACAATATTAGCAGACAACAACTTCTTTCAGTCAGTGGAATTTGTATTTACTTTTTTTTTTTTTTGGATGCAAAGTACTTGTTTGACAACACTGTTCTCCTGTAGTCTCTCCAGTTGATCATGGTTTATGTCTGCAGCAAACAGAATCTGTTTGGCTCTGTTCAGAAACAGTCAGTATGAACAAAGAACAGGAAAAGTCAACTTTTGTTTGCTGAAGTTCACAAATGTTTACAAATGGACTGGGCTGGAAGATGGGTGTGTGGAAGATGGAGGTGGGGGGCATTTAGGGAGAAGTCAAGAAGAACAACCAGCAGCATAAATAACACTGTCTGACTACTTAACACACTGGAGGCAGCCATGTTCTACATGTGAATTCAGTTTGTCCCATTGAAGCAAGGTCACAGACTGGGGACTGAATTGAGGATAATAGTCCTTCTGCTCAGTGTGTTTGATCCTATGTAATGTCTCGGGAAGGCAGCCATGGTAGGCTATGCAGAAGAGGAACTTATGACTGAGCCTGAAATGGCACCAATTCTGTCTGTTTCATAAAGCAGTCACTCTCTTTGACTTTTTGAGCCCTTTCCAGAGTAGCAGGTTCACACCTCTGTGGAAGGCATATTATGTCTTTCCTGTCAAGAGTTTGCCCCTTTATCGATCTGCCTACTTTCCGAGCAATTTCAAAAGGTTAGTCAGCTATGACAAACCCACTCTTCTTTGAAAAAAAGGAGGGATCAGGAAAAAATGTATGGCAGTCATCCCTGTTGCCAATGAAAGGAGTTCCTCCCAGCTCGCTCATAAGTCCACTCAAGGTTAGAACATGAAAAGTAATGAAGGCAGCTGCTCATGCGCACATCTGTCTCAGCGCCCCATCCTCACTTGGCGACGCATAATGCAGTGTGGCAAAAGTGTGGGAGATTTCATCTGCAGTGGGAGAATGACTCATTTTTGTGAAGGTCACCTAATCACTGCAGAAAACTCTTCAGGCTTTGAGATGAAATTTTAATTTCATTCTTATCTTCAAAATGGCTGTCACGTCAGCGGTGATCAGACACATTCCTGAATATAAAAGGTAGGTCCGAATTAAAAACCATCTCATTTATTTTCCATCTGAAATTGAGAGATTAAGTTGGCCATTAGCTTTCAGTGGGATTGCGATATTTATTAGCATCTGGTTTAATTACTTTTGTCTGTTAGAACATTTGAAAATGGGAAGGGCAACACCACATGACTGCTGATGTAATAGGCTCTCCTGTACAGACACTACTGCTGTACACAGTACCTTCTGCTTCAGCTTTCCTTTACCCTTCACCCTATCTCCTTATCTCCACAGATCTATGTGGGCTTTTTGTTCTTTATTTTGTACAAAAAGCTCACTCTTTTGTGTAATAGTTCTAATTACTCAGCAGTTCTCAAGTGGATACTAAAACATGAACAGAAGCTTAGTGCATTTAAACTGAAGGTTGGCAGTGATGGTAAGTACAAGAGCACACTAAAGGAAGTAACCATGCTTCCTCTCTCCCTGTTTTCACGGTTTAAACATGGCCTCAGCAGGATCAATATTTTCCATTAGAAACAATGCAGTGAATGTGTGGCTTGTGTAGGTCACTCACACACACACATTGGGATTGGCCTTAGCCACTTTATTAATTACAAAACACTCTGGGGCTCCAACCAAACAAGCCTAAGCTCTTCTGCACATTGATGTGGTGTGCTCACCCACTGTCCCTTGCTGTGGATCAATACATTTTCAGCTGGACTGAAAAGTCAGTCTCTGTTTATGTTTATACCACAGCCAGGTGGCCACTTTTTCAGTTTGGTGGTCTCTATAGACTCTAGAGCCTCAACTTCAGTCAGATAATTAGCCTGTTCCGTGGAGGAGATTGGCTGTGCAGTATGTGCCAGCAGACACAGTGTGCCAGGCTGTGCTGCACAATTTGTGGCAAGGGAGAAAGTTGCTGTCCTGCTGTGCTGAAGGTGTCTATAGCTTTTTCTCATTTATGGCACAGTCATGCCCATTTTACCATTGCTAATGCAAAAACAGTGTGTAAAACTGTAAAAGCACACTACAAATAACACCACTCTTAGTTAAACAACAGTCACTTAGGGTTATAAAATTGCTGAGCATCGAATGTACAGGCAATTTTGCAATCAGTGAATCCTCCTGTAATATAGCAATGGATTTACAGCCCACTAAGAGCAGAGCATTATTCTTAAGAGCAATTGTCTGAGAGCAATAAATACACTTATTTATTTTTAGTTATTTTTTCTCCTAGACATATGAAATAGAGTGAAAATGGAGGAGCTTTCACAATGCATGAGTGGTGAACCAAAGATTTGTTCGGCAAAGGGTGAGAAAAGTTTGACTGAACGTTTGTTCATGTGCACTACTGGCTGGGTGCAAATCTGTGAAATGTCCAGTCCTACCAGCAAACTTCAATGATCTTTTTGCACAAATCACCAAACTGAGGGTCATTAAATATTGAAATATGCAGAGGTGGTGTCAAAGCAAGGGCAAGAACAAAGACTGAAGAAAGAAGGTTCTCTTTTCGCATCTATCTTTTCTTGTCTTAACATTAGCAAAGGTTGACCTTTCATCATCATCTTCTGGTTCATCAGCTGGACTGATCTTCACCACCACATCAGGGGTTCACTGAAATGAGCATGTGTCTACTGTTCAGTGGTTCAAAATGTTATTACTACTGGAAACGCATTTCTGTTTGCGGTCCCAATAAGCCTTGATCAGCAAGATTATCTGTTTGCAATCACACATTCCAAACTATTTTGTTAGAAAGAAAGATGCCCTGCCTCCTCTAGCCAGTAAAACGCAAGCTTGCTAGGCTTGCTAGCTTTCCTTAGTGGTGGGGTTTTAAGATCCGCCTCTTCAGGCATACCTACACTTTTAAAGAAAGGTGCCACAAAGGGTTCTTTGAGCAATGCCATAGAAGAGCCCTTCCTCAATGAACCATGTTTAATAAACTGTTTTATGCATTTGAAGAATTTTTAAAAGACTCTTTACCAGTTTAACACTTATGTCTGTAACGTGTACATGCCACACAGGCCTTTTTGTCCATTAACACTTCCACCTTAGTCAACAAAAATTTTGTCAATAGCTCCAACCCACATGGGTCAGAATCTAATTCTTTGGAAAATACTGTAGTTTGTAATAGATTTTTTTTTTAACACATTTTGAAAATTTAGTAGACCCTTGACCTCACAGCTGGACTTTATATTGATACTCAAATCACACAAGCATGAATTTGATTACCCTGTGTACAATTTTTAAGTTAATTAGTTTTCCATTTTGATGGAATATGTTGTTCCCTGACAGGGAACTGCCCTCCTGGTAAATACACTGGACCATCTTTGTAGTCCTAGAATGATCCGAGTGAATAAGTCCCGGGCTCTTTCAAAGGCACTCTGTCAATGAAAATGAAGGATGGCATTTGCTGATAGTGGAAAAAATGCCTACAAATGTTGACGAAATGGACCATCCTGGGAAAAGGGTGCAAATTGGGCTCAGCAAAAGGACCGCATCTTCCATTGAATAACACATTGTTTTCTCTCATTTATGTCCTAGCAATCAATTATGTTTGCTATTTATGGTGGCAAAATGTGCTGTGCATTTGCCAAAGCTGGATAAGATGCACATTTGTCGACTTATTGTGGTGTACAGTTAGTGGGTATGAAAGCACAGTCTCGTGTTTCGGCACCGAAATGCCTCCTTCTGTTAAACTATTGTTCCCTGACACTTTGTTTTGCTTTTTTTCTTTTTTGTTGTCATATATATGGAAAGCAACTGGGTTTAATTAAAACCAAAACTGGTGAGATACAGGATGGTAATCCAGGAAGCTGAGAAAAAGAAAACCCAAGTCCTGAACCAAAGAATGCCTGTCACCCAGGATAAGCAAGGGATAATGGTTTGTGTTTGTTTATGTGTATTCGGCAGTGGAGAAAGGGGGTCCTCTTCTGTGGCTCCCCAGGTCCATTTATTTTTTTATACTGAGCGGGATTGACTTTGTTGCAGATCCATAGTGAGCTCATGCAGAGCACACACCTTATTCAGAACATCTGCAGACATATGCTCTTCACACATTAAGACCACTGCTGGGTTGAGGTTGACACTCTTCAGAACAGTTCACCTCCCAAAAACAACTGCCTCTGCTTCCCAAATGTTGATTAAGCACAGTTTTAAAGCTTCTAAATATGATTGTATGCCCTCATTTTGAGTGTTTTCTCAGTCTTCCAGGATTAAGTCTCTTTCAAGGAGCCCATTGAAAAACAAAATCTGTTCTTTTTTCTTCTATAGTTATAGGCAGGTCAGATTATTACAGATTAAAAACTAATATAATTACTACTTATTTAACAGATTTGATTTTAATAACCTTTATTAGTGCTGATAATTACTTAGGTAGCATCTTAATAGACTATTGGACTCCAGTTAACCAAACGTATTCGAATTTGGACTGTTTTCCTTATGAAAAGTGCAAAAGAACAACCAGATTTAAAGGAAAAACTGTTACTGTTCTGCAATGTATTGTTTTTTTATTCCCTTACACTTATTCAGTTGATTATTTCTGTAGAAGTTTTGTAATATCCATAACCCTATTCAGCCAACCCATTCATATTTCATTTTTAGATTATATATTTTTTTTCAAATTATATCCATTATATCTGTAAGCTAAAGTTGATAATTGATTAAAAGGTTTGTGCCGGGAAACATTTAAATATTTTAAGGAAATGTTGCATCGAAAAAAACGTCTCACTAGCCCCACTGCACACCGAGGTATGGCTAGGAAAAGATCATCATATTTTCCCATTTTACTTGATTAATCGAGACTGAGGTAAGACAGTTTTAAAACTTTTTATTAGTATAACTGATTTTTTTTTTCATTTTTATCATTTTCCTTAGCATTATTGACAGATGCATTCCCAGTTTAGTCTCACTTCAGCCCGTTACTGAATCACAAAGTATATCAGATAACAATTTTCAGTCCTTTTTAAACTGCTCACCTAAGGATGTATGTTTTACACTATAAAATAACATTAAATCATGACTCACTGCAGTCATTGAGTCTGTCCTGTGCTCCTCCATCACAGTCTGGTATGGAGCAGCCACTAAACAGGACAGGAACA
>JBBPCZ010000023.1:6170967-6191012 GCA_037974445.1 Brycinus macrolepidotus | reverse complement strand
TATTTAAAATGTCCTGGTTTTTCAAAGTGTTCATGATGCCATGTACTCTAACAAGGTTCCCAGGGCTACTGGAAGAGAAACAGGCCCACAGCTTCACAGATCCTCCACCATACTTAACATTGGGCATGAGGTGCTTTTCCACACATTCATCCTTTGTTTTATGCCAGACCCACTTGGAGTGTTTGTTGCCAAAAGGCTCAATCTTAGTCTCATCTGACCAAAGCACACGGCTCCAGTTAAAGTTCCAGTAGTGTTTAGCAAACTCCACATGTTTACGTTTGTGATTGTAGGACAGAAAAGCCTTTTCCTAGCATGCCTCCCAAACAACCTGGTGGCATGTAGATAGCGTCTAATGGTTGCCACTCTTTGCAGGCAAGATGTCACTCTTTGCTGCAATTCTCTAACAGTTAGCTTTGGAGCATTTTTTAACTCCCTTACCATCCTCCTCACTGTGTCTGGTGGCAAGATAAACTTGGATCCTCATGCAGCCTTGTTTGTCACAGTTCCAGTTTAAAAATTTTTACTTATTGCTCTGACTGTGGATATGGGCAAGTTTAGGTGAGTAGCTGTTTTCTTGTAGCCATTTCCTGATTTATGAATATCGACAGACATCTGCCTTACTGGAATGGCAGGTTCTTTTATCTTTCCCAGTTTGAAGAGTGGCTAAAAGAACGGGCCTCTGTGTCACATCATATTTATACCCCAGTAACACAGGAAGTCATGGATTACTAATTAGAATTTCCGAGACACTCTGATCAACTTAAAAAAGTAAAGTATAAATTACAAAAATTCTTCAGTTACATTTATAGGAATTGTTAGGGGTGCCAATAATTATGGCACCAGTGGTTTTGTTAAAAATAATCATTTCTTAATGATTTGTAGTCTTATGTAGCACCAAAGCTGTGGTCTCAGCAGGATTTTGACTTTGTTGAAAATAACTTTTTGTGGAGTCTGTGTTTCTAATAGCAAGGCAGGAGATAGCAGTGCCCATGAGACTGTGGCAAGAAAAATAAATGTTAAAGGGTATTTGGTAAGGCACAGATGAGTGTGCTTCTCATCAGATAGAGGAATGGATCTGTACCTAATCTAATCAGAGGTAAAGGTCAAAAACAGCCAGAGTTGCTGGCAGCAAGAGGTGCTGTTGCCCCATAGAAACCTCATTGCTGATCATGTGGGCCTTCATGGTCGTCTCCAACATCTCTCTTTCTATCTAGTACATCTCTTAATTTCACACAACAGCTTTTCATTAGCCAAATATTGCTCTCTTTGCAGTATTAATCATCCACGTGAGCTGTCATTGGAATTTACAGATAAGCAAAACATGTGTAGATGGTGTTCATTGTGGATGGTATTGTATGTAATGTTGAGGCACTTGCTTGTACATGGCTGGGTCAGTTCTGTGAATTCTGTGCCCATGCTATGGTTGGGATATGCTACAGATGATGTGCTAAAAGGAGTCTGTGCATTTGTTTAAGCATCCTCCCCCAATTTCAAAGGAACAATTACCTTCGTTGCCATAGCACAGTGAAGGGGCCTGACTGAGTAAGCACAATGACATCAGCCTTCGCATCCCTGAGGAGCCAGGGGCCCAGTAAAAGGCCTTTGTTTTCCCAGTGTTCATTAGCGTGGTGGGGGACACTCTCAAGAGCTCTACAAATTGCCTGTGACTCACCAGAAAAAAGGTAGAGAAGCCTTGTAGTTTCTTTATCTCCCTAACTGCCACATGCACCTGTGTTAAATTCTGATCATGTATACATGGTGATGCAAGGCAGCCTTGTCTTTTGGCTGGACTTGTGTACAGGAGCACATGTTTGCTCATGAACATTTTTGTTTGAGCTGTTGGATGCTGTGTTGCTATGTATAAATGGCTTGGAGTGATGCTGATGTGATTTGCTTTCTAATGCATATGTCATACCTTCTCTACTTGATAAATCACCCCAGTAATAAGGGAGATATTTTTAGACTATGCTGCATTCTCCATTGTCGCCTACTAAGGCTTTTGCATCTAAAAGCTGCTCACAGCAGGTAGGGAGAGATTTCTGAAGAGAGTGTCTAGCTACACTGGGTAGGACAGGTGTAAATCTTTGACCGCAGAAAATATTTTTAGTAAACAGTATATATTTGCCATTTCAACCACTCATATGTGATTCTGGTTTCCCAATATTAATGCAGTTTAATCTCTTCCTTCAGATGCATTTCTGTTCCATTTGCACCTGTTTTGGAGCCTCTTGGTACTTGCGACAGTCCTCCCTGTCCCAAATCACAATGAGAAGTGGGGAAGTTATTTATAGACTGTGACAAAGGGATGTAAATAACTGTCTTGGACTGAGTAGACTGGGGTGGAGGTGTGAGGTTTGGAGAGAGTGTCTGCTGAGCTGGGGCTGAGGCCATTCTAGCTCTCCTACAGGGGCATGTAGATACCATGTGTGAGAGTCAGGAAGGCTTGATGGTTGTGTAACTGGCACATGTCAACATGTCTGTGGGTGTTTTGGGATATGTTTTATTCTGGTAGCTTGTGGCATATGCATGTGTGATGAATATGCATGTTTTTGTTGGGGGGTTGGACAGGAATGGGCTGGACGCTAGCCAAGGGGATCAGATCTGTATCCGCTTAAAGCAAGAAAGCAGTCAAGTGACAGAATGTACTCTGGCAATTTAATTTCATGTGGAAATTGTGTGGAAATCTGGTCTTCAGAAGCAGTATGTTAAAGAGAGCTAGCTGAGGCTCTCACCTGTTCCTCGCAGTGCGTTTTGAATAAGGAAGCAAGCTATGTGCACTAACAGATGCATTATATACACTATCCCCAGTAGTCATTAAAGTGCCTCAGAGCTCCAGCCTCTCACAATTCAAACCAAAGAAATATATGTGTTACCTGAATGTCAGTGCTGCCCTTGAGAGTAGGACAGTTTGCAGGCACATGACCTTGGTTTACCCAGACATCAGAGTAATTCATGTATTATCACTTATTGAATTATGTAGATGCACGGTTTTTAAAAATATAAACTCATGTTGATAAAAGACCTCTGAGCACTTACTATAAGCAACAGTGTAATAATAACTCTTTGTATTTGTAGAGAGCACCTACTCCAAAAGCTTGAAGTGCTTATAATTTAAAGGTTGTTTTTTTCTGAGGTTTACAGTGAGCCTCATGATGATGATGAGGATGATGAAGCTTGTTAGCTTTTAACTAACTGTATTAATTATCTTAACCTGTTTAACTGAAGACTTATTGTTCAGTTAACTACTCATATGTAGGTAATTATACACTTGTAAAATTAAAGGATAGGATGGATAAGACGTTCTTGACCTGTTACATTATAAACATTTGTTGCAGAAAAAAGCTTTCATTTTTCATACGTTCTTAATAAGTTTACATAAATAAAAAGCTTACAGTCATTCGTTTCTGTTCCCTTAGAGCCTAGAAAGTCACTCATAGAGAAAGTCTGCTTGTAACTATAAATTAATCAGTCACAAATGGTGCAGTTATAGCAGTATTACGTTGGCAAGTTTGTATCATTATGTATGGCAGCTGTAGCTAGTAATTTATTTGCTTATTATGTACAGAGAAATATAGGCTTCTATAATACAAGCGTGTCTGGTTGAGGTAAGAGGTCAGTTTGTGCAGAAGTGAGACATTTATGCCATTCATTTTTCATGATGTTTTCCAAAAATGCTCTTAGACTGGGTCATTGAAAAGTGCTGAGGTTTTTTCTCTGGTCATGACAAGTGAGGTAACATAAGTGACTAAGAAAAATGGCATTGGTGGGGGAAGGAACAGTGCTGCCCCTGTATTGCTCAGGCCGGATGTGTGGACTGAGAGACAGGTGTCGCCCTATGATTGTCTTTTAGGATCCTTATGCCCATGTCAAATTTACTTACTCTCCCCCACCTCTGCTCTCCCTGTTTATTGCTTCCACAGCTCAGCTGAGGGAGATCCCTGGAACATCTGCCAATACCAAAAAAGTTGAATACAGTCAGAGGAACATGTGCCAGTGTGAGCAGATTGTGGGTACAGTCAAATGCGATCTGACTGTGGCAGTGTTATGTGGTGCTCTCAATCACATAGAATATGCCCACCCCTGAGAGCAAAACTTTCTTTCTGTCTAAACACAGACATGCTGGAATTAACTGGTAGTTTTTGCCTAAATTAAATTGAATGTTTAGCCATGACTGGGAGGATAAGGTAGATTATTGTATTTCTTTTGTGCTGCCTAAACATAGACCAACCAGCCATATTAAAACCAATGACAGGTGCAGTGAATAACAATAATTTTCTCCTTACAATGTCACCTGTCAATAGGTGGATATATTAGGCAGCAAGTAAACAGTAAGTTCTTGAAGCTGATGTTTTGGAAACAAGAAAAATGGGCAAGCGTAAGTATATGAGTGGTTTTGGCAAGGGCCAAAGTGCCGATGCTGAGCCATGTGAGCATTACAATTGAACCATGGAGCAATAAACGATTATCTGGTCTGATGTGTCATGTTTTTTTTAACACCATGTGGATGGCTGGGTGTATTTGTGTTGATTACCTGGGAAAGAGATGGCAACAGGTTTGGAAGAAGGCAAGCTGGCACTGGGATCCTCTGGGCAGTGTTCTGCTGGGAAACGTTGGGTCCTGGCATTTATGTGGATGTTATTTTGACAAGTACCACTTACCTAAACATTGTTGCAGACCAAGTACACATCTTCATAGCAGTGGTATACCCTTTTAGCAGGGCACATGCAAGAAATGTTTAGGAATGGTTTGAGGAACATGACAAAGAGTTAAATATGTTGGTGTGGCCTCTGGATTTCTCAGATCTCGGTCTGATCAAACATCTGTGGGATGTTCTGACCTTAGACTAACATCTTGGTGTGAGATACTACAGCACACCTTCAGAGGTCTTGTGGGGTTCATGCCTTGACAGGTCTGAGCTGTGGGAATGAGGGTGACATACAGCAAACTAGGCAGGTAGTTTTATGTGTATTATTAATGTATATTATGAGCGCCATCAGCTGAGGATTCAGAAGAACTGCACAATATGGAAACCCAGCTAACATCTGTGATTGGTCACAAAAACTCAAAACACAGTAAAACATTCAGGGATCCGTTAGAGCTGCGGATCCCAACCTCAGTCCTGATGATTTTCCTGCTCTGCACATTTTATTGTTTTCCCTGCTTTGTCACTCACTTCAACCCAGTATATACTTGTTAATTAGCTGATAAGCTGGACTAGGTGTGTTGACACAATTGGAAAACAGCAAAAGATACAGCAGCTTTCCATCCAACCCAACCCCACCCCAGACAAGGACTGGGACCCACTGAGTTAGAGGAAATGCATATTGCAGACTTCATATTTCAGTGTAGTGACAGCTGATATTATCATAAACAATGAAGATAAACAAATGGTATGTTTTGCCGACTACTGGACCATTCCAGTGATCTATATATGGAGCAGGGAGGTCATTTGGATTTACTCATGTTCTTTGAAAAAAATGTGTCTTGATTATTTCTGATCATCTGAGATCTGTTCTTTGAGAAGTTTTTTGGATTAACTTTAAATATTATCAAATGGATGGAAATGGAAATTAAGTCTGCGTTGTATGCGTAATTGCATGCATCCGGCACCTACCGAATGTCACGTCTGGTTCGCCTCGGTCACGCCCCTTTCGGAGCCCGCCCCTTGAGTTTTGACCACGTGCAGCCCTGGACACGCAGTGATGACATCATCTGTTGTTGTGAGTGAGGCCATCAGTAGTCAGACAGCTCAACTGTTAGCACTAAGCTAATTAGCTAGGTTGCTAGGCTGCTGATGGCATGTCCAGGTGTGTTTGATCTGAGTTAACTGCTGCTTGTTTGGTGTTTGATAGTTTGCGTCGTGTGATTGGTTGTCTCTGTCTGTGTCTGTGTATAAGAGGGCTGCCGACCCGGAGGATCATTGCGTGGTCACCATCCAACACCCTGGTAACAGCTAACTCTCTGCTGTGGTCGTCTTTGGGTTTGTTTACACTTTGTAGAAATATCTAACCTCTGTCTGTGTGTGCAAACAGCTGATGGACTTGAGAAGGACCAAAGGGAGCCCTACTGAAGAAAGCTACTCCTAAGGGGGCAGTTGGAGCAGTTTTCGCTACACCAGCCACGGTCATAGTGGCATTAGGCTCCTTTGGACTTAACTGTGTACAAGTGACTATTTACCCTCTATCTCTCTGTACAGGCATGAGGTGTTTGAAACCGTGACCACTGCGGTAGTACAGTGGATTTGTTCGACAGGCTGGATAGCCTCAAACAGTACCTTGGCAGGGTTGACCGAGAGAACTCTTCCTGGGCTCGCGTTCATTCATGCAGGAGTGTGGGATCTCCTGGAACTACTTCGTATCTGAGTGTGGACTATCGTATTTGTGTTTTGGAGCTCGGTGAGCTCTTTCCTGTGTTCTGATTCATTAAAGACTTTGTCAGTAAAACTAATGCTGGTCCTGCAGTGCGTCTTTACAGCACCACCCGACATGACACCGAAAGCCAGAATTGCTGCATTCATATCAGGTCACAAAGTGGCCCTCAGCGTTGCACGAGCTAATCTGTCTTGGACAGTATAGACATACGGAGCAAATAGTGAAGCATCCAGACAATTACAGAATACAAACCAACATCTTCATTCTGTGACTGCAGCTCTTCTGTACCTGATGTCCAGAATGCCTTCTATGCACAGTTTGATAAACCTTTATTAGTCCCAAAAGTGGGAAATTTGCATTACCACAGCAGAAAGTGGACAGAAACAAAGAGCAGCAAAAATTAAAAACAATGGAATAGAATAAAGTATAATAAAAATACAAATGTGCACTATACAATCTAGAAATATAAACAATAGTATAAAATAAAAATATGTGCATGTGTATTGTAAAAATGTATACTTATCTATATGTAAACTATATGTAAACTTAGATAAGTATGTATGTACACAGTGAGCATATGTATATATGTACAGTGGATATATAAATAAATATTAGAACACTGTGGATATACACACACACACACAGGTACACAATGGAGTCAAAGACATTGACAAAAAACAGTAGTAGAACAACAAGCCTGCAATATAGTTCACCTTCCACCTGACAAACAGGTAATTTGTCTGTCCACAAGAAATGTGAGGACAGCTTTAAGCAGTGTGAATACCTGCAAAGCTGTGGGGCCTGACAAAATACCTGGCTGGGTGCTGTAGGACTGTGCAAAGTAGCTGGCTGAGGTCTTCACAGATGTCTTCAACACCTCCTTGAGCAAAGTTTTTTTACCATCATGCTTCAAATCCACCACAGTAGTTCTGGTCCTGAAGAAGTCTGCTGTAACCTGTTGGAACAATTACCATCCTGTAACACTCGTTATTATGAAGTGCTTCAAGAGGCTCATCATGAACCAACCTCCCCAGCACATTGGACCCTCTTAAGTTTGCATACCACCCTAACTGGTAGAAAAACTCCTATGTGAGGATGCTGTTCATCAATTTAAGCTCAGCTTTCAATACCATGATCTTAAAGAAGCTGTACAGGAAGCTGAGGGTGCTGGGCCTGAACACCTAACTCTGCAGTTGGGTTTTGGACTTTGTACTGGAGAGGCCACTATCAGTTCACACTGAAGCAAAGTTTTCCAGTGAGGCCAGTTGCACCACAGGTCTGTGCACCACAGGTCATGTGAAGAAAAAGTTCAGTACACCTGAGGCACAGGCAGCTAGAGCCCACTGATGCTTCACAGTAATGCCCGTGCCTTTAGACAGGGCCAACAGGAGGGTGTTGGCTTTTGTTAGAGCTGAAATGAGATTGTCAAGGACATCAGGTGTCGCATTAGTTCAGGAAGCAGATTGTGATGGCTTAGAGAGGTGAAGTTAGATAGCTAATACATTCTCTCACCTGTGGCTGATGAGACACATTCAGGAGACAGAAAATTAATTGCCAGAATGGAAAGGGAGCCCACTGTTTCTAATCATACTGATTAATTAATTATTACCTTGAAAGATGTACTTAGGAATGAAGTACCAGGAAGCACAAAGAGGAAAAAATGGAGTGTGAATACTCTTTAATTAACACCAAGCCATCATCTGCCATCATCCGCCAGTCAAAAGTGTTCTTTTTTTAGATTCCAGGAACGTTTCTCTGTTTGTTCACCATTATGTAAAGATGTTTCACATAATCACACGGTCATGGTTTTGTTTGACAAGGAAAGCCAGGTTTGGCCTGGGTCTGGTCTTTTTTCAACACATTAGCTACACAGCCCGGCTAAGGTTGCTGGCGACTCTTTCAGAACAATTTGACTGAATTTGGTCAAGACTTAGAGGCTCCAGGCAGGCATTGGAGCAGGAGAGGGGAACTAGAGCTCACTGATGGCAGATCGAAGGTTAGCCCAAGAATTCATCTAGTGCTTTGATTTTGTGAAGTGAGAATTTCACGGTAATAGATCAGTCTGTTTTTTTAGCTTACTTTTTCAAAGATTCAGAGCAAGCATTAAACATAGTTATATATGGCTTTGGGCTATAAGCCCACATTCAAGTTTATTTCACTGCAAAAAATTTTCTTTTTAAACATGCTCTTTAAAAAGTGACCTCAACCAATCTGTAAATGCCGTCCCTAAAATAATTGCCCCTTTGTAAGCCAGTGCTTTTTTCATTATGATGTGGTACCAAATACAATGTCAAATGGCATACAATGTCAACTGTGGTTTCAGGAAAGAGCAACTATATGACAGGCTATAAATTCCACAATGACTTAACTTTTGTCTGCAACAACCAGCTGGTATTATTGACTAAATGGTTGTAAACTGATGTCTTTATAACCCTGAACTAGGCTACTATTAGATGTTTTCAGATATTCTAATGAATATTATATACTATTTAAGTATTCTATGAGAATAAGAAAAGGTCCAGATATCTTTTGCTTTAATGCCTAGATTCTTGTTGTAGTTATTGTTTTTAATTGAAATTATACAAAGCAAAAATCACTGATAAGTGATTATTTTCATGGTAAGTTGCATAAAAATTGAGGATTCTGCACATTTGAATATGTAAGTGCTTGACAGTGGAGGAGCATAGTTTCAACATTATCTTTTAACTATTATCTCAAACAGTATTTTTTTTTTTTGCCAGCTCTTGGAGGCGGGAGGTGAAAGCTGCTAAAAGATTTTATCGAAGCACAAGCAAAACTTAGTCTTGTCAGATTAATTTATGGTCTTGCAGAACAGCTCTCCAGCTTACTCTCATTTAGTTTCAGAAATAAACTGAACTGAGAGTATGCTAGCCTAGCTAGCAGTCTGAATGAGTATGGACTGCCGCAGAACTTAAAACTGATGGACAATTGCAGGTAGGATTGCAGTCTCTCAAACTGTCTAAAGTCTCGTGTTCAGAGCTGGCAGCTATGTAAAAATTGTATTTAGCCTGATATACAAAAGTTTGTTTCCGTATGGAAGTGTGTAGATTCACAAAGATGGTAAAGGTGTTGGTTAATCAAATGGCTTTACCATTTTCAAAAATTTTGATTATCAGATTTATCATATATTTGTAGCAGCTGATGGACCTATTAGGCACTTTGTCTGTGTTTTGGTGGCCTGGTCTATGCACACTATTTGCTTCAGAGAACGCTATTTCAACCCTCTATGTACTTGTGTATGTGGCTGGCCTGACAAACTCTCTTGAATCTTGAATCTTGATACAATGCAGTTAAATCCTGAACAATAAAATCACCCATGTGTACTCTTTGTGACTCACACACCTAAAAGATGAAGAGGTGAGGGATTAATGTTTCAATAAAAATCTTATCTCTAATTAGCATTTAAGCATAAATATAAATACCTGTGAGGTATCACCAGTCAATGAGAGAGGCAGGCAACTTCACAGTAGGCCGGGCAGCATTAAAAGGCCAGTCAACCAGTCAGTCTTTGACTTGCTGAATTCAATAATTCAGAGAGAAATTACTCCTGTGGAGGGAAAGTGAATAATTTAGAATATTATGACTTGCTAGTTCTTCCATGTGAGTTGTAAAGATGATTAATTCAACATCTGGACTAATAGAGATTCAGTCAGTGGTTGATTTACATCGTCGTGCAGGCACACTGTCTGCTTTCCTCTCTCTGTCTTTGTGTCATACATCCTCAGTCTTTGCTTCTCACAGCAGGCTAAGTGTCACCAAATATATTTTAGTTCCCATGACACAAAGAAGTGTGGAGTCTACAGAGCATTAGTTTTTCCACATGCAACGAGTGTGTTAAAATCCCCAGCTTAGCTCAATGCTCAGTGACAGAATGATCTGATCCTATGATAATTATAGGGCACATATGCTGTCCTGTGGCTACTGATTGATGTTCTGCTAGCAGAGCTAGCTAATTATATTGGTTGGAATGGCTGTGGGTCTTCATGAAGTTAGAGTCTGCAGTGCGGTCATTTCACATTATGGCAGCGTAGCTCTTTACAGTAAGGCTCTGGTTCTTTGAAAAGTAGATGCTGAAGACTCAGTCTTTGAGAAGGAGGGCAAAAAGGAATGACTCATATTACTAATTGACAGCCTTCTTGCAGTGTATTTTGGGTTTGTGACCTTATTGATTTCTTCAGCTTTAACATGCTGGAATGTTGAACATTCCTGATTGCATTGCACTTGAAGAATATATATTTGAATTTTAATTTTTTATTGTAATAATTTATCTTACCTACTCTACCTTGGTTCTCCTCAGAAAGCTGTTTATGCAGAGGATGAGAAATCAGTCACAGAAATCAAGGCAACTTGAATAAGCCTCTATTGATTCAGTGTAGTTTTGAGGATATTACAGGTGCAGCTGTGAAAAGGATGAAGGTTACTGTTGGCCAAGCACGCATTATAAGTCCAATTGACGGAATTTTTTCATGTCTTGAAAAATCGATGGCTCTCTCATCTCCAGGCGAGTATGTGATCTGTCATGTAGAGAGAGCACAGTGGTGATGTAGCACTTTCCCACGCTCTACACCAGCCTACCCGCCCACTGGCCTGCTAGAGTCAAGGTCACCATTTCATGCCACTAGTCACAGAAGCCATGTTGAGCACTGAATTCTCCTCTAGTCAGTGGAGCTCTTCATCACTGGGTTAAAACCCTATTTTTCATTCCTTCGTTATCTCTAGCCAACAGTACAACTTGTCAGCTCGTACACAATGCACACAGTATGACTCTGGTTCTCTGGTGCTTGTGTAAGCCTTAATGATTGCTACTTGGATTCATTTAGATGCTGATTTCTTTTCGCATTGGGTTGTACAGCTCACATCAAATGAACTTACAATCATAATTGAGCAGCAATTTGCTGTCTTCAGCTTACCATCAGGGCCAACAAGATAGATCCAAAAGAGGAGGATAAACAGCTCTTTGGAGGCTTTTACAAACAGCAGGACTCGGTAGGCACAGACTCTCCTCTGTAATTATGAGCTGAAACTGTTAGCAGTCCCGCAGGGTTTTGGAGAGGCGAGTGAGAGTGATGTGTCCGAGACAAGCCAGTTTGACTCGAAGGGGTGCAGACATGCAAAAGTAGAGGGAGCCACCAGCTTTCCAAGGCCTCATACACATTTTAGAATCCATCAAAATTGGCCACATTGACGCATATTGCTGGAATGTTATAGAATGTTATAATCCGTCTGTGAACGGATTCATGTGACAGGGACGCTCTTTGGAACCTCGTAAGCACTCATAAGCGAAAACTGCTAGCAATTGCTGTTCTTTTTCATACAAGGGAGCAAAAAAAACATGTGTGTTGGTGCATCCACATGGACATTCCACATACTTCTCAACAATGATTTGACTAAAACCCAACTCCACAACACAATGTCTGATGTTTTTGAAATTTATGTACATTTTCTCAGAACAACAAATGCTGAACTTTATCAACAGACAATGTGTGTAAAATTGTATTTTTTGTACATTGTCACATGGTGGTTTAGTGCCACGTCCCCATGTTGTCTTTGCGGTATAAACTCAGTGCTTATAGATACTCCAGGTCATGGAATTGTCTTCACTGCATGTGTTCATTTATATGTCTTTGTAGTCATTCTGCTTTCACTTCCCCATTAGAACCTCCGTCCACATCTCCCTCACCTTACAAAAAGTGGACCTGCAAATAAGCTGGTGCAAGCCTGTGTTGGAATCAGCAGAAATAGCATTGGGAGCCTGATGAGTTGATATACTGTAGTTGCCCGCTGTTAATTCTCTCCCCTCCACTCCCCATCCATCCATGGATTACATTCAGCCAAATTGGATTTTGGTTGGATTATGGGCATTGCTTTTCCATCCTCTGGTTAACTTAGCAGATCTCATTGGTGAGATATAGTGGGGAGAAGGAGGAGCAAGGTGGTAACAAAGTACTCCAGTTTAGTGTCCACTCCAAGATGAGTGTTAGAAGTGCATGAGCTCAGAAGGGTCAGTAAAGTGAGTTTATAGAGTACAGTCTATAGAGAAAATTCATTTGTCTTAACTTTCTTGTGCTTACCTGGTGAAGTTTTATCTTGATGCTGATCACCATCTTCCTTGGAAAGTCTTTCAACTGAGATTGACTGTGTTTGTTCCTCTGTTTATTTTTTCACATAAAAATGTCCACTTCAACAGGCCACCTGCTGATTGCATAAGAGCCTCAAAGACAATTGCAAAAAATACAGATGCAGGCATTAATGCAGTCCCATGTGTTGTTTCTTTCAAAGAATCTGATCAGTAGTTTTGACAAATGTGGGTTGATGGGTGTAGTGCTGTACAGTTTCATAAAGAGCGACCTGGACTTTGAGTGTAAGGTTTGGTTATCTACGACAAATGTCTATCAAGGACATTTATTGTATAGTTCTCATGGTATCACATGTTAATTGTCTCTCTCTCTCTCTCTCTCTCTCTCTCTCTCCCTTTCACTGATTGAATTCTCTGGCTACCCATCCTGCTCTACCTGACTAAAGGTAAGAATGCCTCTATAAATGTTGGACTGTTTTGGGGTTGGAATTGATGTTTATGTAAATCAAGCATCTGTAGAGACCAGTTTTGTGGTCATAGCAAAAAAAAGCCAATGGTTTCTTAATGCAGTGAAATACAGAGT
Source organism: Brycinus macrolepidotus (assembly GCA_037974445.1). Classification (NCBI taxonomy): domain Eukaryota; kingdom Metazoa; phylum Chordata; class Actinopteri; order Characiformes; family Alestidae; genus Brycinus; species Brycinus macrolepidotus. The sequence goes on along the minus strand of JBBPCZ010000023.1, from coordinate 6,177,961 downwards.
GCTGTCCCCTGTGACTCGCTTATTAGTCATTTATGTGCATTCATCAGCTTATATTAGGAATGCATAAATAACGATGAATAACCTTCCCTACTTTAGCCAAATTTGCCATTTCTGGCTAGAGTCAAATAGCACAAGTAGCCAGAAATAATTATTTCAGACTGAATCATTTCACATAACATGACACCTTTTTCAAGCCCTTCTTCTTAGAAAACAGGTGACACTAAACTCGCCTTTGTTTTGCTCTATTTGTCTGTGTTTTCATTGCTGGACTTCATCTAGAGTTGAAGAAAAGAACAGTACGTTTGAGAACTAAAAGCAAACGAGTGGCATATTTCACCCATGGGGCATGTTCCAGGCTCCATTATTCATTTGTTTCCACCTTGCAATGCAGTATGTGTTTATCATGAAGTAGGATGATGCATAAGGCTTGTGTGATGAATGGTCTTCCTTCTCCTTCCCTGTCTTTTTTGTTTTTTGTTTGTTTGTTTTTTCAAATGGTGTGACCAACATTGAGGAGTAATCCCCTCCTACACCCCAACAACCCCCACCTTATTTTTAAAAATAAAAATAAACTTCTCAAATGGTTCTTGGCTTGGACATATGGAAGAACCTTTAACTGGTTCACTGTTAAAAATAAGGATGCCAGAAAGGATTCTTTGTGTGATGCCACTGAAGAACCATATTAGGTTGCAAAAAGGTTATTTGAGAAAACAAACATGGTTACTCTATGCCACTGCTACAAATAACACTTTTTGTTGCCTTTTTAAGGCAAAAAAATCTAATTTATGCAATTTTCCACATATGTCATATGTAATTGATCTGTCAAGACATGTTGTCCACTTTTTTAGTTTGGCGTTAGAGCTATGAGACTAACGCCCAAGTCACTTAATTTATTACTTTACCAGAACTTCTAACTGCTCAAACCTCATCCACCTCAAACCACACTGACAAGTCTGCACTACCCTAATGACAAGCTGAATGTGGTTGAAAGAATGTATTTTTTGAGTTTTGAGGATGAAATTATAGAAACAATTTATGTGAGTATTGTCTTCTTGTGTTTGTTAGCATTGGGTGCTCCTCCCTGGATTGCCATTACTTAATCTTGGCATTCATTTGGCCTTACCAGCTTGAAGAGATTATTAATTAAAAGCATTACACCAACAAGATAGTTTTCCTGTCTTGAAGGCTTCTCCTAGATTATTCATGGAAAGAAATATTATAAAATGGAGCTTTTCTCCATTCTGTTGCAAAGAACTCTCTGCATCAAGATAGGCAAGGAAGATACAGCATTCCTAATTGGCCCTTAGACTGGACATACAGTTTAAGGAAAAATCTTTAATTTATATAGAACCTTCACATTATATGGCAGTTCTTTACACTTTAAAAATGTTTTTCTTTAATCAGTAGTAGTTTTTCTCTGACATTGCTCCACAGAACCCCACTGGACCTCTTTATTTTTAAGAATGTAAGTGCAGCTGTAAAATCAGGAAATTCTCATGTAGTTAGCACCTTGCTATTGGGTGCATGATTGAAAATTCCTGTTATTTCGTAGGGTTATTTTTGGCTTGCTTTAGTAAGATGGCATCTCCTGACTTGGACTTGACCCCTGTGGGCATTGGTAATGCCTTTTCATTTCAGCTATGCTGCTAAATTACCACTCAGTAGAGTACTTTTTTATCCCCTTTGGTAACAATTAGGCTACTCCGCAGACCCATAAGTTTAAAAAGCTATTGCAGTGTAGCGAAATTGTGAAACATACCACATGCAAAAAAATATGTTTTCATAATAACCTCACTTTCACGTAAACACATATCCACAAACCACAAGTCTCCTCCTACCTTGCTCTGAACCTTTTTTGTTTAAAGAGGACTGTAAATGTTTAAAACAGTTTGAAGGAAAAGAAGGAGAGAGAGGGAGAGAGAGAGATGAAAAATACAGTGCATTGTCATAGGAGCCTCATGAGAATATGATATCCCTCAGCTGCCTGCCTTCTCCCTCTGCCATGTTAAGCTGTTTTTTCCTCAAATCTGTGCACTCGCATCCTATTCATAGTAGGATTACGAGCAAGGAGGAGGAGTGAGCAGAGGAGGGAGGCAGTTGTTGCCATGACAGCGGGCATGGAGGGACAGGGTGCAGCAGTAGCAGTGGTGTTCAGTAAGAGCAGGTAGGTTTGCTTCTCCTAGCAAACCTACTGCACCTGTCCTCTCACTGTCCCTCTGCAGCATGATTCCTCTTGTTTACTCTTAAACTTCTTAAACTCTAGATTTTTTTTATCCACTCATAAATTTTACTTAATTTCTACCTAAGATGTCTGAGGCAGTATTTCTATTAAGAAAGTATGCAACCTTCATAAAAATACAAAAATGTGTATAATTTTTATTTTCTATATTTCATTGTCAGTATTGTGTATTTTTAAATGTAATTCTGAATCAAGTCGTCTGAATAATTGTGAAGTCAAAGATTCACACCCCAATACGTATCCCATATAAAACATAATAATATACATTTACTTATTTTATAAGGACTTAACCATTATTCTTGCCTCTATCTGCTGGCTTCCCCTTTGCTGTGGTTGACCTGCGAGTTGATGACGGAAGACACACAGGCCCACGTGCCCTGAGTACTACTCTGGCAACCTATCATGAACCAGTTACTGACAGACCGTTGGCCTGTGATTTGTGTGTGTGTGTTTGTGCATGTGACGTGCCAGGGTAATCTTCTTAGGACCATGCAGGCTATGTAAGGTGTCTCCCAGATTGGTCTGCATGGAGATCAGTCAATCTCCAAAACAGCTTCTGTGGCAATGCAAGAATTAGGGCTTTGTTTTATAGCCAAGTCCTTTCTGTCTCATAACCCCCTAGAACTAGTATGTCAGTCCACACATTTATTCCTCACTTTCATAACATCATTATTTGCATATTACTTTCAAAGTAGTTGCTGAATCATTTATAGTACAGCTAACCTTAAGATTAAGCCTAAGGTCCAGTGGGTTAAATTGACTGATTCTGGTCACTGTTTTCCCCTTGTTTATTACTTACCCGCTCTCGTGCTGTTAAAAAGAGTGATTTCTGTTTCAGTAATGTTAAGTGATTTCCTCTGTGGCTTAAATCAATATTGAGCAAAGGCAGATTTTCAGTGTATGGGCTGGCTGCAAAGGCAGATTCTGCATTCTAATCATGAGCATATAATTATAAAACATGAAAGCTGAACAGAGCTTTTGGAATATTCAGTAGCAGGTAGCAGATGTGAATAGACAAACTGTCTCCTCACAAGACAGATGCGGTACCTGCTTTGCAGTATCAAAAAGTATCCTTCCAGCTGCTAGACCAAGGCTTTATTTTTACTCACATAGATCACCAATGGCACTGGAACTGATTTACCCTCAGATCTGAGAATAGATAAAAAGCAGGTGACATCTAAATTACTTTGTTGAGTCTAAGATAATTATACTCAACTTTTTAAATTAAGTTTTAGATGCAGAAAGCTAAAATGTTTGCAGTATGAACAGCAGTGGAAATGAATTGAATCCTTGTGAAGTCAATGATTTACACCCCCATTAGTTATCCCATATGAAACATATATGTTTATTTATTGTATTTTCAAGCATATACCAATATACTTCATCCTTCCACTTCTGTGGGCCCACACATGGCCTCAGAGTTTAAGGGCTAAAGCGTTATTGTTCCTTCCATATTTTCAACTGGACATGCCATGTCATCTGTCTCTCTGAACATGACAAGACCTGCGAAAGTGCTCTGTCCATAAAAACAAATGGAGCTGAATGCTTATGCATTATCCACAAAGGCACAAGAGGTTATACATGCCCACACATTCTCATCAGCATATGCTTGCCAACATACTATCACGTCTTCATTATGTTTATGTCTGAATGGTTTTGAGAAGGTGAACGAAACTTTGTAATTTGGTTTTATAGTCAGACATTGCTCAGTTTAAATGTAGGTGTTATTTTTGTAAGCCACTGTTTTTTGCCACTTGGCCCAGTAGCTGTGGTCATTAACTGCCTGGCATGGTGCCATATTCTCAACCATCAGTCCCCATCTACGTCATTCTTTTGTTATATTGAATCAAAATAAGAACCACATTTTGCCCTGCTGTAGGGGTGTCTAAGGCAGAAAAAGACAGAGGGCTTGATCTAGGTGTATCTACTTACATGGTCCAGCAGAACAGTATAGGGTTGAGGGACTGTCAATGATAGATACACTTCATGAAAGGTGTGATTCTGAAAGCTAGCTTAAGGCTGACTTTTTTTGAAAACATCTTGAGTGGGTCTCTTGTGCACAAGCATGGAGAGTACAGAGCAAACATGAGCCTGCCACCATGGGCTCTTTGTTAGCCTGGCAAAAGATAGGGGCAAGGAGAACGGAAGCCTCGGCTCACTCCTGCAAGCTCAAAAACCTAATGCTGAATGTGCGACCACAAGTGTTCCACACCAAGAGGCATTTGGAGAACAGTGGGTTTTTTGGAGCTAGTCTGATTAGCAACAGATGCTAGAAGATAAATATTCAGCCTTTCACACAAAGTATAGTATTGCTGCCATGTGACTTCTTGAGGGTTATTTCCACCACCAAGCTCCACTCTCTAAGAGTGCTCATTCCTTTTTCCTTTTGCTACATGGCTCATTTGATAGGGATGACATCGGATTGTTGATCCATGCCACCTCGTGTTCATTTAGGGAAATTAATCGACAAAATTAACTCCTGCCACTGGGTGGAATGTTCTGTATTTTTCTCGTCTTCTTTTTTTGTTTGCCACTCTTTTTGAATGTTACATCTGATGTGGAGGCTAACTCATCTCACTTGTCTCTTTTTGAGAGCTGTGCTGGAACACCAGTACAACTGAGCCAGGCAAGACTGACTTTCTGTCGGATGTGGATTTCCCTCTTTTTTATTTCTTTGTCCATGTCTGTTGGACCAAAGTCTTAACACAGAAATCAGGAATCTACACTTTTAGATGGATTGCTGGATCATCAGGCTCTGTTCCCGAGGGGTCTTGACTGTTTGATAGACAGACTCAGTCGGAGACCAGTGAGTTCTTTTCACCTCTGCTCATTCTTGGAGCACTCTGTATAAACAGACTCCTGGCCCTGCTACCAAAGCTCTCCAACAAAAGCACATCATTTCTGTTGGACCAGACTTCTGGTTAACATGTGTGGCGCATGGTCAAGGCTCCTCTTTTAGATTATTCAGTAGGCATCCATGCATGTTAAGATATTGTCCAAGTTGTTCCAGGCTTTAGTTGGGTTGTTTAGATCTATGGCTTTCCCTTGTTAAAAGATGCCATCTGCTCTTATCTGTGAGGTGTTATAGTGTGTTAAATAGCCTTCCCTTTGGGGCTTTTCCTGGTAACGAAACAGTCTTCTTCAATGTACTTTTGACTAGAGGACGAAGCATGTTAACTGGTTAATTTAGAGTGACAATCTTGTGAGGATAAGGACTATATTGTGTTGTGGCAAATGCATGCTTTGATAGTCATGTCTGAGGATCAGTAATATTGGTTTGGTGTTCATGTGCCATGCACAAAGTAAAGGCAGTAATAGAACAGCCTGTGGTGGGAGTTTGTAGCGTCTCTCTCTGCCATGCATGGAATTATTTCATAGCTGGTTAAAGCCAAATATACTATGCACTTACTCTGGAAAATGAAAGCTGTTTTCAGGCCAAGTAGATTCTCATAGGGATGATGTGATTTCATTGAATATAAGAAAGAAGACATGGGCTAATAGTATGGATTGCATACCATTAATTTGGAGAGGGAAGAGTAAATGAAATTTTGCAACAGAAAGTCTAGCAGTCAGTATGAAATACAGTGGGGTAGCAGGAATTTATGCATGTCTAAGCAGCGAACAAAATTAATTCAGCTTTAGACACTGGAGAAAAATGTCATTTTTATTGCCCTTTATTTCCAGGAAGAAAGACAGAAAGTGAGCCAGCTTCTGCAGTTCGCCCGGAGCCATGACTGTATTTTGTGAAATGGGAAATGTTCTTTGCAATGCAGCACAAGAGCCTACTCTTCCCCTCTGTGGAACCAGGCTAGGGCTATGTCTGGCTCTGTCGCCCTTCTATTTCAAGGGCAAGTTTCTAAGTAAACAGCCCACTGTGTGACGATTCTTTTGTGAGGTACTCATGCCTCTCTCCCCCTACCTGCTGTCCTCACCGCCGGAGGCTGTCTTATGTCATCCATTATTTAACGAGCATAGAGCTCCCTGCACCTTGCTAACAAGCAGGCGCTCTCCTATTGTATCCACAGATTCGCTCTTATCACTAGCCTCTGCCTGCCATCAGCACCATCATTAGGGCCAATTACACTGGGACTAGTAGTGCAATGGGATAATAGTAATTGGTGTCTTGCCACTGTGCATACAGGTGTGTGGAATCCACAAATGTGGAATGGTTTTAACAGCAGGATTAGGAAGAGACACCATACACATTTTTGACATCTGCTCCTCACAGACTGCTATATGAATATGTTGGCTGACTCACACTCACTCTCTGCCTACATGTATTGTCATGATTTTGTATAGAGGGCTTCCAGTTTGTATTCTGGAGAGTCACAAGTCAGTCCCCTGAGAACGTTTTACACTTTGGATTAGCATGCTGTGCATGACTTTGTTAGGTCTTAAAATGCTTAAAATATTTTTTTCTCTGAGGGGAAAAATGAGAGCCTCTACAGCCTCTAAATTGGATGTCTAGGATTGTCACTGCTATTTAACAAAAGAAAAACATTAATCCGTCGCCCCACCTGTTTCGCTGTGGAATTAAGCTGAATGAAATCTGATTGTTTACAACAAAAGCCAGTCCAATGTTCCAGTTTTAATTGATGCTGTGATATATCAGAGAACAGTGGGTTTTTAGGAGCTAGTCTGATTAGCAACAGATGCTAGAAGACAAATATTCAGCCTCTCACACAAAGTATAGTATTGCTGCCATGTGACTTCTTGAGGGTTATTTCCACCACCAAGCTCCACTCTCTAAGAGTG
>JBBPCZ010000023.1:6158680-6170495 GCA_037974445.1 Brycinus macrolepidotus | reverse complement strand
GCCAGGCAAGACTGACTTTCTGTCGGATGTGGATTTCCCTCTTTTTTATCTCTTTGTCCATGTCTGTTGGACCAAAGTCTTAACACAGAAATCAGGAATCTACACTTTTAAATGGATTGCTGGATCATCGGGCTTATTGGATGCTATAGAAAATCAGATGATGGGGAAAATACCCTAGATAAAGTGACGATATTTGGTAGTTTGTCTAACTGAGGCATGAATATTGTAGCTGATTTTTTTGTGCTTGTATATCAGTCTTAGGTGTTTATTTGGCTCACTAGTATCAAAACAATGCGGAGTGGTAAATTTGAACAGAAGACACTGTCATAGTTAAACGCTTTAAAACATATGAAAAATAAGAGATAATTAACTGCCAAAACTTGGAATTGGCTTGCTCCAGCTTTGGCCTCACCCACTAATCATCCCAGACACCTGCAGTTTGCACCGGCAATTTGTAAACCAGTTTTTAAAAGATGTTTCTGGACTGTTTTTGCCTGCCTGGGTGACGTCTACCCGTTACAAATGTTGGATTACCCCCCAATAAAACTACCATGCCTCTCAACCCAAGATATTACACATCTTGTTTAGGCTTTTGCAGGACCTATAAACTTAGCACATTAAAGGGTAAAACATCACTAAGCCATCTAAGAGACTCTTAGGTGGACATTTTGGTGCTGGAATGTGCAATGAAGTCAGCATTATGTATCGTGTAGATGCATGTCCATGATTGAAGGTAGGCAATGATGCCCTGATAAGGGTAGAATTGACCTTAAAATGTATAAAAATAAAACATAATACAAGGTGTTTCTTCAGTGCTCACTGCTGTCATGGATTCTATCACTATGTTTACTGTTATTACATCACATACAAACATTGCTTGGTTTGTATCTATGAAAAATGAGTAGAGGACTGATTTTAAATTAGTTCATTTCACAAGCAGCACTTAGTCTGCAGAATGTTTGTGTGTGTATGTATATATATGTGTGTGTGTGTGTGTGTGTGTGTTTGTGTGTGTGTGTGTGTGTGTGTGTGTGTGTGTATTTATTTATTTATTTATTTATTTATTTATTTATTTTCCAAGCTCAGATGAGACAACAGCCATGCTTATATCCCAGCAATGCCCTTGAGTGGAGCTATTTTAAACAGAGGCATTGCTAAAACAAAATCTAGTAAAGCACATCATTCACAATGGGCCAATTCAAAGTATATCTTTTGAGGAACTAGATAATGAAACATTTGCTGACACATGGAGCAGGGTTAAGGATCATAATAGTCAAGTCAAATAGGTGTTTATTGTCATTTCAACCATATACACAGTACACAGTAAAATGAAACAACATTCCTCTAGGGCCAATGTTGCAACACAAACACCAAAAGACTACACAAATGTGGGCAAGACAGGGTTTTAAAAAAACAGAAGAGCAAGACATAAAAACATAAGTTATTTACTGTATTCTGGCAGCAGAGTCATTAAGTGTGCAAAAATTCAAAGGATATATGCAGTACAACAACTGAGGTAGACAGCAATAAATAATTGTGCAAATTAGCAAGCAGCAGCAATAGGTTTAGAAAAAATGTACAGTACAGTGCCCTTTTTGTTCAGAGGGTGAGGGCCAGTTGAAGGGTGGTGGTGATGGTGTCATCCGTTGAATGGTTTGGGTGAGATGCAACTTGCAGGGGTCCAGTGTTAGGGAGAGCTGTGCATTTATATGATGAGCCTCTCAAAGCATTTCATGATGATTGGTGTGAGTGTATAGTTGTCATTGAGGCACGTGACTAGTGACTTCTTTGGCATGAGGATGATGGTTTTGGCTTTGAAGCATGTTGGAATGATGGTGGAGCTCAGAGAGATGTTGAAGATGTCTGTTAGCACATCTGCCAACTGATCTCTGCATCCTCTGAGCACACAACCAGGAATGTTGTCTAGTCCAGCGGTCTTCCGTGGGTTGACTCTAAGCAAAGTCACATCAGCCATGGTCAGACAGAGCACCTGGTCTTTGTGGGGAGGGTGGTCTTCGTTGCTGCTGTGTCGTTCTGTGCCTCAATATAAAAAAAAACATTCAGCACATCTGGGAGGGAGTCCTCACCAACACAAACAGGTGGAGATGTCCTGTAGTTGGTCATGTCCTGAATGCTGTGGGTGGGCTTACAGTTGCGTGAATTCACTGAATTTTGGTATTGTTTTTTTATTTTACTGTCAGAATGATTTAGGAATCTGCCAAAAAATGGCAATACTTGTAATATCTTGAATATTAGAATATAAGTGGAACAGTTTTAATTGTGTTGGCATAATGATTAACATCTAAATAAAACTTCTGGCCACATCTAGCCCATCTTCCTTACCTTTAAATTAGCTTGAGTGCATGTCATAGCCAGAGACAGTCTAAACCTTCTATTTGTAGTTCAGTCAGAATAAGGCAATTGTATTCCAAACTCAAGGAGTTTTTCAACAATCTTGCAACAAAATGCTTTTTGAAAAATAAATTTAGTAAGGAGAGACACTGGCATCATTACAGTGTTTAGAGACAGTATGAAGTACCAGGCAACAAACCGTTCAACTGGCAGGAAGTCTGTTCAAGCTATCTCATTTACCTGAATCCATATAGTGGAGTTGATGCAGTCTGTAAAGCAGCACCCACGCTAAGCAGTGCCTGCCCTAGATACCTAGAAACTTCCACACATTTTTAGAAGGCAGGAATGCCCGGCTTTGCAGGCTGAAACATTGTGCACATTTTTTAGTGGTTACCTCCAAAGCCTTAAGATATATGATATGTCTTGAGAATGTAAACTGACTGATTTTGCATTATTGGACAGATTATCTTCCCATCACATTCACTAGTGGTCATAGGTGTGATTTTCTCTTGGGATGCTGGGTACATATCTTCACCCCTTTTTGAGATGTCCGATTTTGCCCACATTACTAATGCTGTATGTATGTGTGGACATAATGGAAAATATTTTTTTCTTTCTATAGATGAGTGCTACCAGCCAACATGTTAAGACAAATGTAATTACTCACTGTGATGATAAATTCTCATTTCATATTTGGAAGCAGCATGATTATGGTCATACACCCATTTTTTACTAGTCACGCCAGGCTATACAAGAGTCTTTAGCACTCTCAAGTGAAGTGAAAGTGATCATTCTGTCGTACGTGAACACACCACAGCACACAGTGTGAACAGCACGAAATTCTTCCTCTGCATTTAACCCATTTACCAAGTGAAGCAGCTGGGAGCCAGGAATTCGAATCCATGACTTCCTGATCGCAGGGCGAACGCCCTAACCACTAGGCTACCCACTGCCCTGATAGACTGACTACAACAGTTAATGTGCAATACTGGCATTTACTAGCTTTTATTTCAGTAAGGAAATCCTTCCTACCATGGTTTGTATTCTGCTCCTTTTATCATCAGTTAATGAATGCTTTTTCACATGAAGATGTGTTTTGAAATGTGGTTATTTGTACTGTTGTGTGTTTGCCTGCTGTGATACATGTAATAGTAGTAAATGCTGATGTGAGCATTCTCCATGGAAATACTTGAACAACCATAATGTCATTTTCAGATGTTCCACATCACATTCTTGTAGAGCGTTGATATATGCATGGATACTCACAAATAGGGCTGTATTCTCTGCAGAAAGGCAGGTACAACTAGTTACATTTATATGGAAATCACAGGCAACAATAATGTCAAAAAGAACCTGCTGCATGTTATAAATAAACTTAAATGTAGAACATCAAACTGAAGTCCACTGGATAAGCTTCAGACTATAGGCTTCCTTATTCTCATCGATATGATGCATTGACTTTATGATGTAAAGCAGATCCTCCAACAACATTTCCCACTGCTAATAATGCATCTGAGAGCATTTTGTACCTTGCATGGTGTCATGAGCTATTAGAGTTCCGTTAACTTTAGGAACAGGACAAATGGAGTGCCTCATTTGTCATCTCCAATTGAACTAATGCCTTCTGCTGGCCAGATGGATGCTGTCGAAAAAGTGGTTAAACTTTACAGGATGTCAGCTGAGTGTTTCTTTTCTTTTTTGGCTAAAAAAAGTGGTGACTCACCTGTCATATGGAATAAATTAGTCACACAGAACAGTCAAACCTCTTTTTCATTGTTGCTGATCTGAATGGGGGCAATGGGAAATCAAGCCAGATTAAAGTAATAACTGTGAGAGCAGTCAGTGTAATTATCTCTACTGATTGTCAACAGACACACTCAAATTAGATCTGAAAGGAGGCTTGTTTCTCACAGTGGTGAACATATAGAATTAATTTGTGTATAATTTGAAAATCTCATAGTTTTGCGTCTCTGATTATTACTTTGTGTTGCCCATTATGACCTTGGGCTGTGTGGAGAGATTCAGAAGCCATGGGAGTAATCAGGCTGAATTTCCAAATTGTTCTTAGCTTATTAGTCATATTTAATTATTTTGTTCCCAGCTATTGTGCCCACTTTTGCACCCAGTGCGTGCCATTGCAAGTCCTTAGTAATTGTTCACTGGAAACCTGGTGCTGCATATGTATTTTTTTAGTAGCATTTTCCACATCTTAGACGATGATACTTAACTAGAAAATGGTGAAATTATTTTTGAGGAGAACTAGGTTGCATTTTTGTGATTGTGTGTTTGCTATGGCAACTGGTTGTAATTAGATGTTCCTATGGTGTTGCTAGGTGGTTACTAATGGTTGCTATGGTGTTGCTGTTTAACTTTCTGTGAGGAAACTTTTAGAGGAGGATGTCTGGTTCTGTTGATCACCACTGTGAACAGTTCTATTTCTCCAAAACAGAGTGTGTAACACCAAACCCTTAGGAGCACTACACACTAGGGGTGGGACGAGATCTCGTGCCACGAGATCTCGCGATACTAAAATGTGACGATATTTCTTGTCACACGAAAAGCATGATATCTAAACAGGGGCGTCGGAAACATTTTTAATGTGTGTGTGTGGGGAGGGGGGGTGGTCACACTGGGGAGTGGGGAGATGGTTTAGGCGGTCATAACTGTAGCGAAGTGTTTTCCTGGGCCGAACATGCCGTCTCGCATGTTTCCCTCATACAAATCGCTAGGTGGATAAGTGGGGTGGGGGTATATATATACATATAAGTATATATATATGCGCTCTGCGTCTCTCAGAAGACGCTCCCAGCTTTGGCGGGTAGCCAAAGAGAGACAGACAAGTCACATACTGTTTGCGATTTTTGTCCTAAGTGAGCGTGTCTTTTCAACTGCAGGAGACATAGTTAGCACTCAGAGGTCTTAGCTGCTCCCAGAAAACATAGATATGCACTTTTTTCAGAAATATGACCGTATTTTAGGCCAGGCTGTGCAGTTGTAACCATCTCAGGTCTAGAGCTCTGTGACATGCTTTAAGAAAAATCTGGTCACTCTGTACTTTGAGCACTGACAGTGTCCTACTTTGATTTATGGTTTGCACTTCTTTTCACTTAAAATAGACTAAGAAAAGTTTTATTTAGTTTTGTTAATTATATTGTTTTAATTTTTTATGTTTAACTTGTGAAAAGGAGTTCAGTTAGAAGGTCACACACAGCTTCAACAAGTTAGGAAATCATGCACAGTTATGAGGTTGGATGAAACTATTGAGAAATCATACAAGAGAAGCCAGTCATTTGAGTTTTAGCAAAAACTTGAGTATTGAGTGTATGAGTATTGTTCTGTCCAGTTGCTACTGCATATGATAATTCAAGCTTAATAATTAATAATTAAAAGTAAAACTGCAGTGATCAGTTACATCATTTCATAATTGCGTTGTTTTGTGTTTTTGACTTTCAGTCAGATGAAAGCCTTTTTCCAGTCATCTATTTAATCTTTCATCTTTCGTCTCGTTCTCATTCTCGTGAACCCAATATCGTGTATCATCTCGTGAGCTGAGCTGAGCATCTCGTCACACCCCTACTATATATGTGTGTGCAGAGACAAACAGCACAGAGAACCAAAAAAATCTCTGTTCAGCACAAAACCACCTGGCAAATTATTCTGTCACACTACCACACTTTACTGTTTTTCAGACACATTTTTCACCCAGAAGATATTCCTTCAAATCAGCTAACTGAGCTGGCTATCAGCTTGGCTAACTAACAGTGGCAAAATAAGCATTCATTATTATTTTTAAATAAACCACAGCAAACAGAGACACAGCTTTCTTTTTATAACTGACCTGTGCACCCTTAAAAGGAGTGGGGCGGAGGGGAGGCACATTGGAGGGTATGGTGCTCATTGGAGAGGAGGGGGTTGGGGCGCATGGCCGAGGAGAGAGAGACAGACACCCAGAAAGCAGTATCAGGGCATAAAACAAGCATTCACGGGCTGATTGTTTTTATAAACCACAACAACAGCATATTTCATTGACCTGTGCAGGTCTGAAAATGAGGGCTCTTAAGGGTTGTGTTTTGAACAAAGAAAACTTTGTGTTAAAACAAATCTACTCAGCGAGATTTGAACCTGCGCCTTTTTCGGCTATAAAAAAAATAATTATAAGTATAAAACTTGCTGACACAATCACAGTATTAACTTGTATAAACTGTATAATGTATATGTCTACATTCCTATTACCTTCTTGAAATCATAAGTATGACTTCTGTATGTAATAGCAGACTGGAATATTAGAGTAGTGTTGAGATCAGTTGGCTTTAGTGTCAAAGATAAGGCTTCTCCTCGCAAGAGCAATGGTTGCAACAGAATATATACCTATATATATATATGTTTGTGTGTATGTGTGTGTGTGTGTGTGTGTGCAAGTGTGAAGTGTGTTCATCATTCAGAAGCTCATTTACAATGCTGCTCAATTCAAATTACATTTGAGAATATAAAAGATGTAAAATTCTCCTCCCTGGTTTGAGCAAGTAGGACTTTCTCCTCAGCTTGTGCCACGTCTTATCCATATCCATATTAATGAATGACCAGGAAACTATAGCTCAAGCCAGGTAGAACACTGTCACTCACAGAGCAGTTTGGAGCAGACAGGTGCATATTGAAATCAGACACTGAACTTATTCCAGACTGGTTTTCTGGACACACATGAAGCCTTGGACTAATGTGCACTGTCAGTGTAGATTCTCTATGAAAAGGTCTAAAGCCATCCTTAATTTCTGTAAAGGAAGCCTTTAGAGCAGCATTGAAGAAATCTCTTATGTACTTTGGGAAAGATCAGATGGTTTATGCACCTGTTACATTAAAGCTAATCATGCTCTATGAATCGACTGACTGGTGACATAGTAGGAAATAGCAGGCTGGGGGTGTTTGTTTGACCTTTATAACATTAGTGCCAAGTGGAGTATGCTCAGAGCCAATGAATTACAGGCATATGGTCTGCCACATGCAAACTAAAACTACATTCCTCGCACAAAGCTCAAACACCTTCCTCGAAATCAGCTTTTTAGACAGGGTTTGTCCCCAGAAGCCCTGCTTGGCATCTGGTTCAGTGCAGGTCCCAGGACAGGCTTGGTTAGAAAGTGGAAAAGCTTTGGGGCTATAACTGCCATGTCTGCTGTAATTAGACAGTTCTCAAATCAGAGCCAATTTGTGCAGTACAACAAAGGCCCATGGCAAGCGCTTGCTGGACCAAGAATAAACTGTTCAATGTGTTTTGGAGGAGATAGCAATTAAGCACCATGTTCTGTTAAAAAAGCAAAAAAAACAAAACAAAACAAAAAAAACGTACAAGGTGAATCCCCTGTTTTGGCCTTCTTGTTGGAACCTTATTCCTAGACTGCATGCTGAGTCATCTTGTCTATCTTTTCTTCTGTTTCTATTTCCCCTGTCTCTATCATAACAAATATCTCAGTCTGTAAGACTTGTATTTGAGATAACTTCTATCATCATTTATGTGCCTATCCTCTCCACTATATTGATAGCAGAATAGCAGAGCTTTGGATGTAGAGCACTTCTAACAATAGAAAGAAACGAGAGGTCTTGAGATCAATACTCTAAATATCTAATTTCCATGATAAATTTGAATCTTTTTGTTTGTGCTATGCTTCCCTGGCCTGCAGTAATATGTTTATCTGATTGAATTGGTTCACTGTGTGAAGCTCTCTGAAATTGCATTGCAACAGTCCTTCACTTAATGAAAGGCAAAGTGAGCAAGCTGCAGGGGTTCATCACTATCTCACCAATGAAGATTTGTTTGCTTTTTTTTTGCTATTTTAGAGAATAATGTGTATTTAATTACATAGGGATTTTCTAAATAAACTGTTTTGCGTAATTCATGAAGCAGTTAAACAAATTATTGGATCCCCTTGTTGCAGTATAAGCTCTAAAATACAACAGTGTCTTACAAAATGCAGCTACCATGCTCAGGCAATTCACTTTCTCTATTACTTGACATTTCATTATTCATTTTAACTCTGTTACTACAGTGTCTAGAGTGATGCATTGACTTGACTTGATTCAAATGCGTACATCATTGCCATAAAGTCGTGGGTTTGTATCCCAAGACTGCTAGTGGCATCTCTGAGGTACCCTTGAGCAAGGTACTGTCCCCACACACTGTTCCCCTAGCGCTGTGTTCCTGGTGAATGAGTTAAATGCAGAGGAAGAATTTTGTGCTGTTCACACTGTGCTGTGGTATGACAGAATGGTCACCCCATGCTTCCATGGGGCTTCTCCAGGTCTGTCAGGAATGAGGCACTGCCTGTTAGCCCAGTGTGGCATGGATGGTGAACCCAAACGTGGATGAACGCGAATGAGGAGGTAACCCATGTAGTTAACGCTCTGGAAGAGAGTAGAGATTCCCACCGGGAATCCACGTTCTTACACACACTCACAGTGTAGAAACAAGAAGAGGTAGATAACCTGAGTACTCACGGTCAGATGATGGGTAGGTCTGGGCTGAGAAGGTTGACTCAATAACTGAGCAATGATGGTCTACTACTTCCCTGTTTATATACTGAGTGATGCGGTTCACTTCCGGGTCCTTGTGTGCGTCACGTGACATCGGAGGTTGAAAACCATAGCATACCTCAAAAGGACTGAGCCCCAAGGCAGTGGATGAGTGGAAGTTATGCGAGAGCTCAGCCCATAAGAGGTAGCGGGCCCAGGAGTGCTGACGATCAACTACAAAGCATCTCAGAAAGTGCTCCAGCTATTGGTTGGCCCACTCCGTCTGACCATTAGTCTGAGGATGGAACCCTGAGGAGAGACTGCAGGTGGTTTTACCTTCTGACTCTGGCAGACCAGTGACAAAGTCCAGCAGGTTTTGTGCGACCAGGGCTGTCAAGGAACTGGGAGAGGATGCAGTTCTCCAGGACAGTTGGTTGGAGGTCTTTGCCCGGGCGCACACCGCACATGCCTGGACGAGCTCCTAAATGTCTTTGGCCATTCAAGGCCACCAAAATGCTCGTTGGATATAGGTGAGGGTCCTGCTGACTCCAGGGTGGCCGGCCATGGTTGATGAATGCCCCCACGCAATGACTTCAGCCCGAAGAGTGGTGGGGTGTTTGCCAGAGCAGGCTCCAAGGTCTGTGCCTGGTGAATCCGATCTTCCAGCTCCCATCGCAGAGGTGAGATGATGAGATGATGGGGGAGAACAGGCGCGGGGTCCACCCGGGGGCTGTTGGCCTCATATCGACGTGACAGGGCATTAACCTTGGTATTTTTTGACCCCGGGCGATATGAAAGATGGAAATTGAACTGTTCAAAAAACAGTGCCCACTGCACCCGTCTGGGATTCAATTGTTTAGTGTTCTGAATGGAGAGCAGATTCTGATGGTCCGTCCAGATCATTAATGGGTCACCGCCGCCCTGGAGCCAGTGACGCCACTGGCCAACAGTTTATGGTCCCCTACGCTGTATCGTTGCTGGGTGGGGTTAAACTTTCTGGAGAAGAAACTGCAAGGATGCAGTTTGTGGTCTGGACCTCACTGGGAGAGGATGACTCCTATGCCCACATTGGAGGCATCCACCTCCACAACGAAAGGCTTGGTGGAATCTGGATGGAGAAGGATGGGAGCTGTGGTAAACAGGTGACAGAGAGGATAAAAAGCTTGCATTGCTTCCAGAGTGATGATGAAATGCTTCTTGGAGGGTTTAGTGAGGGTGGTGAGAGGTGCTGCAACTGAACTGAAGCCCCGGATAAAGCGTCGATAGAAATTAGCAAACCCCAGAAAGCGTTGGAGCTGCTTAAGCGTCTTGGGTAGGGGCCAATTATGCACAGCATCCAGCTTCTGGGGATCTATGGCCACACCCTGGGTGGAGATGACAAAACTCAGGAATGTGGTGGAGCACTGGTGGAAAGCGCATCTCTCCAACTTGCTGTACAGTTGATGGGCCAGCAGCCTCTTAAGTACTGCTCTCACATGCTGGAGGTGCTCCTGGAGGTTGGTGGAGTAAATGAAGATGTCATCTAAATAGGCGAATGCCCAACGGCCCAGCATGCCCCGCAAGATGTTGTTAATAAACTGTTGGAAGACAGCAGGACTATTGCACAAGCCGAAGGGCATCACTAAGGTCTCATAATGGCCAGTGGATGTGATAAAAGCCGCCTTCTACTCATCGGCCTCTCTAATGCGAATAAGATTATAAGCACTCCTTAATTCCAGTTTAGTGAAGGTGGTAGCACCAAAGAGGGCGTCCAGGGTGGTATTAGTGAGTGGAAGAGGAAGCCGGAGAGGGCAGACGGCACAATGGTGTTTGGGGGAGGCACAGTAGGCACTCACGATAACGTCTCTCCCTCTCCTCTGTGGTTAAAGAAGTGTGCCCTAACTGCATTGGTTCCCCAGCTCCAGAGTGGTCCATGGGACGAGGTGGGGAACCAACGATGGCAGGCTCTGGCACAGCTGGAATCTGGGGACAGGTGGCGGGTGGCAGGGTACGAGGGGCTGGCCTCGGGCATGAGCTCATGCGCTGATCTGTGCGCATACATAACTGAATAATACCCAGCAAGTTCATCCTTTAAACGAGGAGCCAGACCCTCGTAAAAGGCTGTCCAGAGAGTGGAGTCTCCCCAGGTAGTTTGTACTGCCAGGGTCCTAAACTCTGCAGTATATCGGCTTACCGGACGGTCACCCTGCCGCAGATGGTGGAGTCGTGATTCTGTCCCCACCTCGCTGTCAAGGTGGTGAAAGGTGGCCCTGAGTTGGTGGACAAATTCTGGATAGGAGTGCTTTAGGTCCGTGTCCGCCCTCAAGACCGCTGTGGCCCACTCAGCTGCCTCTCCGGTGAGCAGGAAGACGAGAAGTGTGATCCTTCTTCGGTCTGTATAATGTGCAGGCTGGACCTCAAAAACAAGATTCAAAGTGGTTAAAAAACATCACACTTCCTTGTCTTCTTTGCTCCACTTTTCAGGAAGGGCTATTCAGGAGGTATTCAGAAGGTTCAGAGAGGACCGGATCGCTGCCTGCGGCACTGTGCATTAAGCAGAAAGCTCCTGAAAGGAGTCCTTGAGGGTTGCAAGCCACTGTCCGAGCCACTGGAGACTCCTGGAGAGCCCCACGCAGGGCCACGAGCTCTCGATTCAGCCCATCGACCATGGCCACCTGTCTATTCACAGTGTTGCAAAGCAAAGCAAAATCTTCACACCTCCTGTACACCTCACACCGCTTCCACACTCTCTACTCACTGCTCCTCCCCCCCAACCACGCATCCAGCACACATCCAGCACACGACTCCAGCCTGTCTATTTCAGCCATCCATGTTAGGTGGGAACTGAGGAGGATGAAAGCCAGGAAGGCAGCGGGTCTAGATGGCATCAGCTCAAGGGTTGTCAAGTCCTGCACGGATCAACTGTGTGGGGTGATGGAGCTCATCTTTAACCTGAGCCTGAAGCTGGGGAGAGTACCACAGC
>JBBPCZ010000023.1:6117283-6127364 GCA_037974445.1 Brycinus macrolepidotus | reverse complement strand
AATTAATCGCGCGATCAATTTATTTTAAAGCGTTATAGAAAATAAATTAACGCAAATAGTTAATGCGATATTTTTAACAGCCCTAATATATATATATATATATATATATATATATATATATATGTCATGGGAAACCTAGTCTGTGTTATTTATAAAAACTCTGAGCTCCCCAAAAATAGCAGATCCTCCTCAGGCTGTTGTGGTTTTCATGCTCTTTCATTACTAGACACATTCTGTCTGCACACAGGAAGACGATTGTAGGCACAGGAAGACGATTGTCTGAGGAGGACACCAGACGCTGTCATTTGCCACACTGTATATCATATGTGCACTGTGTGTTGTAGAATATTAGATAAACTCTATGTTCATACACTACACACATGCTGGGCTTTTGTTTTCTACAGAAAAACTGACTTTCCAGAATGCTCCGTCCCCTCAAGAGTTCAAAGAGGGGGATGATGCTGACATTGTCTGTGATGTCATCAGCTCCCCACCTCCGACTATCATCTGGAAGTACCAAAGGACCAAGATTCAGCCAGAGAAAGATGGTAAAAAACACTAGGTCCTATCTTCAGCAAAGAAATGTATTAAACTAAATAACTCAAAAAAGAAGGGAATAAAAAGTACCCTGCAAAAAATATCTGGGCAAGTGATATCATCTTAAATCAACATATGTAATTTTTCTAATTGTTTGGTTGTTTTAAGAATAATATGTGAATATGTAGTCTATTTCTACATACTGTTCCCTGTTTTAATCCCTTTTTAACTAGTGAAATGTCATAATCCATAAGCAGACATTAGCAGCTTGTTTAATTAATTTTTAAAAATTATCTGGTAAAGGAATTAATGCGTTTAAAGTAAATAAAATGGATATAAAGCAAGTAAAAACTTAAATAAATAAGTTTAGCTATCCTATGACATTTTTCCAACAAACTCAATGAGAAATCTCAAATTTATTGGCTAGATTTAACTTAACTGGTCTTACTTGCCACAGTAACAAATCTTTTCACACAGCCCAATTTCCATGGCACGCCACTGCATTGCGTCAAGCACAAAATGATCAAAACACACATTTGCATTCCTAGGATACAAAATAACAATATGTAGCAGCTCTGTTTGCAATGGTCTTTGCACATCTGTAAATACAGAGCCTACTTTCTTGCTGCTGCTGTCTCTCATTCTCTCTCACCTTTAATTTCACATCCCCTCTTAACTTTCATCTTTATCTATCTGCTTTGTCAGTGTGTTCTTCCGCCCTACTCATTCATGTGCATTGAGCACAGTCTGCATGAAACTTCCCATCACATTAAGAGAAATTAGAAATTGTCAAGAAAAGAAGCTTTCTGAGGCTATTATGTTTTCATTTAAAGCCACTTTGTACATTTTTTTTTTTTTGGTTTGTTTGGATGGACTTCTTTTAACCTAGGAGTGCTCCCTCCCTCCCACACTACTGGAAGAGAGAGTGGACCACAGCTGTGTGCTGCCAGGCACAAACTCTGGGGCCTGCTAGTGGATGTGTTTTTCACTTGAAAACCACTAATTGTAGCAGAGCTTGAAACTAGAGCTGCGATATGTAAATAACACATTTTCCACATTTCTGCAGTTAACCCTGTCTTACCAAAGTCTTGCAGGTGAAACATACCACAATTTTATGGTGAAAATAAAACATGCAAGCATATGGAAAGCTCGAGTTCCACATGCTGATCCGTACTAAAATGGATCACCATGTGGAGTTGAAGCTCTCTGGGTACTTACACGTTTTTTTTTATCACTATATTATTATATTATTAAATATTATATTATTAAAACAGCACAATACTACCTTGCAATAATTTGCAAGCGAGCATGCTTATGCATTCAGAATGGAAACATATTATTATTACTTTCATTAGAGAATGATAAAAAAGTTCCATCCTCCTATCATCCAGGGTCACAGGGGAGTTGGAGCCTATCCCAGCACTCAAAGGACAAAGACAGAGAAACACCGTGGAAAGATTGCCAGTCCATCACAGGATAAAAAGTTCATTAATGAATTATCAGCAGATTAGGTTAAAGGCAGAAACAGCTGCTCTTTTGAAGTTTTTTAAAAGCAAACCTTTCTCACAGTCATTTTTCAAGTCTAAGCACCCTAATATTTTGTTATTTTTACAAGCACAAATATGCTTCCTCCTGGTATCAGTGTGGTATTGTAGTTTTACTGCAACAACTGCCATGTTAACAGAGACACCAGTTGTTTAGCAACTGTCTCACTGAAATATTGGTGGAACTATGGAGGTTGTAATAACTTTTTTTAGGATTACACACGGGCTGAAGTATCATAAGTCTCATTAAGCCACCCAGTGGCTGTAATGAGGGGCTTGTTAACGTGGCCTCCTTGTCTCACTCAAAAGTAATTACTGACTCCTTTCGCACCCCTGCATCTTTTCTCTGGCTCCTTACACCCCTGCAGTGCGCTTCAAGGTCCTGAGCAATAACCACCTTCAAATTAGAGGCATCAAGAAGACGGATGAGGGAGACTACACATGTGAAGGCCGCATCATGACCCGGGGAGAGATTGACCTCAGGGTCATCAAGGTCATTGTCAACGGTAAGTGTCAGGACAACCAACTGTATCCATGAACTGTTATAGCCTGTCTTTTGTTCTAGGTAATAGGAATGCATAGTATAGTATTTTTATTATTATTTATTATTTGTATTATTGCTGTTTCATTAGGTGGCAATACACCTTTTGTACTACTCATTTATTTTAAATGTGTTCTGTGAGAATCATGACTAATCACACTTGCATATGAGTGGGAATTTTGCAAGTATTCATTATTTAAAAAATGTAAATTATTTTGGCTAAAATCTGGGCCAGTCCTGAACCAGGTTGTAGCAGTATAATCACAAGTGTAGCAGTCGGAGCAAGCATCTCAGGTGGCTCCTCATAGTTGAAAGAATGCCAGAAGTGTGCATCAAGGCAAAGGAAGCTACTTTGAAAAATGTAAAATCTCTCTCTCTCTTCCTACTTTTTCTATTTCAGTTTTACCTACCATCAGGACCCGTTATGCTGAGCTCAATGCCACTGCAGACATACAACAATCTGTGACACTAGCATGCTACGCAGATGGCTACCCAGAGCCAACTGTTACATGGGCACAGTAAGTATCACACCACTGCATGCGCTGAGCTCAGTTCACTGGTATTACAGTATTCACTTCTGTAACATCTCATACGGATACAGTATTATGTTCACATGTCTTCACATGTTCATGCTTATGGCATACTTGTCTTCAACACTTAAAAATCTGTAAATTACATTTTAATAAAGAAATCACAGATTGTTGCAGTCAGAATAAAACCTTCAATTTCTGGAGAAGAGTGTCTGCCAAATGCTATAAATGTAAATGCAATAAAGAACACTGTTAGATTATATTTGCAAATATTTGATAAAAATAGAGCTATAAATACCTGTCATTTTCTGTATATGTGAATATGTGTTGGACCTGAATTGGGTTCCTTTTTTTATCAGTTTTGAATCTCACATGCTGGAGTCACTCATTCCTGTTAACTGAATGAATCAAACTAATTCAGGAAAGGACAGTTTTGTGTCCTTTATTTATATGAATAAAAAAATATTTTTACATTATATGTAACAAGTTCTATGTAGAGATATAGAGTTTAAGCTGAGGAAAGATAAGATAAGATAAGATAATCCTTTATTAGTCCCACAAGTGGGAAATTTGCAAGAGTCTAGGCTTACATCTTGCCATGTCAGGGCTACCCAGCGTGACAACAGCACAATATATCGAGACCAAAAATGTTTGGTATATTGTTATTCCAGAATTTTATTTTGAACATCTTATGTTTGATTATGTAATATTAATTTGTATTAACTTTATTTTTTCGTATTTATTCATGATTCAGATTATTCATGATTACTCATGATTTATTCATGAGCTTTTTGCTGCGTGAAAATTTATCCTGTAAAGTTTTATTTGGAATAGTGGAGATGAAAGGCCAGTTTGGGTCCGTTTTCGACTTAAAATTTGATTGTGGTTTAGGTTGGGCTGTACTCCAAAAAAATTCTGGAGTTCTAACCAAAATTTTAGCCTTCTTTAAAGCTGTACACGAGAAATATTCAGCATGTCATCAGACAAGGATGAGGCTGTTCTCATCAGACAAAGCTGTTCAAAAGTGAGGTGAAGATTGCGGTGCGAGCGGACATCTGCATGGCAGCCTGTCCGTGTGACTCGAAATTATTGCTAAATGTTTAATGTCATTGTCTGTGTTCTACTAATGTTTCATCGTCAAAGTGCTCCTGTATCACACACATCTTCATATATGACCGCAAAACTCTTCTTCTATACCGAAAACAGGACAAAACTACACTTGACACCATGGTCCTTGAGACCTTGCGGGAGCTACATTTGGTATGAGCAGTGGGCGGAGCAACTAACCAGAAGAAGTTCACCCGAAAATGGTGTGACTGAACCCTACCCCCCACTTTAGCAACTCTAATCACATCTCTGTGTAAATGATCCCAGCCTACAGTTCTCTGTTCAAATGCACTACAGAAAGACATCAGGACATGGGGAATTCTCAGCACTTCAGGAGTGTTTCGACTGCACAGACTGCTTAGTGTTTAGAAAGGCTATTACTCATGGAGTGGTAGTAGCCAAGCGGGTAAAACATTTGCCCGTGAACCCAGTGATCACAAAGTTGCAGGTTCAAATCCCCACTTTCTGCTCTTGAGTCCTTGAGCAAGACACTTAACCCTTAGTTGCTCCAGGGAGACTGTCCCTGTAACTAATGATTGTATGTTGCTCTGGATAAGAACGTCAGCCAGATACAGAATACAAACTGGCACCTTCTTTCTGTAGACACTGATGCCCCTTCTCCCCCCAAAACTTTGAATGCCTTTTTTTGCACAGTTCACTGCATTTAACAGCAAGCCCACAATGAAATTCTCTCCCAGATGAGCAAATAATCTGTCTGACCACAACCACAGTGATACAACCTCTGACCAGAGTAAACCTACGCAAAACTTCTGGTCCTGACAGCATACCTGGATAGGTGCTTAAGGAGTTTGCAGACCAGCTGGTCAACCTCCTCACTGATGTGTTTAACACCTCTTGAAGTCAGGCAGTTATTCCAGTGTGTTTAAGATCACAATCCTCCCGGTTCAAAAGAAATTATCTGTGACCTGCCTGACTGTCTACAGCCCCGTGGCACACACATCAGTCATCGTGAAGTGCTTTGAGAGACCACCTTCAGCCCCAACTGGTCTACTGATGACATCATATCAGCTCAGCATTCAATACTGTCACCACACAGAGACTGTCCACTCAACTGAGCAGTCTGGACCTCAACACCCTCATTGAAAACTAGATTTTAGACTTCCTGATGGAAGGGCCTCAGTCATTCATCACTGGCAGCAACACCTCCAGTACCAGCACAGGGGCACCACAGAGCTGTCCCCCTAGCCCTCTGCTCTTTACACTGCAGACACACAATTGCTCAGCTGGGTTCAGCTCAAAACAGATCATCATATTTTCAGATGACGTGGTGGTGGTGGGTTTTGTGCAGTATCATAGTGCAATACCAGGTGTTGTGGATGGTTTAAATCCCATTCACACTATACTGTTAAACTGCAGTATCGTCAATTTATTGTAATATCTCTTTTTTGAATGTTTGTTGAATGTTGTTAAATGTTGCAATGTGCCACATGGAAAAACATTGTCTCATCACGTTATGTACGTGTACACAGCTGATGACAAAAAGGAAACTTGCACCTTGAACCTTGAAAAAACTATTGTGTGAACCACTGGTCTACAGTCTGTCTATTACAGTATTCACTTCTGTAGCAGCTCATATAGGAAGCACCATTGTTTTGTGGTGGCCTCACATTTGTTGTTGTTATGTCCCAGAGGGGACCTGGGACAGGATCCAGACTTTGGGCAATTGATTTAATGTCACAGGGAGATGCAGTTTAAAAAGAGAGGGGTGAGCGTTCATCCAAGACGCACATCACAAGAAATCAACTTGATTTTTTTAGCCTCCGAACATTCTTTATGGTTGTTTTGCTTGTTCAGACCACTGAGAACACAGTAGTGCACAGAGAAGTGTGACTAAGCAAATCAGCCTTTCTTTCTTCTTCACCTCTGCTGCATGTACTGTCTCACTCCCTCACTTGAGGTTTGGCAGCTGTGGCCTAAATCTATACGACAATCCATTTCATGGCAGTCCTTTTCTTGTGCACCAAGTGTTAAGGAATAGTGGAAGAAGAAGAGAGAGAATGTATTTGTGACATGGCAGAGGTAGGAAAAGCATGAAGGCCAGAAATAAAACTCAGTCATTTGAGAATTTGCTCAGTCTCTGTTTCTCTCTCTCTCTCTGTATCTCTTTCTCTGCATCTCTCTCTCTCTTTCTCTCTCTCTCTCTCTTTCTCTTCTTACTCTTTCCTCCTCTTTTCCTCTGTCCCTCCCTCTCTCAATATTTCTCTCTCACTCCCTCCGCCCCGTCTCTTTCTTTCTGTCTTTTCCCTCTCTCTCTCTCTCTCTCTCAGTAATAATGTGGTGCTGGTGCCTGATGAAAAGTACAGTCTGAATGAAGATGGCTCAGAACTGACCATCAAAGATGTAAAGAAAGTGGACGAGGGAGAATACATCTGCATTGCCCGCAACAAAGCAGGAGAGAAAGAAGAGGAAGTCAGCCTCAACGTGTTTGGTAAGAAGACAATCACCCCTGAGAGTTCCTGTAGTGACAGGAGAAGTTTATTAAAGGGTATCCATTAAACCAGTTACCTTTTTTGCTGAATTTGAAGCATTACAATACAATGTGTGTGTGTGTGTGTGTGTGTATACAGTGCAACCCAAGATCACATATCTGGAAAACCAGACGGCTTCAGAGTTGGAAGAACAGATCACTCTGACCTGTGAGGCTACGGGTGACCCCACCCCGAGCATCGTGTGGAGCTTTGGCCGCCGCATCTTTAGCGAGGGAGAGCAGGTGCTGTGGTCGAGGGGATCTGGGGAGAGGTCATAGTGCTTGGGTCAGGGCAGGGTCCCTTTGCATTTGCAGTCAACTTTGCTGGTGGTGCATGAATGCTTCAATGATGAATATTGCAAATAGCTCAGTACTAATGAAGAACTACACTCCTCTACATTATACAGTCTAATACCTGATACTTGAAACCAGTGGACTACATTAAGAAGAGTCCTCTTCACCTCTGAACAGAATATTTCATATGAGTTAAAATAGATCAGTTTAAGTAGAATCTGCAGTGTTGGTATGGCTATATTTCCATACAGATTGATGAAAAGATCCTGAGAGAGTTAAATGTCAGAGAAAGGTCAGAGGAACAGAACATTGCTCTTTTCAAGAAAATACAGAGCCTTGAACTGTTAGTTATATTTTGAGTCCATATCTAGGTGTTCTCTAAGAGTTGGCTGAATTGGTTTGACAGTATGGTTGAAAGAGCTAAACAAACAAGCAGAAGGCAACTGCAACTCACACAAGTTTTATATATGCTAATGTGTTGGCATGGCCCCTGGGCATACACTTGTTAAGCAGCAAGCAGCAGCAGGCAGTAATATTAGCCATTATTAAGGTGCTGTAGATAATCCCAAACTGTTATTTAGCACATGAGTTTAATTAACAGTACTTTTTGAGAGTGTATTCTGTTTCAAATCTTCAAATCTTGCTGCAGAAATACTTTCTAAAAGTGTCTTCATTCTGTCTTTAGCACAAAGTTGCAGGCACAAAACACAACAAAAATTTGCCCTGTGGAAAAAATGAAAGGAATGCAGAAAAGTGATTTGATTTTCCAGTAGCTGCACCAATGTGTGGGAGAGAACAGGGGATATCAGTTGGGATATGTTCTTCTCTACTTTATCTTTTGGCATTTTTAATATGTTTTAGTGACCTGAAATAGCCAACAAAATCATTCATAAATGAGGAATAGGTGGTAGGAACTATGGAAATATAGGCTATGGAAATGTGAAAATGTCATTTACCCATGTCGATAATTAGGTTAACCATCGTAGAAATATCAGGGGGTGGGTTATATATATAAAGTCGTATATAAGGGTATACAGAAATTCAGGGAAAATATTTAAATAAGATTCATCCAGTCATATTATTTTCCATGACAGCTGTAGTATCGTTGCATAGTCTCTCGCGTTTGGCGATGCAGGAGGGTCTTGCTGTACAAACATCTCCTGTTTTTGCTGTGACCATTCAAGCATGATGGTACAGACTCTTCAGGTTATGCTTTTAAATTAACATTTTGTCTCCCATCCTCACTAAAATACGTCTGACCTTTTGTTGTTGTCGAATGTCAGATTTAGTACATCTGTGGTGTGTTCACAGTGGCTTTGCTGGTTCTTTTGGCGTTACACTGGAAATTATGGACATATTTCGTGCAAGGTATCATGGGGCGTAAGAATATAGATATGTTTCCTCCAAAACATAAGCATAAGATATTTCGTCTAAGCAGCATAATACAAAAATAGATCAGAAATTCAATCAAAAGCACAAAATGAGCTGCCACTATCCCTTAAACATGTTCTCACCTAAGTGTTTTTCCTCTAAGCTAACACTGCATTGTTCAAATTCTCTGCAAAATCTAAATCACAGTCAGCTGTCATAGTCAGCACACACACTCATATTACTTTCAAGAACAGATAATATACAGATTTTTGTTTGAAATTACTTAATTACTATTAATCTCTCACAGATAGACATGCATTACAATTAATATTAATCTGTTAGAGACAGATGAGTTACACAATTAACAAGATTCATATTACAGTAACTAATTTAATAACAAATTTAAACTGCAATGCATTATCCTACTTTGTTGCATAACTGTAATGCATTACTTTGCCCTCTGTTACACTCAGCACTACAATTAATTAACAGAAATCCAAATGACAAAGAATTATGGGAAGTTCCACATGATGAAAACCATTCTGTGTTATATTTCTTTCTTCAGTTTTCGATGTTTGTGAATTGTTAGTTCTGACAATCATATTTGACAAAGGGAACTATGAAATAAATAAGTATGAAAGAGGTACACTTCTGGAGCTCCTTCTCCTTCCCAAATACAGTATCTTCCTACAGTTTTCCACCTTCATTTTCCATTTCTTATGACATTTTTGCATCCCATCTCCTCCCCATCTCCTCCTTTTTCTTCACTCGTATGTCTGTTCACTAGATGGGTGCTCTCTGTATCACCTCTTATATCTCTCAGTCATATCTCTCTCAGACAGCCTCTCGTAGTCTCATCAGCTTTGTGTGGTAATTTTTACACTGCTAGGCAATAAACATGCTCTACTCTTCAGCCACACTTTCACACTTCAGCCACTGCTCTTAATTCGCAGCTTTGAAATGGACTATTTCTGTCACTTCATTTTTCCTCATAACAAAGTCAAATGGCATCAGACAACATCGACTAAAAGCTCCTATCAATATTCAGCCTTGCACAGAGCCAAATTCTGTCACACTCTCTGCCTCTTCATCTTTCTGCTTTCTTTAATCTTTCCAGGTGAAACCTTGATGGAATGTTCTCTAGAGCTAGTTTCCGCCCCTCACTTTCTAAAGCTAGATCTCAATCGCTCTATCGACATCTGAGGTTAGCAAAATGATTGGTCGTTTTAACATTGTTCTGAGCTGAAGAACTGCCTTAAGGTACAGTCCTGGAGCAACAGCTGTGCAGGAGCAGAGCTGATAAGTTTAGAGATGGATTTGTCTATTTATTTCTTAATTTATTTCAGGGCAATGAATGTCCCTTATCATTCTGCACCTGGCTTATCTGGGATGTAATACCTCCCCTGTGGTTTCCCCTGTCCCCTGCCAGCTGCAGGTGAATATTAGAAAATGTTTTACTCCATCCCTCTACATGGGGAATTAAGATTAGATTAGATTAGATTAGATTAGACTGACTTTATTAATCCCACAATGGCTAAATTCCTTAGAAACAGCAGCAGTAAGAAGAAAGAACAGTTTTAACAGGACTCATGGGATCAGCAAAAATAACAATATAAGAACAATATAGACAATAAAAACAATAGAAAACAATTTCTAAGTTGTAAAAATA